>OZ026527.1:10882987-11311376 GCA_964019695.1 Loripinus fragilis
TGTGCAGATTTCAGTAAAGCGCCATATACAAGCAACCTGTGATATTATGTGAAGATTTCAGTAAAGTGCCATATACAAGCAACCTGTGATATTATTTGTGAAGATTTCAGTAAAGCGCCATATACAAGCAACCTGTGATATTATTTGTGAAAATTTCAGTAAAGCGCCATATACAAGCTACCTGTGATATTATTTGTGAAGATTTCAGTAAAGCGCCATATACAAGCAACATGTGGTATAATTTGTGCAGATTTCAGTAAAGCGCCATATACAAGCATCATTGATATAATTTTGAATATGGGCCAGCAGTTCAGGAGATGTTATCAAAGATTTCTTTTTTATTTTAGCTCTCTGGTGGCCATTTTGTTCAATAGTGCAAAACCATTTAAGCAGTTTTGGAACATGTAATATAGGAGCACATTTGTATTAGTCTAAGGCCTAGTTTAAAAAAGAGCCCTATTTAAGATTTTTTTTTTCACAATTTCCAATGGTACAGTCCATTAGGGTATCATGTGAGTGTCACTTTTAGGGTGGATGCCAGTCCTGAAAGTGGTGCAGATTTTTTCTACGACATAATAAACGCACCTACCCAAAATTGTGCTATTATTTTCTATTAAGCTTATTTTCCATGATGTCTAAGTCTCAGATCAGCTGAAATCTGCCACAAAAACTGCTATTGCCAGTTTGATTGTATAAACTAATATTTTAGTATCCCATAAGCCAGGAAAGAATGACTTGTTCTAAAAATTTTGATGACCTAGTACAAAAATGACGGTGTATTTCGTGGTACTGTTCACATGTGCAATTATGGGAAATGTTTTGAAATGCATGTTTATATAAAATGAATAATTTTGATCACATTCATTGTATTTCTTGGCCCCATAAATTAATCCAGAGAGCATCAGACACTGCTTTTTCGAGTGGATATATAAAAAAAACCTTGGCATATTTTCTAAACAGGGATAGGCTGCATACAAGGTACCCTACCCATTTTATTTAGTAGACATTTTATTTTTACAATTGATAAACATAAATATACTTCTTCAAATATTAATCGCACTGATTTTGAAATCAAGTTTTCTTGGTTTATTTTAGAATCATCACATATTACAGTGGGTCCTTTTGAAAGTTCATTTGGACCCTTCATGGTGTTATTTACGTTACATGTTTACATTAAACCATGTAAAATGGACATCTAAATCTAAAATAGTTCCTCCAGATTCTGTAAGCTTTCTCAATTCCCCGGCAATGGATATATACTTTGTATTTACCTATAAAAGATCGATTTGTCTTCAACATACTGCAAAAATGATATTTGTATATTTTATATAATGTGCTGGTTAATATAATGAACTCTAAACATGGAAGCCAAATGTAAAAACGTCATATCAGAAGGGCCACTTTAACATACTAAAACATATGGGTCTGCTGTAAAATGTAACAAGATTATAAATGGATGTAATTACATCAGGTCTGAGAAATTCCAAGATAATAAAGGCAGAATCACCTAAGATATGTCACAATTTTAGCTATTTGCAAATATTTATAGTAACATACACAACACTAGCCCAAGTTTAATTTAATTTCCTTTGTTTCCAGTATGGGGTTCTTAGTCAATCTTGAGCATTTCTAAAATCGTTTCTATAACATACTAACAGAGATAAGCAAAGTAAGTAAGGGTACAAAGATCAGGAATCAATACAATCAAGTACCACACCTGACCCAGGATACCAATGGGAAAGTGACAAACTCACAGTTAGACACCACAAACGAGAGCCAAGAGGTCAGCCCTATCCCAGCAGGTGACCACAAAGCACATATAAATAGACGTGCACAAAGACACAGAAAACACAAGACAGAAAAAACAAACACATTAAAGATCCACAAAAGAAGAACTGCCTTGGAACGGTCAGTACACATTAGCCTTATCAAGTTGCTGCTTTATCAAACTTTCGATTAAAGAATTTTAGATCTTAATGTGTAACGTAACGTAAATCGAATAATGTAGCTACTAAAATCACAATGTATAAAATAGATTGCTCCCTTAATTATCTATATAAACAGTCATTTTAAAACATGGTTTGACACTCTATTTAAATGATATTAAATTTCCTAAATGTGAAAATGTAACAAACATAACACACACCGTTATATGACTATTACATGAAATTAAGGCAAATATTTCTTATTGCAACTGATTTTGATACACTTAAACGCTCAATGAATTTCAATGATTATTTAACAGTCCTATCAATATTTTAAACGTTCTGACCATATAATCAAGCCTTTTGGACAAACCTAAAGGAACTAGAAGTGCACAATCGATGTACACCTTCGCATATAAACACGCTTTTGATACTTTTACCCACTCCCAGGGCCTCTAGTGGTTTAGGTAGGGAACATAAACTGGCGCATGCAAGCCTCACTGGTATAAGCAAGTCACTCTTCAAATTTGGGTTGAGATCTGTCAAGCAGTACAAGAAAAGATAGGATACCGGCCAGAATTGATGTAACTAGGGTAGGTTTAGGCTATCTACTCAAACTATACCTTACTCATACCTTACCATTGCTCATACCCTTACTTATATTGTGGATATGCTTATCTTATACTTTGTACTAGTTTCAGTAATATGGGATGCGGTCTCAGCATGACTGAAAAACCTTAAACAGGGTCAAATAGCATCAACTTGAACAAAGAAACATTTAAAATGGTTATTTGTAGAGGATATGGGCATGTAAAACGTTTGTTGTGAACGTATGTGCATCTTACATCACGGCTAAATTCCAAAATGCTCATCTACTGTCATCATCAGGAGGATGTAAAATGGATGAAATATTTTTCTGTACTATATTAAAAGCATGTACTTACAATAAGTAAACCCCATAGCAATATATGATGGTGATAAGAACTATTTAACCTTATAACGGTGATTGTGATTATTTTAGGGTAGCATTATTACTTACATTTGTCTTTCGCTTAGTTACTATTACCAGTTTGGTTTTATTCATTGGTGTAATATATTAATGTTTTGGGTAGAAATATCTCGATTCTATTAAAAAAAAGAGCACCCAGTATGATTTAACCTTCAAATTGCATGAATTCATGGTAATTTATCAAAACTGAGCCACTTTCACCTAATTTAGCCTTATCTATTATATATAGATATATAATAAGGAGGAAACTCTACCTTTCAAGTTAAAGAAATCAGAAGTTTGATTACGTATGAACTTTGATGTCGTATAATTAATTTGTATAACATATATCATGACCCTCAAAGGTAACGTTTGTAACAGCAAGTATCCATATATAACATACAGATTAGAAGCCCATACATATTTTCAATCTTATAGTAATATCTTCCATGAAAACAAGTAAATAAACAGTCAGTCACATGGCTAATCTGAGAATAAGAATACTCTATAGTCCTCAATGGTATTATTTTATACATTTTAATGGTAACATACGTTACCAAACTGTTACTCACGATCACTGAAACTACAAAAGAGCTTATGTCTGTCGTTTTGAGCCTTATAAAGAGCAGTTTGAGAAACAACAGTGTACAAAATTACCGCTTGGGGAGGGGGTCTATACAGCCAATCTAAGGACCAATACTATTAAATATACGAGGGTCATTTTTTATGTTCGTAGAATCGGGCTGTATCTCTAAAAATATAGAATTTACGGTACCATAACTTATATATTTTGAAAGGTATAGCTTTTGTCTATCAACTGGTATAAATTTTACATCATTAGCGCTTAGTCCGGTCAAGCTATATAGCTTTGAAAAGGGCAAGAAAATGACACTGGTCGAAATCCATGCAATTTTAACCACGCAGCAAGAAGGAAATTAGACGCTGTTAAGTTCCATCCGCTATGGTGATATAAGCATTTTTTAAGCCGATTTTTCTTTTGCACCATCAAAATTAATTATTCAAATACTAATCGTAGACGAGTGCAGCAAAACTTTAAGCATGCTGTTAGCTGTTCTATTACAATTTTAAAACACCCATCAATATACCAAAATAACCACAGTCAAGTGCAATTATTATGTCTGTTAAAATTACGATTATGAACAGATTTTAAAATTTCTTCTGGTTTTTCATAGCGCATAATATACTCAATCATACGTCAGCAGTTATGTTGATTTATCGATTAAAGCGTGTAACTGGCAACTTCCGGTACTGGCATACCCCCCATGTTTTAAAAAGTGGGTGGGGTAAATCAACCCCGTGTAGAAAACACAATAACAATAGGATCTGCATAATTTTCTTATTGCAGTGATTTCAACACCTGTTTAGAGGCACAAAAACAGTTTTAATGTATTTTCTAAGTATAGTAACGCTCCATGGCGTCATTTATGTACAAAATAAGGTATTTTAGCACCGCCTAGGCTATTTATTTTGCAGTTCATTTCTAATAAAACAAAAGCATTAACTTTGTTTTGGGATGAAAGTTACCACAACACTTCCATCTACCATATAAACAAGAAAAAATATACTTCTACTTTACAGCTAACATATTAAGCCAGATTCAAAAGCCCGTATCCAACTTCCACTTGTGTCAACTTTTTACAATAGAAGTTTATATGCCTACTGTTCACTTTGTTGAGGTTCCAAACAAATCTTCCATATCCAATAATTGTTGCGTATTTGCTATAACGTTTATATAATATTGTAGCACGTGGTGTCCTTGATCTGCAGCCAAATTTTCAGAAGCTGTGTATGGCTATGGACCCATTTTTATGCAATTGTTACTGACGTTCTGTCAGAGACTAAGTCCATAAATGTCATATTTCTACCATATTTCCAGTGTGCGATATATAGGTATGTCTTTGCCTCTTAGATGACATAAAAGTAATGCATTTTGAAATAATTTTAGGTTGCATATATAGATAAAAGCTCAATCTTTCCAAATATATGCATAATGTATGCATTTAATTTCGCCGTTTTCATTAAATCTACCTCTCTACGAACATAAAAAACGTCCCTCGTACACTCTTCATATTTTCATATACAAGGTGTTTTCTTGTACTATTTTCGTGGTCAGATAGACACAGTAATGGTTTTGTGACATACTTATATTTGGAAATTGATACTTTTATGTAGACTGTGATTGATGTATAATTCATGTATTATCCCTTTTAAGATAGTATTTTATTTTGTACAAAAAGCATTATTGGCAACTACATTAAATGCTTAATTATATTACCATCACAATAAAAAACAAGATCCGAACAATTAAACCTTATCTCTTATAAAATGATCAAAGTATTCACTAATTATAGCAGAGTATGTCCCCGGGGGTATGTCACCTCTAGACCTTTTTTCCAGCTAGAGTAATATGGGACTTATATGTTTCCAAGCATGAAACAAACAATATAATAAAAATATATTAGCATAGAGGAACTCATAGTGGGTATGGTATTGGACAAGCAATATCTAAGTCTTATGCAATGCAGTTATCTGTTGCACATACCAGCAAGTATTTCTCATCCCAATCCATGTAGCTGAATCACAAAAGTCTAAAATGATATTAATTTATCTATGGATATTACAAAACAAAAAAAACTATATGAAAATTGGGTGGGTGGGGTAACACCAATGCACCAAATGTAGTTTAACTTCTTTTTTGACTCAATTCTAGCATTTATTACGTGTTTAACATTCATATCAATTCATGAGAAGACAATATACTCTCATACTTATTTAAATTGTGTTGAATGTTCACACTTTTATATTACAATGCATTTTCAGTGGGTGGGGTAACAAAATGTCGCCTCAAAAAAATCTGCACCACTTTTGTTTCTGGCATCCACCCTCATTTGATTTCTATATAGTTATACTATCACCTGGTATAAGTGTATTTTTTTCTACCAGACCGATTGAAAAAAAATCCAATCCAGCTGACCAGCTCTCAGACTATATAAAATTATTTCCTGTTTAGGAATGTTATTTTAAGAAAAAGTTTACAGACAATGCATGACAGACAAAGACCAATCACAAAATCTCACCTGCTGAGGTGAGCTAATAGCAGCCGTATACTAGAAGGAAAAACTGCCAAATAAGATCAAAATTTATTTATCTGTAAAATTGTATTAAAACATGTCACAAAGGTCTATAAACATACTACATTTCAAACTGTTCATGAGATTTTCTTGTACGAGGGCTGTTCAAATATGAATGCAAGTAGCTTCATAACTTTCTTCACATATATGATACGACAAAGTGTCATACCTTTCTGGGAAGAACTATTTGTCGCCTTTAAAATAACACCAAACATAAAGATACACTCACTATATTCCTCGAGTTACAGACGCTTATATAAATGCCATTCCTGCATACTGAAGTTTTTCTGAAGCAAATTGCCATACACGTTTTGGTACATGTGCGGATATAGTGTCATATCTCTGTAAGTTTGAGACAAAATGGCACCAAATTTTAGATGCTAGTTTAAAGTACATTGACAAAGTTGCTTACATAAAAAGGTTTATATAATGCTGTTTCAATCTCTAGTAAATAGGCACGTTTGTGACGTCATAAATTTTATGATGAACGTCATTTTGAGTTATCTACTGGTGATGCAATAATGAACATACCTGTGTCTTTTTCTTTGCGTTTTGCTTAAAACATGCTTAATATGTCATAAGGAAGTTTTCAAAACGCTCCGTCCTCTATTTACAGAGTTATCACATTTTATATCATTTTCAAGCATTTTTCTGCTTCTTAATGACGTGTTTACATAAATTGAAATATGTTCAATCTATCTATAACTCAAGACCAGGTGAGTAATTTTATTGTAAACAATGCCTATTTTGGTAAAACTTAAAGTTAACGTTCAAATTTAAATTAAAACCGCAATGTTATGGCAACAAAATTAAGTATAAGTTCTATAACCCCTTCACTTAAGGTAGTTTTGACTTAAGAAAAATGCTTTTCAGCGTTTAAAAATTTACCACTATTATTCAATGATTTGTAGCAACAACTCAGTATGAGCGATCAACATATTGTCTTTGAGTTAAAACTAGTTTAAATGTTTGTTCGTGCATTTTGTAAGAGAAAATTTGACTGAAACCTGAAAGGTGGTTTTTGTTTACTATTTATTTGCAAACATAAGAAGACTTAAGTGAAAACGATGTGATGTAATTTAACAAAAACATGTCGGATTTTTGCAACTTTCACAGAATCATTATATACGGTAAATGTTCTAAAATTACGAACACTCTAAAATTACGAACACCTAAAATTATCACCGAAAATAATTTTTAAAACATCCTAAACAATCGAACACTGCCCTTTTTGGGAAAAGTGAATTTCTAAAATTACGAACACAGTTATTTTCGGCGGAAAATCGATGTCCGGTTATCTGTTTGTCCCATCTGTGTTCGGTGGACTTCTACCGTATAGCACGTGAGCGGTAGCGAGATTTGGAAGATTCCATTATGCTTAGATGGGAAATCTGGCACGTGACGTTCTGCGCGCGACGTTATACTTTTTGTCTGCTAATTGTGCGATAAGATCAAAGGCAAGAGCGCATTAAAAGCACGGACTTTCCTACATGTACGTGACAGAGGCCATGCATGTTATTGGTATCGGTTGTCTATGTATCTCCTCGGTCCGAGGTATCCGAGGAAACAGTGCAGGTTACCTGCAGCGTGTTCAAATAAAACCCTTAATGAGGCTTGTATAGGGGGGTACCCAATATCCTATATGGGCAAGTATCCCTTATAAATTGGCAAATATCCCCATAATTAAATTTCCTAAATATTCAATATCCCTGAAAGTAATGGAAATATTGAACACAGTATCCATATCCCTGGAAGTAAAATGGATAGTATCCTATATCCCTGGAAGTAAAATGGCAAATATCCTGTATCCCTAAAACCCCTAAACAAGCCTCCTTAATTGTCGAAATTTTACCTATAAGAAGCAGTTGGTTTGAGTTCTTCAGCAATTAACATGGATTGACATTAAACAGACATGCCTCGGGCAAGGATTATGAGTTACAATTACCACGAGAAAACGCCCATCTAAGCTTATATGTTCATCATGAAGGACTTAGGTCATACGTTGCCTGGTCATCTTCTTGTCCGTCAAAATTAAACATTTGCAAACAGTAGATCTTATTACTTAAAAAAACCCCATATAAACCACAGCGTTAAGAAACAACCGAGTAAATTTGCTAAGAAAGTTTACTTATATACAAAAGGGCCTTTTCCAGCGATATGGCCCGAGTATATGGCCCGAGTTGTTCATCCATTCGACATAAAAGCGGTGATGCTTGACATACCTGATTTACTCCCCAACTTTATGTGTGTCATGGTGATTATTGCATGCAAATTTGCGCAGACTCGTCTGAGTCTTTGTCGCATGTTGTACTATTAATGAAAAATGTCCGTCGCCGCAGTTTTTCAATCGAACAGGTTCACAAACTTTGATAGCAGGTCGTAAAAGTAGAGAGAGAGAGAGAGTCTGCATGGTGCTTGCACACGGATCTTTTGTTTTGGCTCGTTTTCTTAGAATCTCGAAACACAATGTTTTGGATCTTGTTACAACTTCTTCCGATGAGGACCAATGCGCGGATCCAGAAAGTTTTGTCAGAGGGGGTCCAACTCTGCAACTCTGACAAGGTTTTTTTCTTTTCTTTTTTAGAGGAGAGAGGATCCAAATATCACTAAAATCGGGCCATCATCGGCCCGCCAGCGAAACGCCATTTAAATGGCGTTTCGCTGGGGTGCCGATGATGGCCCAACGTTGAATGCTGGCTTGGTAGGTTTGAGAATTTCAGGAGATCCGGTCCAGTATTGCTAAGATATTCTATATTTTTGTGATTTCGGGGGAGGGGGGTCTGATCCCCCTGACCCCTGTCCCGCGTGGGACAGGCCAATGTATATACTGAAAACCCATCTTATCGTGCGCATCGGCTTTGCGTACTTTCAATAGCATGCACAAAATTTTATATTGGCGAAACATTCTTTCATGAGTTCCATTCGGGTATGATCTGGATCCAAACCGTTTTTGCAAATGTAAACAGAGAGAAAGAGAGAGATAGAGAGACTGGTGCATGCACATCCTTTCGGAAGTGCATCGGCAGATCAGCAAGTAAAGAGAGATAGAGAGACATGCGTGTGTGTGTTCTTTTTGAATTTCGTCATTTTTTTAACTCTGAGAACTTGCCTACGTATTTCAAAGTTTCGTGTAGATCTTTGCAAAAAATTCTGATCGTACGAGATGTCTTTGAGTGACTGTATTACAATATAAACTGTAAGTCGGCATTTGCGCAGATGGCAAGGAAGAACCGTATGTAGCGATTCATCGGTTGTCCGAGACGAGTGAACATAGGAGACCCTGCTTATCGAATAGTTAAATAAGTGGACTTTTACGACTTGTAAGTAAATTGAGTGTCATAACATGCACGTGCCAGGCAATTACCGCACGCACTGGACATTTTACTGGCTCAGTCCGCAAGTATTTTGTGGCGGTTTTTATAAGATTTTAACAAGATACGAGAAAAGAAAAAAATGAGTAGATAGCGCAGAATCATATCGCCGTGTTTTCAACACGTTTCTACCGCATTTTTACATGCATATATACCGTTTTTGCTCATGATAAAGACCACATTCTAAAATTACGAACACTAGCACTTTTTCTGAAACGTAATTTCTAAAATTACGAACAGCGGAAAAAATAATTATTTTTTCGTGTTCGTAATTTTAGAACATTTACCGTAGGTATATAGGGATACTTCCTTAAAAATTTCAAGAAATTTCACCAATTTATCGAAGAATTATACGCTCGTCTATATCACTGGTATGTTAGAAGCATTGAGTTTGTTAGTATACAAAAGTGACCCTCATTCAAAGGGCTATAACTCGATAAGTATACTGTATTATTGTTTAGGTCTGGTGCCAGTTTAAAGGTGACATATAATCCTTTATAGAAACGTATACCATTAAGTCGTAGTATATATGTCAGGAAAGATATTAAGCTACTTGCATTCATATTTGAACAGCCCTCGCATAGTCACACTGTAACTCTGCCTCCTGAGAAATTTTTCATGCTTTTTTGTCACCTATTTTTTTCCAAAACCAACTTTTCTGAAAAAATTTCATCAGAGTCGAACAGTTTGGATCAAGATCGAGCTTGACATTATCTCGGGCCTGATCTGGTTCCAAACTGTTTGCAAGAGTTATAAGCAGATGGAACCAGGAGATAGAGTTAAGTATGCATATGCAGCTACCTATTTATCCACGTCACTACTTTGAATAGGAGCAGGGAAGGCTGTGCCTAGAACACCCAGGGTCGCTCAGAGTCTTCACTGCTTGCATATAGAATACATACCAAAATCTCATCAATTGGCTCAAGTGCTGTTATTTTTGGGTCACACACACACATATATTTATATAGGTAAGTACATAAAATCTTTAGGGTAAAAAAAAAATGCCCAAGATGGTCCTGGATTACTCACCAGCAGGCCTTTAGTCAAGCGTGTGTACCAAAAATAATTTTCTTATTTCTCAACCAAAACATATGCTGTAGGAACTCGAAGAACCGTCTCAAGGAGACGGTTCTTTTGAGCACCCAAAACATGTTAAACTGATGGGTAAGAAAATATTTGCAATTTTACCCTCAAAATTTGGTTTATCTAAACCTATGCTTACCAATCTCTTATAGCTTTGTTCAGCAGAGCAGAAGGGTTTCAGCAATTTTGGAAGAAAGATAAAATGGGATACAAATGTGTGAAATCGTCTTGATTTAGGTATTGGTCAATACTTCGTTAGAATTATTTCCCTTTAATATATGCATCCGAAAAAAACTGCCCTGAACAATCCTGGTAAAGGACCATAACTGCGTTCATCGGGGTGGTTGCAAATATTGGTCATTTAACCAGGATCATTTTAACAACTTTTGTTACCCTAACTAAGGGAGGCATAATATGAATTCTAATGCAATTGCTTTTGTAATGCGACATCTGATTGGATTACATCAAATATTTGCGACAGTATATCATGCGGTATTCTGTTGGAAATAGTTAAACGTCATTAATTATGTCACATTTCCTTGGATAATATTGGGCTTTATGCGACTTGCAAAGCTCAAATCTGAGACAAAACTGCAGAAGAGCATTAGAATGGGGATAACCATATTCAAAATTAACCATATTCAAATTTTTCATTTGGGGAAGTGATAATACAGACGGAAATCACGTTTATGGCTCCGACGATATACCTCCCCAAAAGTACATTTTAAATACATTTATCCCCAGAGGCAGATGATATTCCCGAGGCTATTAGTATGGAAACGACATAGCTGCTTAAAGCCAGTTTGTCATTGGCTGCCTATTCCTAGTATAAATTTTGCTCCCATAATTATGTTTTATGTCGATAATTTTTCAAAATTTTGTATTATAATTTTTCCCACTTTTGGCCTGGGGCCTTTTCCGAAAATTGCTGGTAATACAAGGGGTAATACAAGGGTACTTTGGCAAACAGTGAAGACCTAGATTAAATGCATGAGCTGCTTGCTAAGATAAATACAATCTTCAGGCACTGTTGTACATAATAATTTGGAAATTTCTGTGACCCTTTGAATTTATAATGGACAATCCCATCTTATTGTATTTATCTTCATCATATGACGTTACTGTTATTCAGGGGATAACATCGTGTCGGCGGGAACAAGTTACTTCATGACGACATCTGATACAACAATGCAAATTTTCATTGAAATAAACAAATTTTCTGAGCCTTTTAAGTAGCAACCTTTTCGGAAAATTTTGAAATTCCCAGACTTTTTTCATTTTTTCTAAATTTCCCTGACTGAAAATGAAATTCCCTGACTTTTCCCTGACCTGGAAAAATGTTCCTATTCCAGAATTTATCCCTGACCATGGCAACCCTGCATCAAGGTAAGAGTGGATTTTAAATTCTTATTTTTCCTATTTTTCAACAAAAACATATGCTGTGAGTACTCGAAAGAAATGTCTCAATGAGATGCTTCTTTTGAGCAACAAAACAAAAACTGATGGATAAGAAATATTCACAAATTTAGGCTCAAAAAATGTGTTTATCTCTGCCTATATACAATAGCCATACAAGAATCAGATGTCTCCTCTACAATTGCTTGAAAACATTGCGGTCATTTGTAAATGTTAGAAGTGGAATGACTGTTCACCACTCACATGGGTTAAAGTTCGAAATTTCCAAAATCCTGAACTTTAGAAATTCAAATTTTAGAACAAAGGATGCCTACAAAAATAAATGAATTCAAATTGAAATAATTAATTGTGTTCAGATAATCTAATAAGAGAAGATATTATAATCTGCCTATTTCAGCATTTTGAGGCTGACTTTCTATGCAAAGTCAGCCTCAAAATCCTGAATTCAGGATTAATCCTGAAAACTTTCACCCATGAACTCGTTAAATATACATTTTTCGCTTCACTTGATGAAATAAATGGAATACAGTACAATCAAAGTAAAACAGCCACTCAAAAATAGACAAAACAAAGATTTTAATGACACATGGTAGCTTAATGAAGGTCGAAAGTATTGCAGAATGCTCCCCTTCCCTTGCATTCTGCAATACTTTTGACCTGCGCTAAGCGATAATTGATCTTGAAAACCAATTTTCGGTCTTTTTGAGAGTGGCCATTTTACACAGGTTTTACTGTATATTCATTTAATAACAATGAATATTCTCTATTTGCTGTGTAAATGCATGTTTATAATGAGAAGTACTATCAAGAATACAAAACATAAAAAATTAGATGCTGAATTTAAAAAAACTGTCTCAAAATATTGTGGGAAATTGTTACTGTTGGAAATAAAATGACAGATGAAGTGGCAACTGCTTATTTCAGTCCAATCAGGACTCATACTGGATTGCTTCCATGCTTAAAATTGTCTTGTATGTATTGAGATGTAATAAGCAGACATTTTCACAAGCCAGACAAGAGTTAAAGAATATAAGGTTATTTTATCATAAGCAGTGAATTCAAAGCATATCAAATGTGAATAAAATTGTATTTTTCTAGAGTGAAAAAAATATCATATTTTTTACTAGTGACTGTATTTTCACTGTAGCAAAACAAGGCTTTCTTGGCAATTTTGGGAATGGTACATTTTTCAAAAGGTTTTACAAGAAAGATGTGTGTCAGAAATAATGCTACGCATATCAAACATAATGACGTCACTGTTTGACCTGGCTTAGCGCCTGGCAGTTTGCATATCCTAAGGCACTCTCAATAGACTTTCTTTAAATGCTGATTTCTTACATTTAATTTGTTAAAATATAATTCTAAGCCATTTTCTTGGTGGAAACCAATGTTATACCCAATAAACACACTGAAAAAGTCAAATCCAACGAGAAACGACCAGGGAAAATTAGGTTGTTCTTTCTGTATTTCCTGTTAGTATAAAATAAAAAGAAAATTTACCTTTTTTGGGTGAATACCAAATATATTTCATCAAGTGAGGTGAAAAAAATCAGTATTTTTCACCTCACTCAAAATATATTTGGTATCCCCCCCCCCCCAAAAAAAGTAAATATCCTCTATATCTTCCATGGGTGTAAGTAGGATATAGGACAATCTATTAACAGAATTGTTGGGGCATCAGTAGATCTGCCAAGTCATCTGTTAATGTTTTTTGGTAGCCTAAATTGCAATACAATATGAACCCAAATCAGACTGCTCCCTTCCTTTAATATACTGATACTGTTCGCAGTATTGTTTAACCCTTTGTATACTAATGGATTTTCTGGTTTGACACATTATACTTGGGATAGTCCATTGTACATATCTTGGGGTGTCAGGTTATAATTTAAAAAAACAAAGAAAATTGTCTGAAGATCTTTTTTTACCTTGACAAACAGTGTAGACCCTAATGAAATGCCGCATTATGCATTATGTTTTCCCTATACAAATAGTTAACAAACCAAATTTCACTATATTTGACAGAACATAACTATGAAACATGCTGTTGTTCTTAGTTTATCACTTCAGGTTAATTCCTGAAATTGAAGATTAACTTGTGGGAGAGTGACATCTTGTCCTCAGTGAAGTAACAACATGGTTTTGTAGGTCACTTATGAACTGATGTGCTTGGAATAGTTCATCTGTTCTTAGTGTCTGAATCTGTTCTGATTTAAACTTTGAACTGAGATCGGAGAGACAACTGAGCAATGGGTTTGAAATGCTGGCTGTCCCAACTTCTTCAGTTGAATTGGATTCAATTTCCATCAATTTTGATTGGCCACTGGGTAGATCAGGTGACTTCTGAACGGTTCCTGATTGGTTCATTTGAGCATCCTGTAATTCCTTTGCATCTTGTGATTGGTTGATTTTCTGAGATAGTCTGTGCACTTCATCAACAAGGTCTCCACTGCTTGCCAGAATCTTTTCTATATCCATGGAAACAAGCTGCTGTGTTTCTGAAAACAGGATTAATATTGTTTATTCTTTAATAGCCAAAATGATAAAGCAACTGTTGCGTTTTATTTTATTTCATAAGGCGTCTTTGGAATAGCCTAAATTCATCAGGTCATCAGGCCTTTAGTTAAGAGTGCGTACCAAAAAATTATTTTCATATTTCTCAACCAAAACATATGTTGTGGGTACTCAAAAGTCTCAATGAGACGGTTCTTTTGAGCACCCAAAACATATGTAAAAACTGATAGGTAAGAAAATATTTACAATTTTATGCTTAAAATTTTTGTTTATCTAAACCTATGGGTCATTCTAACCTGACCCATATTACAATGATTGGAAGCTCCATTTTTCAACCAGATAGATATGCCACAACATGTGTCATGTGACTCACATCTTGTGTGACAGTCATGATCATCCTACAAACATAATGGTGATGCAGTCTCTAAAAATCTCAGCATTTATCTCAACATATCAGGGCATTCTACATTGTTCATATGGTTAAATGCTATTTTTAGGCAATATCAATGGAAAGTAGAATTATAAAATGTCCGCATAAGTCATACTTCTGCAATGTAAAGGCTAATTCTATGGAATTATGACTGTGTATGTATCCGCTAATTTTATAAAAGCAATGGAACGAGTCAAAGAAATTCTAGCGATAAGGCGTATATTTTCTCTAGTTGACATGATTACAAACACCAAGTTTTCAAATTGCCCTAATGTTTTAAAAATTGGTGCAGTTCAGCAGTAAAATAGGCATAGTAAGCAACAAAATTTGTTTCAAAGCGATTCATTATTAACAATACCATGAAAACGTGCACTTTCTACTCCCACCCCTCATTTTACGTCTTTATACTGGGTGTCGTTTAGACCAGACTTTGAGTAAATGTATTGCTAGTTTTTAAAAAAGTAAAAGTGCTAAAATGTTAACTTAACAATTTTTCTTGAATTTTTTCAATGATGTCATGATCTTAAAACAGCCTATGTAGAAAATGGTAACTACTCACTCTCATTATTTAATTTATTATCCTCATCCTCTACAGTGATCACATCTGTTTTATTGTCATCAACACTCTCAGTTCTCTTGTTACATATCACAGTTGGAAATGATTCTCCTGCAAAATAAGGAAAATGCTTTACTTCAGAAACATATGGGCCAGCTCAGGACACTTTGGTACTGGGTATCACTGCATCGTTACAAAATGATTCATATTCAATACATCATTTGATATTTTCTCTTGAAAACAGGAAGTTTTAACCAGCAAAGTAACTTGATGTAGCCTATCTAACTAACTGCAGCAGTATCATTTTACATGTTTGAAATCATAATGTAGCTTATTAGCTTTTAGTCACACTCAATAAATAGTCAGCTCTTCTCATTCAGGAAACCCTGATTGTTGAATATTGACTGGAGCCAAAACAATTTTCAATCACTTATTTAGAGCTTTAAATCAGAAAATGTCAATAAAAACCAGATAGTTTAGGGGCTATTTTAAGGCAAATTATCAATTTCAATAATGTCAAACCAAAATTACAGCAAAGACAACAACATATGTCTGTGTTCCATCAGGAGATCCAGATCAATCCTGAAAGGATCATTGACGGTTTAGGCCTTATACACCTATTTTTCTGATTCCCAGAACGCTGCTTTTGAGCTTTTAGTGTGGTGCATGTAGTATCAGTACAATAGGTGAATCCAATGGCAAGAGCCAGCTAGCAAAATATTTTCAAAATTCCTTCGCACTCGAGAGTTATGGCGGGTAGAAAGGGGAGGGGGTCAGAAATTTCATGAAAATAAAAAGTGCTTTAAAAAGTGATTTCTGCACGTTTTCTTGATTTATTTGGTAGGCATGGTGATATCTATTGAAAATACCATATGCAGAGTATCAACGGATCACGATAATTGATGAAATTGTTTTAAAAACAAAATATGTTTTGTAATAAAATGATTTTGGGGAGATAATTTAGACGTTACCTGTACATTTTTTACTACATGTACCGTAAATAATACAAAAATGAAAGCTCAACAAAAGAAAGAAATATTTTTGAAGGATCGAAAGTGTCCTATTTTGCATTGGAAAGTAAAACTGATTCTAACTAGATCCTTTGAACATTACTTTTGCTTTGTTTAAAGGGCATAGCATGTTAAATGTATTTAAAGTGTCCGAATAATTATGGTATATATATACATGTATATCCCTATAGGAGACAATATATTGAACACTAAAGTATTTACCTGTTATAACTCTTTGCATGCCAGTCGATAATTTTGTCGTCTGCCAATAGCCTTCTTGCAAACAGTTTGAACCCAAATGAAGACCAACAGAATGTCGGTCTTGATCTGGATCCAAACTGTTTGATACTCCGATGGTGGTCCTGGGTGGTTTATTTTTAAAAACTTAATTTTTAAGAAAGTCAGCAGACGAAAATAAAAACATGAACAATTCCCTAGCATGCAAATAGATAAGTACAGGACGTTTGCAAAGGAATGTGTCTTTTAATAACAGTGAGATTTTTTTCTAATGAAAAAATGCATAAAACCTTGCTAATTCTACTTTTTATCTTTAAGTACTTTATATTAAACTAGCACAGAATACAAAGCAATTTAGGAGGTTGGTTCTAGAGAACCACATTACTGTCAGTAATTTTTTATTTGGTAGAAAAGGCATTTTATGGGCTTAGGCCCCGGGTTTTGGGGCTGCTTAACATCTTTCCCCCCCGTGTGCCAGCAAGCCACTTCCATACAATGTGTAAAATACGATAACACATATACATGCCAAAGCTTTAGCTGGCACACAGGGGGGGGGAATGATATTTTAAAAAATGTTTTCGGATTTCTATATATTATAAAGTAAAACTGATTGTTCTACCCAAAATTTTACATCTTTGAAGCATTTAAAATCGAAAACGGATTTCACAGCCATAAAGTACTCAGGTCAGGGTAGCTTTAAGGTGAAGATAGGGACGATTGACAAACTTTTATTTTTACTGAAAACCATAGGCATTTACCCATAGCAAGTATCAATGATCCTTTCTCATCCATTGCTTCAATAGAGCATATTCCCCTCTTTGAATTATCTTATTTGCAGATGCATGTATGATGCAGCAGGGATTTTTTTTGTGTTAGGGGCCAAAATTTGGCCACATTCCCAATGGAATTTAGATGACTTTTTTCCCAATTTTGAAAAAAAAATCCAAATCTTCCAAAAAAAAATATTTTTTTTTTTTTTGAAGATTGGGATTTTCATTCAGCCAAAACACACACAAGCTACATGGTGATATTCTACTACCATTGAATCTTATTTCACCAATTTAATGGCAATAGTATGTGTAATAGCTAGTTTGTTTTATATTGACAAAAAATGACATAAATGTGCACTATAACTAATTACCCAATTTAGGGGTTTACCACGCTTATTTTTCCAATCTGAAAGGCCCTAGGGCTCCTTCCAAAATTGCAAAAAAATCTGTGTAGATATCTAAATTTAGCCTTAGTCAAGATGTTATAGTTTTCCTGCAGAAAAATAGACTGTGCTGGACAAGCATCTCCCAATGTTTGTGTTTTGTCAGAACCGTAACACTTTACTAGAGGACCTGAAGGTCCTGAGGTGCTCACCTGATCTCTTTAATAACGTTAAATAGGTCAAGGTCAACTACGGCTTATAATAAAACATATTTTGTTATATCATATATGGGGGTTGCAGCCATTTTGGTCAAGTAACCTAAAACAATCTAACGAATACTCTATCAAACAGCCCAGTGATTTCTGAGAAACCAGTGTTTAGATAGGTATGTAGCAGTCCAAATGAGTGGCATTGGATAAAAGGTCACAGGTCAGCTTGACATTTGGTACTTATGAAACCATTGTCTCATAAGGTTAAACCTTTCTCGAAAATATTATGATTTCGGCTTAAACAGTTATAGAAAAATGAACATTTCAAGATTTTTCCCATATAAATGCATTCGGAATCATATTTGACCTTGCCATAAAGTAGGTCAAGGTCAAGCTAGATTCATCACTTGTGCAAACCTGGTAGAGACCACATTCCCAATACAACATACCAAGTACCAAGGCCATTGGCCTTTTGTTCCATAAAGGGTTTTTGCCATATATGGGTGTGGTGGCCTTGACCTTTGAGACTTATTTATAGCCTTTGTCTCATTAGGTTTAACATATCAAGTGAGAATAATGACTTTGACTTCAACAGTATTCATAAAATCAACTTTCAAAAAATTTCCCATTTAAATGCACTAGGAAGCCAATTTGACCTCGACGTTAAGTAGGTAAAGGTCAACTTAGGATTATCATTTGAACAAATTTGGTAGGGCCCACATCCCAATGCTACATACCAAGTCCCAATATCACAGGCATTCAGGTTCTAGAAGAAGATTTTTAAATGGTTTTCACCGTATATGGGCCTGGCGATCATCTTGGTCATGTGACCAAAATATTTTGCATAAATTTTGGCTAACTTATCATAAGGAGTCTTCACATGAAATTTGAGTTCAATTGGGCCAATGATTTGTGAGAAAACTATAATGTTTTAACTTCTGTGGGGGGCGAACCCACGAATGCGGCGTGCACGCCTAGCACTGCAACGTCTGACGTCCTTAACCATTACACCATCGAGGCATCCCCAAAAAAGGATGCTCAAATAGCGTATATAACGGCGCCAGACGCTGCAGTACACTCCGTATAGGGGTTCTGTAATGTATACTAGTTTTCTAGCAGAATTATGATATTTCTCTCAGTCTGTAACAGCGACACTTGTCTTTTTGTACAGTGGAGACATAATCCATATAAGTATTTCGACTTCTGTGGGGGGCGAACCCACGAATGCGGCGTGCGCGCCTAGCACTGTAACGTCTGACGTCCTTAACCATTACACCATCAAGGCATCCCCAAAAAAGGATGCTCAAATAGCGTATATAACGGCGCAAGACGCTGCAGTACACTTGGTATAGGGGTTCTGTAATGTATACTAGTTTTCTAGCAGAATTATGATATTTCTCTCAGTCTGTAACAGCGACACATGTCTTTTTGTACAGTGGAGACATAATCCATATAAATATTTCTACTTCTGTGGGGGGCGAACCCACGAATGCGGCGTGCGCGCCTAGCACTGCAACGTCTGACGTCCTTAACCATTACACCATCGAGGCATCCCCAAAAAAGGATGCTCAAATAGCGTATATAACGGCGCCAGACGCTGCAGTACACTCCGTATAGGGGTTCTGTAATGTATATTAGTTTTCTAGCAGAATTATGATATTTCTCTCAGTCTGTAACAGCGACACTTGTCTTTTTTGTACAGTGGAGACATAATCCATATAAATATTTCGACTTCTGTGGGGGGCGAACCCACGAATGCGGCGTGCGCGCCTAGCACTGCAATGTCTGACGTCCTTAACCATTACACCATCGAGGCATCCCCAAAAAAGGATGCTCAAATAGCGTATATAAAGGCGCCAGACGCTGCAGTACACTCCGTATAGGGGTTCTGTAATGTATACTAGTTTTCTAGCAGAATTATGATATTTCTCTCAGTCTGAAACAGCGACACTTGTCTTTTTGTACAGTGGAGACATAATCCATATAAATATTTTGACTTCTGTGGGGGGCGAACCCACGAATGCGGCGTGCGCGCCTAGCACTGCAACGTCTGACGTCCTTAACCATTACACCATCGAGGCATCCCCAAAAAAGGATGCTCAAATAGCGTATATAACGGCGCCAGACGCTGCAGTACACTCCGTATAGGGGTTCTGTAATGTATACTAGTTTTCTAGCAGAATTATGATATTTCTCTCAGTCTGTAACAGCGACACTTGTCTTTTTGTACAGTGGAGACAATCCATATAAATATTTAGACTTCTGTGGGGGGCGATCCCATGAATGCGGCGTGCGCGCCTAGCACTGCAACGTCTGACGTCCTTAACCATTACACCATTGAGGCATCCCCAAAAAAAGATGCTCAAATAGCGTATAAGAAGGCGCCAGACGCTGCAGTACACTCCGTATAGGGGTTCTGTAATGTATACTAGTTTTCTAGCAGAATTATGATATTTCTCTCAGTCTGTAACAGCGACACTTGTCTTTTTGTACAGTGGAGACATAATCCATATAAATATTTCGACTTCTGTGGGGGGCGAACCCACGAATGCGGCGTGCGCGCCTAGCACTGCAACGTCTGACGTCCTTAACCATTACATCATCGAGGCATCCCCAAAAAGGGATGCTCAAATAGCGTATATAAAGGCGCCAGACGCTGCAGTACACTCCGTATAGGGGTTCTGTAATGTATACTAGTTTTCTAGCAGAATTATGATATTTCTCTCAGTCTGTAACAGCGACACTTGTCTTTTTGTACAGTGGAGACATAATCCATATAAATATTTCGACTTCTGTGGGGGGCGAACCCACGAATGCGGCGTGCGCGCCTAGCACTGCAACGTCTGACGTCCTTAACCCTTACACCATCGAGGCATCCCCAAAAAAGGATGCTCAAATAGCGTATATAACGGCGCCAGACGCTGCAGTACACTCCGTATAGGGGTTCTGTAATGTATACTAGTTTTCTAGCAGAATTATGATATTTCTCTCAGTCTGTAACAGCGACACTGTACAAAAAGACAAGTGTCGCTGTTACAGACTGAGAGAAATATCATAATTCTGCTAGAAAACTAGTATAATGTTTTAAAATATTGATGGGACTCCAATATGAGCTACCTAAGCTGAAAGGTCAAACATCTACCTTGACCTTTGGAACTTATTTATAGCCATTGTCTCATTAGGTTTAACATATCAAGTGAGAATAATGACTAAGCCTTCCACAGTTTTTAAAAAAAATAAATTTTCAGAAATTTACCCATTTAAATGCATTAGGAAGCAAATTTGACCTTGACGTTAAGTAGGTCAAGGTCAACTTAGGTTCATCATTTGGACAAACTTTGTAGGCCCCACAACCCCAATGCTACATACCAAGTCCCAAGGTCATTGGCCTTCTGGTTCTGGAGAAGAAGATTTTTTTAAGTTTTTTTTACCATATATGGTTGTGGCGGCCATCTTGGTCATACGACAAGGACCATTTGAACAGACTTTGGTTCCGGCGTTCTAAGGAGTCTCCATATGAAATTTGAATTTTATAGGCCAAGTTGTTTCAGAGGAGAAGATGTTTGAAATTGTGGACGGACGGATGACAGACGCTGGAGTGACTGGTATACTATTAGCTCACCCATGAGCTTTGGGCTCAGGTGAGCTAAAAAATTAAAATAATACATGAAATGGTATATTCAAATACACTTTAGAATGTTTTTACTATTGAAGCAAATACTACCAACCCCGATCAGACCACTCTTAGCAAATCTGGATCCATACTGTTTGGAAAAAAGGCTACCAAAGTACACATATGTGGATGAGAGAGTTGATGACGTGTGGTGAATGGCTTAATAAACTACTGACTAAACCTACCATCTGACTTGCTTGACTGAAGTCTAACCTTCGGTGAGGACCAGAGTTTGGACTTCTTGGCTTGAAGATTATCACTAAATTTCCTCAGAACTTTCTTCACTGTTTGGACTTTTGGAGCCTTTATAGGCAGGCCATCAATCTGGAGTTCTGTGAGGGCGGAGAGGTCACCAATTGTGACTATATTTCGAGCTCTTATAAGCTGAACCAGACCTCTTGACCTGCAAGTAGAGATATTATCATTGTATCATATGATGCTATTTTTTCTCTTTCGCAAAAGTATTATGAAATATTGAACTAAAAGAGTCTAGTAGAGTGTGTTCCCTTCACAATATATGGGCCTCAACGCAGCAAAACTGGTCTACTGATTTCCAACAAAGGAGACTCAAAGCAGTCTCCTCAGTTACAAAGACTAGATAGAAAATCCATATTACACCAAATTTACAAATGCAGATATGACACTTTTCCAATAAATGAATAACAAAAGCGCTGATCAGACTGCATAGATGAGCAGGCTGGTCTGCACCTTTGTTATTTGCAAACCCATGAAGACAGGTTTTCTCGTGTCAAGGACAATAGGACGTCATCACTTCAAGCCAACAAGTAATACAAGAAGGCCCAGAGGACCCTTAAGTCTCTCACCTAAACTTTGCTGGACCACAACATGAAGTTACATACCAAAACAAGAAGCTCTAGGTGCAATAATCTAATTCAGCATTTCATGCTTATAAATGTGAGCTAAAAATGAAACTTCTGTAAAAACTATATTTAAAGACCAATGAAGCATTGTTAAGTAAATTACTATATAGAAGAAGTAAGTTGAGGAACTATTTTCTCTACTGAAGCATTGTTAAGTAAATTACCATATAGAAGAAGTAAGTTGAGGAACTATTTTCTCTACTGATAGCTCACAGTCTAGAAGTTCAGGATAGATTGGATCTGTGTCATTCAACTGTGATTCCTGGGTACTTTGGTAAGTATTCTGGGTTGGGGTAGCCTGGGTTGGAGTAGCCTGTGACAACTGGGTATCAGGGGTGTACGTTGGTATTGGAGTAGGAATGTCTGCTTTCTCAGCTATATTACTCTGCTGAAAGAAAAATCATGAAATCTATGGCTCCATTTATCATTAACAACATTTTAAATAGTTGCATGCGGGGTCATTTTTCAGGGGTTTTTTGTCGACAGCTGACTTTTTTTCAAATGATCTTTTTCAAAACATTATTTCAGGAACACTTTCACTCATCAGTGCCAAATAGTTGGATCAAGATCAGGCCTGACAGAATGCCATGCCTGATCTGGGTTCAAACGTTTGCAAATATCATCAGAAGACAAAAACGCTGCTGGCAGGCCAAGAGTTAACCCTTATCCTACCAAAGTTTATTGCCCTGAAAATGTTGTCTGCTTATTACATCTGTTTAAAATCACAAGCAAACACTAAGTGTCCTGACCAGACTGCTCCTGAGAGACACAACGCAGGGAAGCTGGTGAGGTTCAAACCTGCAACCCCTCGGTCTCCAGTCAAGCACACTCACTTAGCCACTGCGCTCCCTTTGACTCAGCAGATAACCAGTGCTTCATGCACATACTTTCCCTTGTAACTGACACCAAACCTTCTTGAATCAGCAGAACAACCATAGAAAATGTTTCACCATCAATCTCCATAAAAGTATGGGACCTGGCTGGGATCAAACTCACAATCTTTATGGGCTCAGATTAGCATTTGACCTAAAGTGATGACCTTGACCTTGGAGTTATATGAATGCTACTGTAAAATATGATCAAGCTTATTTAGAAGATATATGAGCCACAATCTGTGAAAACCAGCCTTAATGATGAAGTCGTCAAAATTTAGTCAATAACACACAATTAATCTACGAAGTGTTAAGAAGTTATCCTGCAAATTTTATAAAGTTATCTCCATTTCTCATTGAAATATGGTCTTTTGAAACCATACACTGTCTAAACTTTAACACTAAATGTCAGAAACGTCATGATGTTACTAATGACGTCAATGTTAACTTTTGATTTGCGGGTTTGTCAGGTGTATGAAAAACATGCTATTTCTTGCAAACATCCTTTTTTTATTATCCTAAACATGTGTGCAATGGAGTTCGCAGAAAAGTTAACATGGATTCATTTTTACCTAGAGTCTGCATGATCTGAAAACAACTTGACATACTTTAAAAATTATAACAGTTGCTAAGGTAAAGTTGTTGCCATGGAAACATATGGCATGATAACAAAGCAGTTTAATCAGAAATAATTGCCAGTTTTAATCTACTATCCACCTGAATAGGTTGTTGATCTGTTGTTTGATGTGCTTTCGATTGGTTGTGGGGATTCTGTGTTTGTCTTTGTTTTGTTGTGCATTACTTTGTATCCTTTCTAGTTTCGCAATCACTTGAAGTGGAAGAGGGCTTTTATTGTCTTATGGATGTCTTGTCACTGTAAATGTTCTGTGACTCTTCCTCACGGTACCATGGGTTGGTCTGCAGTGTGTGATTGTGGTATTTCCTGATCATACTCACTTTTTAAGGCAATATATAAACGTGTCAAATTTCTCAATTTTTGGTGTTTTTCAACTATTTTAACATAAAGTCCTTGATGTCACTAAGGCTGGTTTTCAAAGATCCCAGATCATATGACCAGTGAGCTAAAAATAGCATTTTTAGGTGGACATACCTTTTCATTGCCAGTGGTTTCAGGAGCAACTAGGACTGGCTGGGGCAAAACTGCTTCTAGCTGGAGGCCTGTCTCTATCAAAGGCTCAGCAAAAGACACCCTTCTTTGCTGAAAAAAGTGCATTTGTCATTAATGAAGGATAAAAATACTTTGCATGTAAGTGGACTGAGGAGTTGATAAAAACATATTAAGTCTTGTGTGATCCAATGATATAAGCTAATCCACTTAATGTGATACAGTACGCCAGATCAAGTTGATATTATAATAATATGTTTAATAAATTCCTTTTTTCTGACATTAATAGCTTAGGGGAAATGTGGTTTATTGTACACAAAAAGTCAATAATTGAGCCGTGACGTGATTTCCAACAATGTGCCATTTTGACAAGTGTAGACTCAGACGAATTTTATAAATTGTTTTTATCTTTAATCCAGAAAAAAATATGTGACTATTTGCTTTTACGTGTCACTTCTTGACGTTAAGTCATCATGTTTTCCGTCTCTGATTCCATGCTTGAAATTTACTTTACGCAACGTCACCGAAAAAATAAAGGTTACCAATGTTAGCCTCTTCTTAAAGGATACTGATACGGAATCAGAAAACCTCAGTTTGTTGATCAGGCTTTCTGTATCAGATGGCCAGAAAACAATTGTATCATTTATAGGTATATAATAAATATGTGGGTTTCATAGTGATAAATTCAGGTCAAGATAGATTCACAGGTCTTGCTTGCTCAGGGGTCCGAGAGAGATTTTTTGCGAATCTGGGACTTTGTTTCCTGTTGCTGCATCAAAAAAAAAGTAATTATCAATCAAAATATTTGTTGTGGGTAGTCTTAATGATTCATAGCTGCTGGAATTTTCCATCGAGTTTATGAAAATAAAGTTTGGATGCCTCATTATACACTTTGATGGTTCAGTTTATAATTTCAGAATTATTCTGTAGAAAAACTGACAATTATTCAGGCAACTGAATATTTTCTCTTTTCAAACTAAATCCTTACTCCATAACGCTTTTTGACGCCTTTGAAATATCATGTATTGAAAAATATTATTGAAAATGGAGGATTTGCTCCAAAAGAGCAAATGCTCCATTTTCCAAAATATTTTCAAACGTATTCAAAGCTTAATTTATTTTTTTCTTGAATTTTTTCAATATTGTCTAAAAATAGAAAATGATGTCATGATCTAAAAAATAGCCTATGGAGTAAAGGGTTAAACAAAAGTGCAGTCAATGGTACCCACTTATCTCTCTTACCAAGAGATCCATCTTCAGTGATTTTGTTACCTGCTCATCCTGCATCTTTTGCGCATAATTTTGTCTCTAGGATGCAAAGTTTTTATTTCAGCGAGTCCCAGGATGCAATAGTATTGCAGACTTGTCATTAAAAATAGTATTCTTGACTCATACGTTTGCAGTTGGACTCACTGATATGGAAAACAGAGAGTCCCAGGACCCATAAGCCCAAAAATGTAAATGAATCACTGCATCTTACAAGAAAATTTATTATTTGACTCTTGACCTTGAAGTCAAGCTCACACTAAATGTTGCCCAGTACCTTCTACATCATGTGACCTATGCACCTGCAAAATGTGAAGTTGCTACAGCCAATGATTTAGGAGATGCATTTACAAGAAAATACATCATTTGACCTTGTGGTGAAGGTCCCACGAAACATTGCCGAGTATCATCTACATCACATGACCTATGCACCTACAAAGTTTGAAGCTGCTATATCCAACGGTTTAGAAGATGCAATTAAAAGAAAACCTATGGATATCTGTGCATGCCCACGGCACATTATAGGGTATACAATCTGCAGAACCATGTTTACTGAGGTTTTGGTGTTTTTGGGTTTACGCACCATAAATTTGTTATTGTTTCTGTTGATTATTTACACCCTAGTCAACAATTTTTTTCAGTCATATCTGGACAGGTCTTTTTGGGATGAACCAGTAGTAAGCAGAGGATAATGTGTGTTGCTCAAGAAAACAGCACAGCCATTTTATATTGGCCATAGATCATCAAGAGACCAAGAATGTCAGTCTCATAAGTATGTGCGTAGGCATGTATGGACAACAACTTGACTTTGTTATGAAAGTAACATACCTTTTTTTTAATATGGTTAAATTATTTATCCTTATTTAAGTAACATTTGCCAAACAAAGTGGTGAAAATTATAACATAAAATGAGCAAGTGCATGAGATTTCCAACAATGTGGTATGTGCGACCAGCAAAGCCTCAGATCAGCCTGCGCATATGGGCAGTCTGATCAGAGCCTTTGCAAGTTGCTTGAATATTCTATGAGTGTTAAGCTACTGACTGAACATCATTTAGAGTTTCTAAGCTTCAAAGGAGGCTGCACATGCTCGTATGAGTCTACACTTGTCAAAATGCCACATTGTTGGAATTCTCATGCTGCAGCTCAAATGATAAATGCCAAAAATGGTTTTAAAAAGATCATTATACACAACCAAAATCTCCATTGATAAACTTCATACCTATTTATGCAAGATTTTAGCTAAATAAATATCTACAACTGAATGATTCTGCGATGATACATTGCATCTTTGCCAGATAAACATTTTTTGTGTTTTATCAACAACAGAATCTTGGGCCAAGATTTAGTACCAGTAAAATGCATTTAGCCCCACAGTGGCTTCAGCTACTGTCTTTCTAAGGCAGTGGTTCTGTTGTGGATGCGATTGTTTATTGTTGCTCCCGTTGTTTGTGGGAGCTCTGTTTTTGATCCTTGTTATATAATGTAGTACTTAGTGTCCTAACTAGCTTTTCAATCATCTTGATTTGGAAGAGAGAGCATATTGCTTAACTTTTAATATCTTCCTGATCTCATGTGACTCTTAGTGTTCTGTGGCTCTTCCCAATGGTGCTGTGGGTTGGTTTGCAGAGTGTGGTACTTCCTGGTCATACTCACATTAATTTGAATATTTGACCTTTGAGACTGCTTAAAGGATCAAGAGAGTGGGGGTAAAAATATTGTACTTATCTACAGGCATTTTGCAGTTATGGCATATGATATGGTGAAAAGTTGATAGATATAATAGCTTTGGGGAAATGTGGTTCATTGTACACAAAAAGACAATATGGCCTTTGCACTTTTATTGCCTCTTCTAAGTCAAGGTCAATAACTAAAATGTTGTACGAGTCAATTTTGATGAATTTTACAGAATTTAAACTAAGAATGTATCAAATCTCAACAATGGGTATTGAGATAAGGTTGCAGATGAACTGAACATGCCAAAAACATATCCCTCTGACTTTGCTGGCAGACAACTAGAAAGGACTCAAAACTTTCACCCACTATCTGAGAAAACTTTCAAGCATGATCTATGATAAAACTTTAACCCATGATCAGTCATAGGTCCAGTACAGCAAAATTTTGAGGGTAAAATGCAACTATTTTCTTACCCTGCAATCTAAACATATGTTTTGGGTACCTCAACATATGTTTTGGTTGAGAAATAAGAAAAATAATTTTCAGTTACGCACATTTATTTGGAGGCCTGGATCTATGAGAAAACTATGATTCAAACACATACCTTAGCTGGAGGAGAGTTTGTATCAGCAGTTGCATCATCACTAAGTCTTCTCTTCTTTAGAATGCTAGCACTTGGTGAAGCAGTTGGCGAGTATATCCTTGCTATCTTGATTGGATGAAAATCTCTTTTAGGTGAGGATACATCACCGACAGATCCAAGAGAACTTGGCTTCAAAATACTCCTTCTAGCAAATCCTGAGCGTTTTTCAAATTTTCTCGACCCTAGAATCAACTTACTGTCTGAGTTTCTTACCAAAAGAGATGATGATGTGTCTTTGTTAGGACTTCCATTTCCTTTTGTTGGAGTTTCATCTAGCATATCTAACACTGGATTCACTAACTTCTGAAAAACATCTGTTCTTTCTATAGTAGCAGTTGTTATTCCTTCCAAATTCTTTTCTTCATGATCAGTCAGTGCTATCAATGATTCTGTGTCATTTGACTGAAAAGTGTCAATTTTATCTATTAAATTTTCTATTGTTACAATTTCAGCTTCAGTTTTTTCACTTGTTTTAGGATCAGCATCAACAGTGTTCACATCATTCCCAGATTTTGTCAATTTATCTGTGTCTTCATTCTTTCGTTTAGTACCTATGTTTAACTTCTTTTTAACATTATGAACACGCTTAATTGCTAATTTTTTCTTTGAGTTTGGCGAGGGAATTTTTTTCTGACCTGATCTTAAACGGGTCTTCACCATTGCACCAGATCTAAGTTTATTTGATATTGGAGAAGTGTTATTCTGCTTCTCATTATTAATATTAGACGCTACCCTTTTACAGTTCTTTTTATTGGCACCCATCTTATCCTTTTTCATATTGGTCCTTATTTTTTCATTGAAAAGATTTTTCTTTCCATTTTTTTCTGCACTTGAAACCAGTTTTTCCTGACTAGTTTTAATATTACTAAGTGGTATGTCATCATCTGAAGCAACTGAAACATCCATGGCTTCAAGGATGGTTTCAGTACTTTCTGATGAAGAATTAGTCTTCATCTTATTTTCAGCAAGAATTTTACCTTCATCACTTTCACAGTCATTTGAACCAGTTGTTTTCACATTTCCTTGTTCTTTTACATCAATCTTTGTACCAATATTTTCCTCCGCACAAAGCTGTTTATCAATTTTCTTTTCCAGGTTTTCAGCAATAACTTTCTTAGAGAGTGGTAAATCATCATCTG
Organism: Loripinus fragilis; assembly: GCA_964019695.1. NCBI lineage: Eukaryota > Metazoa > Mollusca > Bivalvia > Lucinida > Lucinidae > Loripinus > Loripinus fragilis. The sequence continues at coordinate 10,912,305 of OZ026527.1, forward strand.
ACAAATCTAAATCCAAATTAGAATCAGTCTCATTTACAACAACATCTTTACTTTCTCTCTTCAAGACTCTTTTCTGTGCTACAGCTTTCTTTTTCTTCGTAGTACTTTTGCGCTCTGACTTTGCTGAAGGTTTTCTACTTTCTGGAGTCTTTTCAAGAGTCTCCGCATTTGAGATTTTAATTTCTTCATCTTTTTCCGTTTTCTTGCCTTTTTCCAATTCTAGATCATCGTTAGATCGATCTTCTGTAGAACACTTTCTTGGAATCTTGCCCCTCTCTGAAATCTGCTTCTTTTCTTTAGATACCCTCACACTATTGGTAACATTATCAGTCCTTTCATCTGTTTCTTCATCAAGTAAAGCTTTGTGGTTCTCTGAATCCAAACTACCATGCATTTGACAAAATTTATCGGATATCTCTTTTTCTTCTTTGTTCTCTTCTTGACTATTTAACCTGCTTTCCTCATACTTTTTCCTTCCTACAGATTTATTTTTCTTGTCTGCTTTTTTCATATCTGTCTGACTTTCATTTTGTCTTTCTATCTCTTTAAGTTCTCTCTTCTCCTGGAGTCTCTTACTAGCCTTTTTTGTTGATCCAATCTCGGGTGACTCCCTTTTGTTTTTCTTCACATTTTCTGGAGTTGTCTTTTTAGGTGTTTTTTGTTTCCTTTTCCTGCTCCTTGTTGTTTCACTTTCATCTTCAGACAGATTTTGATTTCCTTCGTATGTAGTTTGCGACTCCTCGCTTACTTGAGGCTTTAACAGGTCTCCCGAATCAATCATATCATAATCTTGAGAGAAAATATCTGCAGAAGGATGAAAATTATTCTCAATATGAGCTTGTTCATTTTCCAGCCTTGCTTCTTTCACAAGTTGACTGAAAAGACCAGTTATCTCTGGACTTTCATTAGAACCAGACAATGACTGTGATCCTTCTATAACCTCAGAATCAGACGGTGATATATCCATCTTTTCCACATTAGGTTCATCTAGCTTTTCATCTCCATTAAACTTCAACATTGCCTGTTCTGTGTCAGTTAGGCTTTTTGAAAAGAAATTTTCTATTTCAGAATTTTTGATGATTTCAGTTTCCAGAGGTTTAAAAGCAGAGAAATCATCATGCTTGTGTAAAGGCTGAGAATTTTTCTCAACCGTCATATTTCCTCCTAGATCACCAGCTATTTCAGCAGTGTTTACTTTGTGTTTAGATTGAGAGGTCACCAGTTTTGTTGGGGTCATATTCAACTTATCTTTCCCTTCTTTTAAAGGACTGTATTTCTTAATTTCTCCTTCAGTTAATCTTGAGATTCTTAACACCGGAGTACCTGGCCTAATAGAGGTAGAGAATGAGTTTGAATTAGGTGATCCTGGGATAATGTTAGAATCTTCAACAATACCATGGTCATTTTCAATGTTATCCTGTGAACTCTGAAATAATTTTCTATTGCTACTTCCAAAACCAATTGAATTAGAATAAGAGAAATTGTATTTAGGTGGGGTTTCCATGACAGAATTTGTCTTTATGTCCCCTCCAAGTTTGTCTTTGGAGAACTTTGATGGTGACTGAGTGTCTTCAACAATTGTTACTGAGCAGACATTGGATATATTTTCAACATTCTCATCTGGAACTTCTGAACTCTTTTTTGCTGGAGATCTTATAATCCATTTGTCAAGGTTTCCATAACTTTCTGTTCCCTGCTTCTTTCCTTTGTGCCTTCTTGGGGATTTTATTGGAGACTGACTTCTTGCTTTTTGTGGCGAGCTTCTTAGATCCTGAGATAAAATATTTTTCAGAGGTGACTCACTTCTAGGCGATTTATTTAACTGATTCAACCTTTGGGTCCAACTTAGCAATGGCTGAGACTCTTCACCCTGATCGGACAATTCATTATTATCTGATATCAAATTTTCATTTTTTGACTCACCACTCTTACTTGAGGATTCTGGAGTTAAACCTATCACTCCTAACACATTTTGTGGTATTGACTGGCCTGACAAACTATCTTTCTCTGATATCTTACTATCTTGTGAGTGGGCTTTACCACTTGATCTGAAATCAGTATTGTCTTTATCAGCTATTTCGGAATGTTTAGCGACATGATCATTTCCAGTCTCTGTTTCAGAGTTTGTTTCATCACCAGACTGTTTTACTTCTTTAATATCGTCACATTTTATATCACATATTTTAGCTTTCAAGGCTTCTTCAGCAGTATTTTCCAAACTGCCATTCACAGTTTTCTCATTAGATCTTTTACCATCATCTGTTGATTCTGCTGCTTTATTTATTTGTTTCTTTTCCTCATCCTTAAATCGCACTGAACGTCGCCTTGCAACACTTGAACTGGAGCCAGCTGGCTCAGGTAACTTGAAACTCTTTTTCTTCTCTTTTTTACCAATGTCTTTCATATCTTTGGCAGTTTGACTCTCATCTATATCATCCTGTAATACATAAATACTTCTTTACAAACGTTTGCCTTAATAACTGCCAAATACACTTCATTATAGACATAAATTTAATTTTAGCTGCAACAGAGAAGTCTACTAAAAGAAAATTCAAACAATCTGTTCCGGATACAGTAGAACCTGTGAGAAAGGGCTGCCCTCAAAAAGATAGAAAAATTGATTTTTCAAGATCAATTATCGCTTAATGCAGGTCAAAGCATTGCAGAATGCTCTGAGGGGAGCATTCTGCACTACTTTTGACCTTCATTAAGCTACCATTTGTCATTAAGATCTTTGTTTTGTCTATTTTTGAGTGGCCATTTTACACAGATTCTACTGTATGTCTCTTTAGAGACCAATTCCTACAGACTGAAATAAGTATGTTATTAAGTGAATATGAGAATAGAAGATTGGTGAACAATTTCCTACAGTCTGCAAAATGTAAGTCATTATTAAGTGTACAACTTCCTACAGTCTGCAAAGAGTATGTCATTAATAAGTGAACTATTTCCTAAGGTCTGCAAAAAGTATGTCATTATTAAGTGAACAATTTCCTACAGTCTGCAAAAAGTATATCATTATTAAGTGAACAATTTCCTACAGTCTGCAAAAAGTATGTCATTATTAAGTGAACAATTTCCTACAGTCTGCAAAAAGTATGTCATTTAGTGAACAATTTCCTACAGTCTGAAAGAAGTTTGTCTTTATTAAGTGAAAAATTTCCTACAGTCTGCAAAAAGTAAGTCATTATTAAGTGAACAATTTCCTACGGTCTGCAAAAAGTATGTCATTAAGTGAACAATTTCCTACAGTCTGCAAAAAGTATGTCATTAAGTGAACTATTTCCTACAGTCTGCAAAAAGTATGTCATTAAGTGAACAATTTCCTACCGTCTGCAAAAAGTATGTCATTAAGTGAACTATTTCCTACAGTCTGCAAAAAGTATGTCATTAAGTGAACATTTTCCTACAGTCTGCAAAATGTATTTCATTATTAAGTTAACAATTTCCTACCGTCTGCAAAAAGTATGCCATTATTAAGTAAACTATTTCATACAGTCTGCAAAAAGTATGTCATTATTAAGTGAACAATTTCCTACAGTCTGCAAAAGTATGTTTTTAAGTTAATAATTTCCTTCAGACTGCAACAAGTCTGTCATTATTATGTGAACAATTTCCTACAGTCTACAACAAGTGTATTGTTATTAAGAGAAAAATTCTGAAGCAAACTGAGATATAGTTATCTAGATTGTGATCTTACCTGTTTATCAGCAGCTATGGAGGAGTGAATGACAGAACCGAAGTAAGATATAGTTATCTAGATTGTGATCTTACCTGTTTATCAGCAGCTATGGAGAAGGGAATGGCAGAACCGAAGAGAGATATAGTTATCTAGTTTGTGATCCTACCTGTTTATCAGCAGCTATGGAGGAGGGAATGGCAGAACCGGAGAGAGATATAGTTATCTAGATTGTGATCTTACCTGTTTATCAGCAGCTATTGAGGAGGGAATGGCAGAACCGGAGATATAGTGACAGCATGCCCATTCACGTACTGCAGTACGTAATTCACGCACTGAAACGGTCATGCACGCACTTATCATTTTGTACCTACGTGCAAAAACGTAGAGTAATTTTTGTGCACGCATAACCAGTGAACGTTGTGTGTGAATCTCATGAAATTTTCAAGAAAACAAGTCCAGTTTTTTTAGAATTATCGGCTCAGATTTACCGCTGACTGGTATCTTGCATTGATAGTAAACTGTTCAGTATAATATAGCAAATCTCGGGCCACAGTCAACCACGCTTCTAGTAAAGTCAATATTGATTGGTTGTCTATTACTACTGAACCAATCAGCATTACGCTTACATATGCCATGTTAAGTGGACAGGCAAAATTGAAAGTACAGATGTGTGGAAGAAGAAAACTTGATAAATTGCTTGACACGTTTCAGAACTTTAATATAAATATAGGCGTAACACAATCTAAGAGGTATGTGACATTTTACTGTATTCTATTTTTCAAAAATCATCTATCATTCTGAAGAAGAGGGTGATCTGGATACGTTTGTTTACATTTTCCTTCACCCCTCCCACTCTTCTTCATTCTGTCTTTACCCAAAACTTTCAAAGGCTAGGGTTATTGTGGTTGGGGGTGAATGAAACCGGGCTTACGCCCCTAGGGGAACCTATGCCCAAATTTTTCTCAGGTTCGGACTTAGTTTTTTTGCAGGGGGTGGGGTGGTTACTTGCAGTGCTCATTTATTAGCATTTTCACAGCATAATGATATCACTGTTATACACATCTAAATGATCTGATTTCATGGCCTCTATACGTTTACTATGAAAAAACAGCTCTAAAATATGTGTACCCTCAAAAATGAACATGTACCCCCAAATGGAAACACCAGGGGGTACATGTACCCCCAAACAGAAATATGAGTGGGCATGCTGAGTGATCTAGATTGTGATCCTACCTGTTTATCAGCAGCTATGGAGGAGGGAATTGCAGAACCAAAGAGAGATATAGTGATCTAGATTGTGATCCTACCTGTTTATCAGCAGCTATGGAGGAGGGAATGGCAGAACCGAAGAGAGATATAGTTATCTAGATTGTGATCCTACCTGTTTATCAGCAGCTATGGAGGAGGGAATGGCAGAACCGATGAGAGATATTGTGATCTAGATTGTGATCCTACCTGTTTATCAGCAGCTATTGAGGACGGAATTGCAGAACCGAAGAGAGATATAGTGATCTAGATTGTGATCCTACCTGTTTATCAGCAGCTATGGAGGAGGGAATGGCAGAACCGAAGAGAGATATAGTTTTGTTTGTTTGATTTGATTCTTTACGTCCACTCAACAATCTTTCAGTTATGCGGGACGGTTCTTCCTGGGTTGAACCAGTACTAAGCTAGGATAAATGTGTCTTGCTCAAGGACCACAACGCAGTGACGCCGGTGAGGCTCGAACCCGCTACCCTTCGGTCTCGAGTCAAGCACTCAGAGATATAGTTATCTAGATTGTGATCCTACCTGTTTATCAGCAGCTATGGAGGAGGGAATGGCAGAACCGATGAGAGATATTGTGATCTAGATTGTTATCCTACCTGTTTATCAACAGCTATTGAGGACGGAATTGCAGAACCGAAGAGAGATATAGTGATCTAGATTGTGATCCTACCTGTTTATCAGCAGCTATGGAGGAGGGAATGGCAGAACCAAGAGATATAGTTATCTAGATTGTGATCCTACCTGTTTATCAGCAGATATGGAGGAGGGAATGGCAGAACCAAAGAGAGATATAGTTATCTAGATTGTGATCCTACCTGTTTATCAGCAGCTATGGAGGAGGGCATGGCAGAACGGAAGAGAGATATAGTTATCTAGATTGTGATCCTACCTGTTTATCAGCAGCTATGGAGGAGGGAATGGCAGAACCGAAGAGAGATATAGTTATCTAGATTGTGATCCTAACTGTTTATCAGCAGCTATGGAGGAGGGAATGGCAGAACCAAGAGATATAGTTATCTAGATTGTGATCCTACCTGTTTATCAGCAGATATGGAGGAGGGAATGGCAGAAACAAACAGAGATATAGTTATCTAGATTGTGATCCTACCTGTTTATCAGCAGCTATCGGGGAGGGAATGGCAGAACCAAAGAGAGATATAGTTATCTAGATTGTGATCCTACCTGTTTATCAGCTGCTATGGAGGAGGGAATGGCAGAACCAAAGAGAGATATAGTTATCTAGATTGTGATCCTACCTGTTTATCAGCAGCTATGGAGGAGGGAATGGCAGAACTGAAGTGAGATATAGTGATCTAGGTTGTGATCTTACCTGTTTATCAGCAGCCATTGAGGAGGGAATGGCAGAACCGAAGAGAGATATAGTTATCTAGATTGTGATCCTACCTGTTTATCAGCAGCTATGGAGGAGGGAATTGCAGAACCAAAGAGAGATATAGTGATCTAGATTGTGATCCTACCTGTTTATCAGCAGCTATTGAGGAGGGAATGGCAGAACCAAAGAGAGATATAGTTATCTAGATTGTGATCCTACCTGTTTATCAGCAGCTAGGGTGGAGGGAATGGCAGAACCGAAGAGAGATATAGTTATCTAGATTGTGATCCTCCCTGTTTATCAGCAGCTATAGTGGAGGGAATGGCAGAACCGAAGAGAGATAGTTATCTAGATTGTGATCCTACCTGTTTATCAGCAGCTATGGAGGAGGGAATGGCAGAACGGAAGAGAGATATAGTTATCTAGATTGTGATCCCACCTGCTTATCAGCAGCTATGGAGGAGGGAATGGCAGAACCGAAGAGAGATATAGTTATCTAGATTATGATCCTACCTGTTTATCAGCAGCTATGGAGGAGGGAATGGCAGAACCAAAGGGAGATATAGTAATCTAGATTGTGATCCTACCTGTTTATCAGCAGCTATGGAGGAGGGAATGGCAGAACCGAAGAGAGATATAGTTATCTAGATTGTGATCCTTACTGTTTATCAGCAGCTATGGAGGAGGGAATGGCAGAACCAAAGAGATATAGTGATCTAGATTGTGATCCTACCTGTTTATCAGCAGCTATGGAGGAGGGAATTGCAGAACCAAAGAGAGATATAGTTATCTAGATTGTGATCCTACCTGTTTATCAGCAGCTATGGAGGAGGGAATGGCAGAACCAAAGAGAGATATAGTTATCTAGATTGTGATCCTACCTGTTTATCAGCAGCTATGGAGGAGGGAATGGCAGAACCAAAGAGAGATATAGTTATCTAGATTGTGATCCTACCTGTTATCAGCAGCTATGGAGGAGGGAATGGCAGAACGGAAGAGAGATATAGTTATCTAGATTGTGATCCTACCTGTTTATCAGTAGCTATGGAGGAGGGAATGGCAGAACCAAAGAGAGATATAGTGATCTAGATTGTGACCCTACCTGTTTATTAGCAGCTATGGAGGAGGGAATGGCAGAACCGAAGAGAGATATAGTGATCTAGATTGCGATCCTACCTGTTTATCAGCAACTATAGAGGAGGGAATGGCAGAATAGTTATCTAGATTGTGATCCTACTGTTTATCAGCAGCTATGGAGGAGGGAATGGCAGAACGGAAGAGAGATATGGTTATCTAGATTGTGATCCTACCTGTTTATCAGCAGCTATTTAGGAGGGAATGGCAGAACCGAAGAGAGATATAGTTATCTAGATTGTGATCCTACCTGTTTATTAGCAGCTATGGAGGAGGGAATGGCAGAACCGAAGAGAGATATAGTGATCTAGATTGTGATCCTACCTGTTTATCAGCAACTATAGAGGAGGGAATGGCAGAATAGTTATCTAGATTGTGATCCTACTGTTTATCAGCAGCTATGGAGGAGGGAATGGCAGAACGGAAGAGAGATATGGTTATCTAGATTGTGATCCTACCTGTTTATCAGCAGCTATTTAGGAGGGAATGGCAGAACCGAAGAGAGATATAGTTATCTAGATTGTGATCCTACCTGTTTATCAGCAGCTATGGAGGAGGGAATTGCAGAACCAAAGAGAGGTATAGTTATCTAGAATGTGATCCTACCAGTTTATCACCAGCTATGGAGAAGGGAATGGCAGAACCGAAGAGAGATATAGTTATCTAGATTGTGATCCTACCTGTTTATCAGCAGCTATGGAGGAGGGAATGGCAGAACCGGAGAGAGATATAGTTATCTAGATTGTGATCTTACCTGTTTATCAGCAGCTATTGAGGAGGGAATGGCAGAACCGGAGATATAGTGATCTAGATTGTGATCCTACCTGTTTATCAGCAGCTATGGAGGAGGGAATGGCAGAACCGAAGAGAGATATAGTGATCTAGATTGTGATCCTACTTGTTTATCAGCAGCTATGGAGGAGGGAATGGCAGAACCAAAGAGAGATATAGTTATCTAGATTGTGATCCTACCTGTTTATCAGCAGCTATGGAGGAGGGAATGGCAGAACCGAAGAGAGATATAGTGATCTAGATTGTGATCCTACCTGTTTATCAGCAGCTATGGAGGAGGGAATGGCAGAACCGAAGAGAGATATAGTTATCTAGATTGTAATCCTACCTGTTTATCAGCAGCTATGGAGGAGGGAATGGAAGAACCAAAGAGAGATAGATTTATCCAGATTGTGATCCTACCTGTTTATCAGCAGCTATGGAGGAGGGAATGGCAGAACCGAAGAGAGATATAGTGATCTAGATTGTGATCCTACCTGTTTATCAGCAGCTATGGAGGAGGGAATGGCAGAACCAAAGAGAGATATAGTTATCTAGATTGTGATCCTACCTGTTTATCAGCAGCTATGGAGGAGGGAATGGCAGAACCGAAGAGAGATATAGTTATCTAGATTGTGATCCTACCTGTTTATCAGCAGCTATGGAGGAGGGAATGGCAGAACCGAAGAGAGATATAGTTATCTAGATTGTGATCCTACCTGTTTATCAGCAGCTATGGAGGAGGGAATGGAAGAACCAAAGAGAGATAGATTTATCCAGATTGTGATCATACCTGTTTATCAGCAGCAATGGAGGAGGGAATGGCAGAACCGAAGAGAGAGAATGGCTGCTCTATAGTTGGTGTAGGTGTCTGACTCTGAGACCTGAAAACAATGAAATCTTGTTTCAGTTAACATACTGTATTTACCCTAAATATTTGGTCAGATAGGCCTTATCAAACATCATTAACCCTTAAAGCACAAATCACGACTGCAGCAGACGATAAATTTTGGGACATCTTACCTAATTTTTAAAAAATTTAAGGTATGATATTTCATGGGAATCATGAAATATTGTGTCTTATTTGTTATTTTTGAAAAAGGAGTTAAAGACCTAAAACTTTGAGCAATAATAGGGGTACCACTCATTATAACTCTCTCCAGAGGTCATACTGGGCAGATCAAAAGGATAGTCATAATGAAGTGATTATGACTTCCCTACAGGGGCAATTAAAGGGTCCCATGAAGGGATTAGGTAATTTATGATAAAATATTGATCCTTATCTGGCTGAAAGAAATTGTGTTGTATACAACAGGTAAGTCCGCTCTTAAGCCCCTTCAATTTTGTGAGATAGTGAGATTGTTCCTGATCAGTTAACCCTTTAATGATCTCTATTGGACAGGAATATATGTCTTTAAACGATTTGAACTTTTCGTCTGCTGCAAATTGTTGGAGGCGCTCTATGGGTTAACTCAGACCATGATGCTAATGTATCTTCATATAGATCACTTTATTCAACACCTTCATTTGGGAGGCCTATTGTCCTATTTAGCATGAACTGGGACCCAGTATAAACGGACTGGTCACTGAAGGAAATACAAAGTTATGTTGCCATGACTTTATTTTAGCGCTACTTCAAAGTACTGCAGCCAATAAAATTATTTCTGAACAGATTATAAGATGTTATTCCTGGTATGCGAAGTTGAAATAAACGAGTAACAGCAAATAAAATTGAAGTTTATCATCTTTAAGGGCGATTTCTGACGATTTTTTCGGCTAAAAGTGCCTAAAATAGCAAAAAAGGGCACCTTAGTTTCTTGCTGATGTTCATAAAGACGGATAAACTTTTAATAAATACAATAATACAGTCTAAAAGGTAATATATTGAACCATTGCTTTTCAACGAAAAATCGCGGATTGGCAGAGAAATAATCGAGATAGGATTATTTAATCTTCAACATACATCAGTTTTGAAAACTCAGCCACAACAACGTATTTCCAATATATGCTTTTACCTATATGGCAGTGACTAGTCCGTGTATACTGGGTGCGAGCCATGACTTATTCAGTTTTATAACTTCTCATCTGTGGAACTCTTATATATTAATTACAACCTTACTAGTGACAATATACCTCCCCAAATGAAAGTTTAAATACAGTTGTACTAACAACCACGCAACTCCCAATTTAGCAATATACTCCGATCTAACATCTCAAGATAAGGTGTCAGAATCATTATATAGGCTGTCTTATATTTTCATCCAGGTACATGATAGGGAATGATAGGGAACAAAACAGGTCTTTTACTGGAATGTCTGAAGCTCTATGGAAAATTTATCAATAAAAGTGAAACCTAGAACATTTTGAGAGGAAATATTGCTGCTACTTCGCTGTAAATTTTATCTGAAAATCTCCTTTCAGTAAAATGTTATGATAAATCAAAAATGAATATATTTATATACTCAGCGTCAATGAAAAATTACCAGAATCGAAATTTCAATATTTCGGAAAATATCTAATACGGCTTTTTGGCTACTGTTACGTTCATGTTTCTGGTCAGCGACAAGCTGGTTTGGGAGATAAAACAGTTACACAAGCCCTGGAACTATGGTACATGTGATGCACATGCATTTTATGTTTTTGGCAGTTTTAAGAAATTGAAATCATCATTTTTAGAAGACAATATGCCAGGACATGCCCTAGACATTTTCATTGAAACACCACCAAATGGTTTAGGTTATCTCATTAGACGTGAAAAATGAGGATCAAACTTTAAGGTAGCACCAAAACTTTGCATTGTCCTATACAATGCAATGGAAACTACAGGGGTCCATCAAGGATTGATTATAATGCATTTGGGTGTTATGGATACCGTTTTTCATAGTGGTGATGCATGGGACTCTATGCCATAAAATTGAGTGTTGAAGTATCCCCCTTCTTCGTTCGGAATGGACTATATATTGGCCTATGTTAAGTGTATGTGATTAACTGGTAACTTTTCACTGACCTTGAGTATATTTAAGTATATGGGAAAATTTCCAGTGGGGTTTAATTTATTTTGACCAGTTTAGATTTCATTTTAAAAATTCTGGCAGCCATTTTGTTTGGCAGAGTGGAACCCTTTGGCCAAAATTGGTATTGGCTTTATGAGGAATATTTGTGTAAAATTATTTTGATGTTAGGCCAGCAATTTAAGAATAGATGTTAAAAGATTTTATTCTATTTTTAGCTCTGGCAAAAAGTTACTGAGCTTGAGCAAGAAATACAACAATCACACACTTCAGACTTACAATACCACAATCAAACACTGCAGACTTACAATACCATAATCACACACTGCAGACTTACAATACCACAATCACACACTTCAGACTTACAATACCACAATCACACACTTCAGACTTACAATACCACAATCACACACTTCAGACTTACAATACCACAATCACACACTGCAGACTTACAATACCACAATCACACACTGCAGACTTACAATACCACAATCACACACTGCAGACTTACAATACCACAATCAAACACTGCAGACTTACAATACCATAATCACACACTGCAGACTAACAATACCACAATCACACACTTCAGACTTACAATACCACAAGCACACACTGCAGACCTAGAGTACCACAATCACAAACTGCAGACTTACAATACCACAATCACACACTGCAGACTTACAATACCACAATCACACACTGCAGACTTACAGTACCACAATCACACACTGCAGACTTACAATACCACAATCACACACTGCAGACCTACAGTAACACAATCACACACTTCAATCTTACAATACCAAAATCACACACTTCAGACTTACAATACCACAATCACTCACTTCAGACTTACAATACCACAATCACACACTGCAGACCTACAGAACCACAATCACACACTTAAATCTTACAAGACCACAATCACACACTGCAGACTTACAATACCACAATCACACACTTCAGACTTACAATACCACGATCACACACTGCAGACCTACAGTACCACAATCACACACTTCAATCTTACAATACCACAATCACACAATGCAGACTTACAATACCACAATCACATACTTCAGACTTACAATACCACGATCACACACTGCAGACCTACAGTACCACAATCACGAACAGCAGACTTACAATACCACAATCACACACTACAGACTTACAATACCACAATCACATACTTCAGACTTACAATACCACAATCACACACTGCAGACTTACAATACCATAATCACACACTGCAGACTTACAATACCACAATCACACACTGCAGACTTACAATACCACAATCACATATTGCAGACTTACAATACCACAATCACACACTTCAGACTTACAATACCACAATCACACACTGCAGACTTACAATATTACAATCACACACTGCAGATTTACAATACCACAATCACCAACTTCAGACTTACAATACCACAATCACACACTGCAGACTTACAATACCACAATCACACACTGCAGACTTACAATACCACAATCACACACTTCAGACTTACAATACCACAATCACACACTGCAGACTTACAATATTACAATCACACACTGCAGATTTACAATACCACAATCACACACTTCAGACTTACAATACCACAATCACACACTGCAGACTTACAATACCACAATCACACACTGCAGACTTACAATACCACAATCACACACTGCAGACTTACAATACCACAATCACACACTGCAGACTTACAATACCATAATCACACACTGCAGACTTACAATACCACAATCACACACTGCAGACTTACAATACCACAATCACATATTGCAGACTTACAATACCACAATCACACACTTCAGACTTACAGTACCACAATCACACACTGCAGACTTACAATACCACAATCACACACTTCAGACTTACAATACCACAATCACACACTGCAGACTTACAATACCACAATCACACACTGCAGACTTACAATACCACAATCACACACTGCAGACTTACAATACCACAATCACACACTGCAGATTTACAATACCACAATCACCAACTTCAGACTTACAATACCACAATCACACACTGCAGACTTACAATACCACAATCACACACTGCAGACTTACAATACCACAATCACACACTTCAGACTTACAATACCACAATCACACACTGCAGACTTACAATATTACAATCACACACTGCAGATTTACAATACCACAATCACCAACTTCAGACTTACAATACCACAATCACACACTGCAGACTTACAATACCACAATCACACACTGCAGACTTACAATACCACAATCACACACTGCAGACTTACAATACCACAATCACACACTGCAGACTTACAATACCACAATCACACACTGCAGACTTACAATACCACAATCACACACTTCAGACTTACAATACCACAATCACATACTTCAGACTTACAATACCACAATCACACACTGCAGACTTACAATACCACAATCACTCACTGCAGACTAACAATACCACAATCACATACTTCAGACTTACAATACAACAATCACACACTTCAGACTTACAATACCACAATCACTCACTGCAGACTTACAATACCACAATTACACACTGCAGACTTACAATCACAAGACAAGCTTCATACAGGCAAGTTTGTGAAAAATTCAAGAACTTCTAAAAGACATTCCTCCTGTTTTCAAGGACTGTAAAATTATGAACTAGAGGACCTGACGGTCCTGAAGCGCTCACCTGATCTCCTTAATAATGTTAAACTAGGTCAAGATCAACTACAGCTTATAATGAAACATATTTTGTTTTATGGGGCCATTTTGGTCAAGTGACCTAAAACAATCTAATGAATACTCATTCAAACAGCTCAGTGATTTCTGAGGAAAAGATGTTCAGATAGGTAAGTGGCAGTCCAAATGAGTGGCCTTGGATAAAAGGTCACAGGTCAGCTTGACATTTGGTAATCATATAAAACCGTTGTCTCATTAGGTTAAACATTTCTTGCAAGAATTATGATTTCGGCCTAAACAGTTATAGAAAAATGAATATTTCAAGATTTTTCCTATATAAAAGCATTAGGAATCAAATTTGACCTTGCCAAAGAGTAGGTCAAAGTCAAACTAGATTCATCATCTGGTAGGGCCCACATCCCCGATGCTACATACCAAGTCACAAGGCCATTGGCCTTTTGAATCCAGAGAAAGAGATATTTAAAGGGTTTTTACCTTATATGGGTGTGGTGGTAGTCTTGGTCATGTGACCAGTACAAATGGTACAAAAAAATTTCTAACCAATCATAAGGTGTCTTCATATGAAATTTGAGTTCAATTGGCCAAGTGGTTTCTGAGGAAACTATGTTTAATGTGTTGATGGGACTCCAATATGAGCGACCTTGGCTGAAAAGTCTACCTCAACCTTTGAAACTTATTTATAGCCATTGTCTCATTAGATTAAAGATATCAAGTGCAAATAATGACTGATGTCAACAGTATTCAAATAATCAAATTTTCAAAAAAAAAAAAACATCTAAATGTATTAGGAAGCAAATTTGACCTTGACGTTAAGTAGGTCAAGGTCATCTTAGGATCATGATTTGAACAAGCTTGGTAGGCCCCACATCCCCAATACTACATACCAAGTCCCAAGGTCACTGGCCTTCTGGTTCTGGAGAAGAAGATTTTTAAAGGGCTTTTACCATATATGGGCATGGTGGTCATCTTGGTCATTTGACCACAATATTTTGTATAAATTTTGGCTAACTTAGCATAAGGAGTTTTCACATGAAATTTGAGTTCAATTGGGTCAATGGTTTGCGAGAAAATATTGATGGGACTCCAATATGAGCGACCTAAGCTGAAAGGTCAAAGGTCAACCTTGACCTTTGGAACTTATTTATAGCCATTGTCTCATTAGGTTAAACATCTCAAGTGAGTATAATGACTAAAGCTTCCACAGTTTTTTAAAAAAATCAACTTTTCAGAAATTTTCCCATTTAAATGCATTAGGAAGCAAATTTAACCTTGACGTAAAGTAGGTCAAGGTCAACCTGGGATCATCATTTGAACAAACTTGGTAGGCCCCACAAACCCAATGCTACATACCAAGTCCCAAGGTCATCAGCCTTCTAGTTCTGGAGAAGAGATTTTTGAAGGGTTTTTACCATATATGGGCATGGCGGCAATCTTGGTCATGTGACCCAAGACTATTTGAACAAACTTTCCTTCCCCCATCCCAAGGAGTCTCCATATGAAATATAAGTTCAATCGGCTCGGTAGTTTCAGAGTCAGCGAAGATGTTTTAAATTGTTGACGGACGACAGACGGACGACGGAGTCACTGGTATACTATTAGCTCACCAATGAGCCTTTGGCTCAGGTGAGCTAAAAATATTGATTTACATGTTAAAATTCTACTTCTCAAATGCTAGACTGCATTACAAATGATAATAGTTTTAGAAAATTAGTATAAAATTGTGGTGCTTTTATTTGGTGCAGCATATGCTGCATCAAATAATGGCACCACAAATTTATACTGATTTTGGCTAATGACTGTGTTGAATCCTCCTGTAAAAGGTAAAATTTAAAGACTTTTCAAGGAATTGGAGTGCTTTTCAAGTCCTTTTCAAAGTAAGAAAAAGGGCAAAGATCAGGAATCGATACAATCAAGTACAACACCTCACCCAGGATACAAATGGGAAAGTGACAAGATCACAATTAGACATCACAAACAAAATATCAAGGCAAATTTAATTTTCAAGACAGTCCTGTATATTCAAGTACTTTTCCAGCCTGTGGGAGCCCTGCAAGACATTGGGGCCCCGAGGCTATTAAACTTTTTTCATGCTCAACTCAACTGAGTATGAAAATTAACCTGCTCATAAATGTTAAATGCCAATGTTTGTTGGCATTTAACATTTATTAGCATGATAAATACAACATCTGAGGGACTTAAAGCAAGAAACTTCTTAATTTGTTAGTATTTAAGTTTTTATCAGCAGTTGGGATTTGGTTTATTCTCTACACCACTGAAGTTTCAAAGGTCCTAAGGTCACAGTACATCCTTGAGAGTAAACAGAGTACAATTACTAAGCAAATGTTTCTCCTTTGGGAAGCATAACATCCTGATTGAATCACTGCACATGCAAAATGGTGAGAGTTAAAATATTAGATTTCATGATACAGTGGAGGGTTTAACATTAATTTACATACCCGTCTTGTGTGTCTGTGTTGAAATGTGCCATCATCGAGGTATCCTGGGATATCTCAAGACTGTTGTACATGGCCGGAAGTATCCTAAAATAATATTATAACTGTTATTACACAACCATCTACTGTCTATTTTTTGCTATGTCATGGGTCACTGAACTATTTCCCCAGTCTAGTAAATAGTTTTAGATATAGACAGGGACTATACCATGGCCTGGTTTCCCCCTTCGCTGCTTATAACATAGATGCTTGACAATGATGTGCTTATGTGAGTCGCTCCATGAGATTTCTAACAATGTGGTATGTGCGACCAGCAAAGCCTCAGATCTGTCTGCGCATAAGGGCAGCCTGATCAGAGCCTTTGCTAGTCGCTTGAATATTCTATGACTATTAAGCTACTGACCGAACATCATTTGGAGCTTCTAAGCTTAAAAGGAGGCTGCACAGGCTTGTCTGCGTCTACACTTGTCAAAATGCCACACTGTTGGAAACCACATGTCGAGGCTCAGGTTTCATTTGTCAGCAGACCTTATGTAATAATGGTGATTAAGAGGCATGGCTCAGCAACTTTAAACTCCCAATAACTTTGTTATTTATGGTCAGAAACATAAAGTGGGGGTTTTCGATTTCTTAGAGCAAATTGAGAAGATAAGAGGAATTTTTCTGTTTTGCAACAAGACCACATACTCTGTATCATCTCCATTAAAGTGATGCTGTTAACAATTTTAAAAGTTTAACATCATCAAAAAGGTTGACACAGATGTTTCATGCCTGCTTATAGTATAGTCAAACTATATCCCGATGTGCTGTGGACAATCTGATGCAGTATTCCATGAGCCTCCAATTGACAATGCTGCTTCATGCTAAATAGTGCCTCAGGTTATCCACAGCACCTCAGGGTAAATAGTTTAAGCTGCATCAACAAGATTTACACCATTTACCAACATAACAAGATAGCATTATTATGCCATTATAATTTATAGATTATATAAAAAATTTGTTTGTTTGATTTAAAACTCTTTCAACAAAGCAGCAACATTTCCTTGGATGAACCAGTCCTATACAGAGGATCAAGTGTCTTGCTCACAGACACAATACAGTGCCTCAGGCGAGTCTCGAAACCAGGTAGCCCTTGATCCCAAGTCTAGCATTCTACCACTGAGCCACTGCACTTTTCAAAAGAACCCCAAATACTCGAAGAATTTTGTTTGATTTGATTCTTTACGTCCCATCAACAATCTTTCGGTTATGAACGGAGTACTAAGCTAAGATTAATGTCTTGCTCAAGGACACAACACAGTGACACCGGTGAGGCTCAAACTGTGGCCCCTCGGTCTCAAGTCAAGCACTCTACCATAGAACTTTCATAGAGATAATTAGACAATCCTAATGAGGTTGAGCTCACCTAAATCATTTATTGTTTAAGTGTAAGATAGGTCAAAATTCAGCTATTTTAGAATACTGTCAAAGCTACTTGTTTGATATGATTCTTTAGATTCCAGTCAACAATTTTTTCAGTTATGTCGAGATTGGTCTTTCTGGGTTGAACCAGTACTTAAAGCAAGGATTAATGTGTCTTGCTCAAGGACACATTGCAGTGACGCCAGTGAGTCCTGAGCCACTGTGCTCCCTTGACTTCTTATAGGATGGTCACAAAAATCTAATTGTCTCCTTTTTGTGCCCCAATAATCTAATACATAGAGGATCTTACATGAGTGCTCATGAGTACTTTGCACCAAAGTATATTCTAATCAGGCCTGTAGTTTCTAGGTGGAATTGTTCAACATTTCTCTACATACAGCAAAACCTGTGTAAAAGGGAAACTCTAAAAAAGATCAAAAATTGTTTTTAAGATCAATCATCGCTTAATGCAGATCAAAAGCATTGCAGAATGCTCAAGGGGAGCATTCTGCAATACTTACGACCTTCATTAACCTACCATTTGTCATTAAGATATTTGTTTTGTCTGTTTTTAATTTGCCGTTTTACACAGGTTTTACTGTATGTATATGAAAAACTAACTCTGCCCCCTGGCTGCCATGTTTTCTGAAAGATCAAAAAAATTGAACAACTTTGGTAGAGTGTGCCAAATTATTTTCAAATCAAGCCAGTTGTTTCCAAGAAGTTTTCTGGGTATATCCAAAGGTAAAACGTAAGACCACTCCCAGGCAGACCATGTTTTCTGACAGATCAACAATTTTTGTGAAGAGTGACCAAAGAAATTCCCTTAGATTGCCATAGCAACTAGGATTCTGTATGGAATAAGACATCTTTAAACAACTTTGAAAGAGGACAAACCAGGGATAATTCCTGTCAGGTTTGGTGGAAGGGAACAACAAATGGAGGACAATGCACATCAAAGGATCATTTTGAAAAGCTCACTCTAAGCCCTATGACTCAGGTAAGCTAAATGCAGAATTGAAAATAGAGCAATAAGAAAATCTATCATTTCATTTTGTTTGTTTGTTTTGCTGCTTACGTCCCAAGTCAACAGCTATGGTCATGGCAGGACTGTGAGTTCACCTAACCACACTTTTTGCTGGACAAGCTTGAACAAGAGGTCAACCAGTACTTTCGCTTGTAAATGACAACAACTTTTCTTGAATGATTCAGCCGAAGAGAGGAGAATGACCGTAGAAATTATTTCATGATCAATCTCCACACAAGTATGGGACCGGGCCGGGAATATTTCATTTTGTGTGAGAGACAGAAAAATCTATTCCTCATGTTCACTATTTATCATCACTTGGCAAGCCTTGTGATGCCAAACAGTGATCCTTGGGATGGATTTTTTATCTGCCCTCACACTCATGGGTTCATGTAGGCAAGTTCGAGTAAAATTCAAGGACTTTTCAAGGACTTTTAAAAGACTTAGTTTTCAAGGACTAAAAGTTTATGGAAAATACAAATTTAAGTGTTAAAATTCTACTTCAGAGATAATGGAGAAATTTGTTAGAAAATTAGCATAAAATTGTTGTGCCTTTATTTGGTGCAGCATCAGGGGACAGAAATATTTAAATATTGCACTTGTCCTGCAGGATGAGTGACTTACAACTTTCACTCGTCCTGCAAACACATGCACGTCCTTTAAAAGCGTATGCAATAAAGAACATACATAAGTAATATGTAATACGACTTCCTCCAGTAATTCTTTTGAAAGCACTAGTCCTGTTCACCCCTCCTTGGGAAGAATTGCTCGCCCTTCTAGATTTCACTCGTAATTACGAGTGTTTGAGTAGAATTTTTGTCCCCTGAGCATATGCTGCACCAAATAAAAATGCAACAATTTTATAATGATTCAGGTCTATATCACTGTGCTAAGTCCTACAGAAAAAGCTAAGTCCTACAGAAAAAAGTAGAATTCAAGGACTTTCAAGGCTTTTGAGTGATTTTCCAGTACTTTTGAAAGCAAATTTAATTTTCAAGAAAGCCCTCTAAATTCAAGTGCTTTTCAAGCCTGAGCAAACCCTGCACTCAGGATAGGTTCTACTTACCTTCTCTCCTTCATAACCTCTTTTTGATGATCTGTTAAAACACGGGGTTTCCTTGGTGACGACTTGATTACAACAAAATCCTGAAATAATATTTAAAATCCAATCATTAGTAGATGAGGTCCTCTAACATCTTAGTAGATGCAGATCATTACACATTCCATTCATTCTGTGCATCCTTGGCAAATCATTGAATACCAGAGGACAGTAAAGATCTGAAGTGCTCACCGACACTGAGTTATATTAGTTTGTTTGTTTTGATCCTTTAAGTCCTAGTCAACAATATTTCAGTCAGGTAGAGACAGGCATTCCTGGGTTGAACCAGTACTAAGCAGAGGAGAAAATGACTGAAAGGGAATGAAACTTATTGAGTGTTGAAGGTTTTGTGTTTCAGTTTTAATTTGATAAAGGAGTTTAAATTTGATATAGGAAGAATAAAGACACATTAATCCCTGCTTAGTATTGGCTCAACCCAGGAAGACCCGTCCCGACATGACTGAAAAATTATTGACTGGGGTGCAAAGAATCAAATCAAACAAATAAAAAAAAAGCAAGAAAATCTAATATAAAGTTATAACAAACAGGTATGAAAGGTTTGCCATTAAAATTTGGTAGATTAATAGAGACCAAGTGTTTGGCCAAATAAAAAAAGTGTGTTTCGGGTAACGGGTCTGAAAATTTTAGGTAGGGTAGGCACACATATTTTTTTTTCTGGAAAAAATATAATTTTATGCATTTTGAAAGGCAAAATGCCTAAAATTTTAATGCCTTTCAAAATGCATAAAATAATATTTTTTCCAGAAAACCTGAAAAAAGTCCTAGGTTTCACCAGTAAAGTTAGGTAGGGTCTGGTTACCCTTTACACAGGTTTTTTTTTTTATTTGGCCTTAGCAACAATTATTGGATGTGACATTTCATCTTGACCTGTTAAATATAAACATATCAAATATTATCAAAATAATCAAAGTGCATGAAAGTTGTAGTATGCACAAGATTCTCGGGCTTAAATGAAATATATATGTGGTTCCTGTTGCCTACCTACCCTATTTTTTTTACCCCTACCCTAAACATTAAAATGGTCTTTGGAGAAAAAATACCTAAAATGGGCACTTTTTCAGATTTTGTAACTATTTTCTTTGTTAAATGTTATAACAAAATTTAATAATTTCCCTACCTACCTACCCTAAATTTTGTTGGTATGCAACAGGAACCACACATATATTTCATTTAGGCCTCATTAAAAATTTGATCACGGGAGTTGAGATAACTCAAACAAGTAAGGGGGAGTAACCATTCTTGCATGTGTCACATTGTCTTTACCTGACCATTTGTGTGAAGTTTGGTGAAATCCAAGAGATGATGTTTAAAGTAAAAAGTTGAAAGACGCCCAACGGATCCTATGATCACAAAAGCACACATCAAGCTTATGGCTCATGTGAGCTTAAAAAAAAGCTCAGGGATTTTTTTGCAATTTTGGGAAGGGGCCCTAGGGCCTTCCAGATAAGGAAAATTAAACCCTAAAATGGGAAATTTGTTATAATGCACAATTGTCATTTCGGTCAATCAAAGAACAAGTTAGCTATTACACATACTTTTGCAATTTAAATGTGTGTGTTGACTGAATGAAAGCCCCAATCCTCAGTTGTTGTTTTTTTGTTTGTTTTTTTGAAGATTGGGATTTTTTTCAAAATTGGTAAAGTCATCTAAATTCAACTGGGAATGGGGCCGAGTTTCGGCTCCTGAGAACACAAAAAAAATTCCCTGAAGCTGCATTCCACATCATGACATGTTTTTCTGGATAGCTCTCAATGAGCCAGGTCATCAGGAGATTCTTGTTTTTATCTCGTGTCAAACATCACTCTTTGTACATGTACAGGGATTTTCCTACATTTCTGAATTTGGGGCCAGGGGCCTGTTGAATTTGAGGAAAAAAGTATTTGGACCATCAAATTGGGAAAAACTAGAACTGAACCGCCATTTTAAATGGATTAAAAACCATATAAGAAAGTAGCAGTGTAAAGCTATAACATATTTATTACTTTAATTGCCCAACATAAAAACTTGTGAAATAATTGTTTTCATTCCCATTTTTCATGCATCTGTAACTTTGGTATGTTTGATTGGATTTTCATGAAATTTTCATCAAAAGGTAGAAATTGAGAATGATATACACCCTTTTGGAAAGTTTTTGCTCATTTTTGAATCGGGAAGGGGCCATTATTCGGCCCCACATCAAGCCTAGGAAAATCCTTGGACGTATGTACATCTATCTAGTGGAACAAGAACATGGTGCCCACTCTTAGTCTGAAATGAAATTAACTCCTGAACAAAATTCATTTTCCCCTGACCGTTGTACTGCGGGCTTTACTGCCTCCCTTCCTCCCTACAGCCATCTGTTCCACCTACTTTTTATTAAATCTAGACATCGATCTTATTAAATCCTTAAAATTTTCAATAAACTCTCAAAAAGCTCCAAAAATGGGTCTTCAATACCAATTATCACTTAATGCAGGTCAAAAGTATTGCAGAATGCTCCAAGGGGAGCATTCTGCAATACTTTCGACCTACATTGAGCTACCAAATGGCTTTAAGACATTTTTTTGTAAATTTTTGAGTGGCCTCTTAAGACAGGTTTCACTGTATATGCAAAGAATTTTTCGAATGTTGAATTTGGATGCATGTTCAAGTGGACTACAATACATACATTTTCATGTAAGCTGTCAAATCCTAGAATTTTCTTCTTGGCAGAATCCGACTTGGGTGATGAGAGCGGCTTGAGTGGTGATTTCTTCACATTGGGAGAAACAGTTTTATTGAGAAAACTACCATGGATCTTGTGAGGAGATGGCATACCAGGAATGTGAGGCTCTGGAGCTTGTGACTGTAATAGAAGAACCCTTAATATTAAGGAAACTACTATCGTCCATGCCCCATGGGTCTTTAATTAACGGCATGAGAGGGGTGCGATACTATGGAGCTGCTAAAAGTACATTAAGGCCAAAAGAAAAATGTGTCTTGTTTCTGGTTACGGATCTATAATAAATAGGGTTGGTAGGTAGGCAAACTTTTTTTATAAAAAACTTTTTTGTATGGAAAAGGATAAAAAATCCTACAATAACGTCTAAAAATAGACTTTGGTATCCCAAAAAGCTCAAAAAAAGTTTGAGTAGGCCCAAATATTTTAGGGTCGGTAGGGTAACCGAAAACAAGACATTTTCTTTGTTAAGGACACGGCCATGGATCTTGTGAGGAGATGGCATACTCTAGAGCTACTAAAAAGAACCTTTAATGTGAGGTTCTGGAGGTATAAAAAGAACATATTAATGTTAAGGAATATTGTGCCAGGAATGTGAGTCTCTTGGAAATTGTCACTGAAATGTATTAGATACATTAATTTGGAGGTCAGAGATTAAATTTAAGCTCACATGCTTACTAAATGTGAGTACACTAAGTAAATAGTGAGGTTATATACTTAAAGCCAAAAGAAACTTTACACTTTGAACTACCGAATATATCTCTACTGTTTTTGAGTTTAACCAAATTAAATATTGCAATGAGTTGCTGGTACCCGCCCTTACCTAATTCACGAAAAACAACTTAGGTAAATTAATCTTCTTTCGAGTTATCTGTGCTTTCAATAAAATCACAAAATCAGATTTCCTAACAAAATCCAAAGTAAACCTAGGATTTGAACACGCTATTTTAAGAACCATCGATTGCACATTAAAAATACTGTAAGACATTTTGTCTCTGGCGTAAAGTTTGTGTTTGGCAGCATCTTAAAGTTGGTGCACTTTGAAACTATCTCCCTTTGAATTAAAACAATAGTAAATTTTAGTCCCTGCTAAAAGCTTAATCTCAGATGGCGTTTGGATTTTTCATCAGCGATTTGTTGGGACTTCTGCCCTGAGTATGTGACGAGATAATCTGATAAAAATTCCCATCGGTTTGGAAGACTAGAGGACCTGAAGGTCCGGAGGCGCTCACCTGATCTCCTTAATAATGTTAAAATAGGTCAAGGTTAACTACAGCTTATAATGGAACAAATTTTGTTTTACCATATATGGGGGTTGCAGACATTTTGGTCAAGTGACTTAAATAATCTAATGAATAATCCATCAAACAGCCTAGTGATTTCTGAGAAACAGATGTTTAGATAGGTGTGTGGCAGTCTAAATGAGTGGCCTTGGATAAAAGGTCACAGGTCAGCTTGACATTTGGTACTTAATAAAAGATTTTTCCCAAATAAATGCATTAGGAATCAAATTTGACCTTGCCATAAAGTAGGTCAAGGTCAACCTAGATTAATCATTTGTGCAAATCTGGTAGGGCCCACATCCCCAATGCTACATACAAAGTCCCAAGGCCATTGGCCTTTTGATTCCAGAGGCCATTGGCCTTTTGATTCCAGAGAAGAAGACATTTAAAGGGTTTTTACCATATATAGGCCTGGTGGCCATCTTGGTCATGTGACCAGTACAATTGGTAAAAATTTTGGCTAACCTATCATAAAGAGTCTTCATATGAAATTTGAGTTCAAATGGCCTGGTGGTTTCTGAGGAAACTATGTTTTGATGTGTTGATGGGACTCCAATATGAGCGACCTTGGCTGAAAAGTTAAAGTCAACCTTGACCTTTGAAACTTTTTTAATAGCCATTGTCTAATTAGGTTTAACATATCAAGTGAGAATAATGACGTTGGCCTCAACAGTTTTCAAAAAATGAAATTATCAAAAAAATCCCATTTAAATGCATTGAGAAGCAAATTTGACCTTGACGTTAAGTAGGTCAAGATCAACCTAGGATCATCATTTGAACAAACTTGGTAGGCCCCACATCACCATTGCTACATACCAAGTCCCAAGGTCATCGGCCTTCTGGTTCTGGAGAAGAAGATTTTTAAATGGTTTTTACCATATATGGACGTGGCGGCCATCTTGGTCATGTGACCAAAATATTTTGCATAAATTTTGGCTAACTTATCATAAGGAGTCTTCACATGAAATTTGAGTTCAATTGGGCCAATGGTTTGTGAGAAAACTATGTTTTAATATATTGATGGGACTCCAATATGAGCGACCTAAGCTGAAAGGTCAAAGGTCATCCTTGACCTTTTGAACTTATTTATAGCCATTGTCTCATTAGGTTCAACATATCAAGTGAGAATAATGACTAAAGCTTCCACAGTTTTCAAAAAAATCAACTTTTCAGAAATTTTCCCATTTAAATGCATTAGGAAGCAAATTTGACCTTGACGTTAAGTAGGTCAAGGTCAATCTAGGATCATCATTTGAACAAACTTGGTAGGCCCCACAACCCCAATGCTACATACCAAGTCCCAAGGTCATCGGCCTTCTGGTTCTGGAGAAGATTTTTTAAGGGTTTTTACCATATATGGGCATGGCGGCCATCTTGGTCATGTGACCAAGACCATTTGAACAAACTTTCGTTCCCCCATCCTAAGGAGTCTCCATATGAAATATGAGTTCAATTGGCCCAGTAGTTTCAGAGGAGAAGATGTTTGAAAATGTTGACGGACGACGGACGGACGGACGACGGACGCCGGAGTCACTGGTATACTATTAGCTCACCAATGAGCCTTCGGCTCAGGTGAGCTAAAAAACGACAAACAATTTCTTATGGGAAATTGCATTGAAAGCATTGTAAATTTCACAAAAAGGGGTATGTACGTAAAAACACAACTCTAATTTGTGTTACTTGAAGGGCGATCCAGGCTGATTTGAACTTTAAACAACAATTTAATAGCCTGTCTCTCATACTGATTCTTTAAAATTAAAAAGTGTCCAATTGCAAAGCTACAGCAACACATCAAAGGTGATGCGTTTTGGAAAAGTTTATTTTGCCCCCTTGCTTCTTTCGTTAGGGCATTGTGGTTGCATTTATGACAGCAAAAACATGAAATTCAATAGGTCATATGAATAATTGATTGAACTTTAACATGAATTAAACACATATAAAATGCCACTCATCAATACCCAGAAAAGGTATATATAATAACAGTGTAAAGTTACTTTTGGTCTTAAGTATATATTCTGTACTAGCATTTCTTTGTAATTTGTTTGTTTGGTTTGAGATTTTATGCCCCAGTCAACAGCTATGGTCCTATCGAGACAGTCAGTTAACCTAACCACACTAGTCAGGCAACAAATGGCAATCGAAAACTCTGTTTCTATCTATTTTTGATCTATCATCATGTTTGTTAATGTTTTTGATTGCCACGTATCCGGTGTGATCTTATAACCTGTGAAGTTTCAGGACATATTCTGATTGGCACTGACAGATTTAGAAACACACCATACCCTGAGACGGTAAACACTATTTGCCTCCGCTATTTCAAACCTTCATTTGAAGTATCCAACAACAGAAAACATATTTAATAAAATTATTTATGACTAAGTACTTTATTCTTAGGACCAGCATAGACTCTGAACAGACTGCATTTGTGCAGTCTGATAAGTCTTCAATAGGAGCTCTTTTGGTCGTCAAGGGTAAAAAGTGTCTTCAGATGGCAAAATAAGAGTGTTCAGAATGGGCAGATGCTCAGATTTTTTGTTTTTGCTGTAAGTACATGCCAACTTGTACCTCATGTTGGATACCAACTCAAATAAGTATTTCTTACCATAGGGCCAGTTAAGCAAATATGATTGTGTAAAATTGCAATTATTTTCTTAACCATCAGTTTAAACATGTGTTTTGGGTGCTCAAAAGAACCGTCACATCCAGAGGATTCTTTTGAGTACCCACAACATATGTTTTGGCTGAGAAATAAGAAAAATAATTTTCAGTTACGCACTCTTATCTGGGGGCCTGTCTAACAAATCTTTTTCTAGTTGACAATTCACAAAAATCTAAGCCTTGTACTTTCAGCTGCAAAAAAGTCAATAAGCAATGCTTATTAGATAAGGAAAAGTGAAAACTGTGATAGTTCAAACCAGCAGACGTTAGTTTTGAAAACAAGATTTCAGTAGAATCTGTGCAAATGATCTTAAAGCTTGCAATCTGGACCATTTGTTAAGATCCAATACACAAAATTATTCACACCTGAAAGTTCTATATATCAAAGCTTATATCAGAAAAATAGTCTAAGTTCTCATTTTGACAAGAATTAATTTTCTGAACCAAACTCATTCATGCATATGTTCAATGTGTTTACATTGTATATGCAAAGTATCAAATTGCTCCATCAAAAGCTGTGGTAGGAGTTGATCGGCACTTGAAGGCACTATCTATGCATGTACAAAAGCCATATAAGGGGAAAATTGTCAAAGTTCTCATAGCTGTCATTTTGTCAATAAAAATATTTCTGAACCAAAATCCTTCATGCATATGTTCAATGTGTCTATATTGTATAGGAAAAGAATCAAATTGCTACATCAAAAGCAGTGGTAGGAGTTGATCGGCCCATGAAGGCACTATCTATGCATATACAAAAGCCTTATTAGGGAAAAATTGTCTAAGTTCTCATAGATAAAAAATATTTTTTCTGAACCAAACTCCTTCATGCATATGTTCAATGTGTCTACATTGTATAGGCAAAGTAATACATAGCTCCATCAAAAGCTGTGGTAGGAGTTGATTGGCCCATGAGGGCACTATCTATGCATATATAAAAGCCATATAAGGGGGAAATTGTCTAAGTTCTCATAGCTGTCATTTTGTCAAATATTATTTTTTGAACTAAACTCCTTCATGCATAAATACTATGTTCAATGTGTCTACATTGTATAGGCAAAGTAATAAATTGCTCAATCAAAAGCTGTGGTTTGTTGTCTTGATGGGCCTGTGTCAAGACTATAATAGCATAAGCATAAATCTCTATATAAAAAGCCATTTAGAACTACAAAGGGAAATACTTCTAATAGAATTGGTCCCTAGCCCTTACTCTTTTGTTGAAAGTATTTTTCTTGTATATATGAACATGTTTGCAAGTTTTGTGGAAATTCCAGCAATGACTCTTCAAGATATTAAGGAAACAAAACGTTAAGGATGGACGCACGCACAAATGGACATGAAAACTGTTTGCCAGAGGTATAATAAAAAAAATAAGTGTATCGGGTAACAGGTCTGAAAATTTTAGGTAGGTAGGCCCGTTCCTCAGGTATTTTATTGAGTATGCACTCCTGAGGGTGTCTGGAGTTGCTCCCCCAATATGGGACCGGAGATGAAGCCCTGAGGTAAGGAATGGCTTTAGAGCATTTCACAGACGTAAATTGAGCTCTCAAGACAGGCAATTAGTTGCATTTTCTTCCAAAATCAAATTAAATAGCTAAAAAACCTTTACTTGCAGAGCCAAGTTGTATGCATATGCCTATTTGCATAACGAAGGTATGCTCCTGGTAGGGTAGGCATACATGATATTTTTTTTCTGGAAAAAAAATATAATTTTATGCGCAAAATTATATATTTTTTTCCAGAAAACATTTTAGGTTTCACCCGTAAATTTAGGTAGGGATGGTTTACCCTAAACACAGGTTGTTTTTTATTTGGCCTTAACTGTAATGGTAAACTAATTACCTGACTCATCTGACTGATGGGAGTTTCTTCTATCACTGGTGTTACCATGGTTACCCAGCCTGGTACAGAGATCACTGACTTCTCTTTCACTTTACTTAACACAGGCCTGTAGATAGACAGTAGATATTCAACATACTCAATGTTAGATGTCAACTTGATGATACTGCATACATATGCATGATACTGCAATACTCAAGGCTCTAAGCATTGAGGTTTCAGTTTCCTTTGTTTGTTTGGTGCTCAAAGACGCATCAACCCTAATGGGTCATAAGTGCCAGACAGTATCCAGGGTTCATACAGACAAGATTGTGCAAAATTCAAGGACTTTTCAAGGACTTCTTAAAGACTTTCCTACTGTTTTCAAGGACTGAAAAACTTAAAATACTTTTTTACACATTAAAATTCTACTTCTGAAATGCTAGAGTCAAGATATTAGTTTAAGATAAGAGCCAGTGCGCGACATTTCCAACAATTTGGACGTGACGTCAGAAACGTGAAAAACGAGGGAAAACGTCAGCGTAATTATCGTATGCGTACAACTGACAAGCTGTCAACATGATTAAAGTTTTTCAATCGATTTCCGTACCGTTTTTGCGAACCAGACGAGTCTTCGCACTAGAATGCATGAACTGAATGTAAGTACATTCTTTTCAGGTTAAAATCGGCAGAATTCAACGAATATATCCGTTCAAAGCCATATAGCGGCGGGTGGAGTAAGAGACCACACGTCATGCTCTTTTTTTTTTACTCGAAACACGTATAGTTAAATGACAGTTGAAATGCCTTTTAATAAGTTGATTGCGATGTAAGATAAAAAAAAATCGGGAAATTCAGAAATTGATAAAAATTTCTCGCCTATTCTTTTTTATTTGCTTATACTATAATTGTCTTGTTAAAATAGTACGGTGCTATAGATAAGTACCTTGATGTACTTTTACATACATGAGACACTAGGATCGATACCCGACAGCGTATTTTTGTTGCTGTTTTTTTTTCATTATCTTTTTTTTTTCATTATGAACCGTTCTAAACATTATTTTCTTCTATTTTTATCTTTCGATGCAGCTTTGCTAATTGCCGTTATCAAACATTTAGCAAAATTTTGAAAAAGAAACACACACACACACAAGAAAAAAAACTACTACGAATTTGCATATCTTGGCATTAAAGAGGGTGCAAATGGGGCTACCTGATTAGCGAATAATGGCCCTTAAGTTTATCGATTAGTGAATTTCGGCCCTAAGATTTAACGGTTAGCGAAATTTTGGGTTAATTTTACCTAATAGCGGAATGAGAGGTGCTAATGATTAGCGAATTTTGGCCTAAAATATAATGATTAGCGATTTCTGGGCCAAAAAACTACCGAATAGCGGAATGGCGCGTTTTAACGGTTAGCAAATTCGATGAAAAAAAGTTTTACAGTAACCCCTGTTAAAGAATTGATCGTTATAATTATATGAATGTCATTAGCATCAAGTAGTATCGCCTAAATGGCATGTCAGCTAAGATCTTTTACTGACCCCCCTGGAAAATTACAAGTTGTCATTTATTTCCTAGAAGAAAAACTGACACGAACCTCTCTCGAGAAGCAATTCGAACCCCCCTCTCCACCCGTTGGAGTTGTCTGGATCCGCGCGGCATCACGCATGTCTGACGGTGGAATTTTATTTTTTATTTTCGTTTTTTGCATGAAGCAGGTTTAGCTATCATATTTTCTAGAGCAAATAGATAGTACTGCGCGGATGCACAGACTGTTGTTTGCATGCAACTACAAAGCCGAGTTTCTCGCAACATGGTACATACGGAATGGGGTAAATAAAGCAAACCCTGATCGGATGTCACGATCACCTGTTCACACAGTCAAATTGTGTGGAATTTAGTTGTAAATAAATTATAACGCAATTTAAGTATAATTTAGTCAAAACGAGACACTTTTTCGAACTTTTTTTTCTTATCTCAAAGCAAACATTTGTTGCTGTGCTCATTTGTGTACTATACACAGCCTAACTTTAGACATGCACATTCATCTACAATCCTTCTATGTGTATTTGAGCAGTTAGGCCTGGCAAGACTGTGCTGATGTGCAGGCTCGTCTGAGCCTTCGCTGGTCGCATGTGCGAGGGGTACATGTACCATAATCTCATGAACTGGCTCGTTTCATTGACAGCTGTGTAAAGTGAAAAGCATGATGCAGAAGCATGCAAAAATCACTTTACATCTTGGTTTGTGAGTCTGTGCGTACGTGTGGTCTCAGTGTGATGATCCACTGGAATCGGCGTCTTTGTTTGATAAAATGGTCCAGTTAGTGAATAAGATCGGATATACAATGTATAGACTTATTTCATTACGCTTATTGAGTGCACGTTTTGGTGAACTTAGAAAACTGTCAGCTCGTATAAAATTAATGTTCGCGTATTTAAAGCACAGCAGCTAAGCTTATTAGTGGGAGTACGCAGATGTCTAGATTTTTTGGCCTAAGTCTTCATCCACTTCAAAACTTTGAGTTAGTGAGCAGCGAGACCCTGGCGAGATTGCACAATTGCGCAGGCTCTCCTGAGCCTTCGCTGATCACATTTGTAATAAGCACCAGCCAACATGGTTTCATCATGCTTGGATCCAGTGATCAAAAAGGCCGTAAAAAAATAAAAGATCCATGGGCATTGGGTACAGGTAGAAGTTCTATATTTCGCACACGCGCGCGTGTCGTTCTCTTGATTTAATAGTCGCCAGGAGGAAATAACGCTAAAATAAGCCGCTGGTTTTGGTGGTGTTGGTAAAGGACTCACGTGCTTAGATTTCCGTTTCGGGAATATTGATCTGAAAGGCTCAATTATCACAGACACGCATGTTCACAATCAATTTAGGACACAGTGTGCACGCGCACGTGGTTGTGTACATGTATTTGATTGTTGTCACGACTGGACAAAATATTTCCAATGATGGCGACAAAGACGTGCAAAGTTGCATCAGACCGACCTTCATTGAACTCAGCGTTTATCAGCGAATAAAACGTTGTCATGCAGCAATGCTGGATACTCGCTAGCAACACTGAAGGTCGCACTGACAGGCGAAACACTCTTGTTCCGCTGATCTGTATTTTAAACTGGCGTGCTCGACGGAAGAAAACGAAAGTATCGTAGACAGACTTATTGATTAAAAGCTATGCAGGTACCAAAATGAAGGAAAAAACGATGTGTACGAACTATTAAAAAAAACAGAAAAAATCACTGTACGAACTAATACATGCCATTTTGGTCACCGTTGAATAATTAATGGTGTACGAACTGTTCGAGTGTACGAACTAATACAAGATTTACCGCATGTTAAGGTAATAACAAATACACATGAGTCATATATGGCAAATGCGCAGGCTGGTCAGCTTATGAAAGCAATGCTGTTTAAAGAGTGTAATCATACTTTAAGTTAGAAGATAAGGACGTTTTGTCAGATTTTTGTTCCACATGAGGTTTGATTACCACGATGCATAACAAAGATATTACATGTACCGTATCGTACCGCAACGCATTAAAAGCATTTTATAGATAATAACTTATCGAATTTCACTATTTTGTAATTAATACTGATTCCATGTTGATTATCCGGGAGTGGTATTCGTCAAGAAAACATCCTAGGACCCTTAAGTTTCAGTGAGCATCCTTAAACAATCTGCCCATAGGTTTGACGACGCCAGACGTCCTGATGTCATCCTACCAGCTGGTTTGAGCGCCACCAAAAAGGATTGCCAGTACAGATCAGTCCGTCCCTATGTCAGACCACAGTATCAAGACTTTACCTGCCCAGCTCCAGCAGCCATCGAAGAATAATTCATATTGTCTAGTGGACTCAGCTGACGTCTGAATCAGTCATTGATTGACGATTAAGCCACCGAATTACAAACCAAACGTATTTCACGCGCACTCTGCTACATGTATGAACCATTTGCCTTAAATGTCCATTCAATCTGATCACCGAATTTTCACTGTGCTTTGAGTATGTAAAGACGTACGCATTCTAAACGCACACGTACGCTTTCTAAACGTGGACAACAATAACGCCGATCAAATTATGAGTATGTCCAAACTGATCAGAGTTTAGGCTGGGCGTTCCCGTAATTGCGTTTGTTTTGACATGCAGCGGCTTAATTTGTGATGTTGCAAGCTCCGTTTATATTCAATTGTTATATTTGTTAAAAGTTTGTCACCACTTGTTTGTTCTAGTTGCTTTGTTTCAAAAAGAAATTAAATAGTTTTGTGATAGAACTCCAACGTTCTTATGTTGTTTTATCGACATCGTGACGTAACGTCATTTTCTAAATTACATTGACGCTTCTCCCCTTTGACAACCAATATCTCGAGAACGAATTGCAACAAAATAAAAATGCATGTACCATTTTAAAGCGCATTGTCCATTCTATCCAAAAATACCAAAATACGAAAATCCATATTTTGGTCTATTTTGTAGGTTTTGTCACGCACTGGCTCATAATTAGTATGAAATTGTGATGCTTTATTTGGTGCAGCATATGCTGCACCAAATAAAGGCATCACAATTTTATACTGATTTAGGTCTCCATAAAAACTGTTGAGTCCTCCTGTAAATGGTAAAAATCAAGGACTTTTCAAGGCCTTTGAGTGTTTTAAGTACTTTTCAAGGCAAATTAATTTTCAAGGACTTATCAAGACCGTCCTGTATAATCAAGTACTTTTCAAGCCTGTGCAAACCCTGGTATCAGATTAAACATGATTTGGTTGGAAAAAGAAAATGTGTAATACAAAGTTCAAAGACCTGCATTAAGATTAAAAAGAAACTGTTCAAAACCATGAAAATATATTTAGCATATGTTTAGATAAACAATAATTTTCAGCGTAAAATTGTAAGTATTTTCTTACCCATAAGTTTTACCATATGTTTTGGGTGCTCAAAAGAACCGTCTCATTGAGACGGTTCTTTTGAGTACCCACAATGTATGTTTTGGCTGAGAAATAAGAAAATTAAATTTCATTACACACTCTTAATTAAAGTCCTGATAAAGCTTGTTACAGGCTGATACAAATATTAAAACCACACATGATTTTAGCAATAACTGGATGTAATTTTGTTAAAAAGATATATTTCTTTTAAAAATGTCATAATACTATCAATATTTATATCTTAAAATAACTGTTTCATGTTATTTCTTACCTGTTTGAAATGCCACATTCCAAAAGGAGATGACCTACTGTAAATGGTGCATCACAACCAACACATTGTGGCTTCTCTTCACCAAATAGTAAGTATGAATGTGTAAAAATCTTGTATGACAATTTTGTTTTTGTTTGTTTGATTTGATTCTTACTCTGTAAGTTTATGTCGGGACAGGTTTTCCTGGGTTGAACCAGTACTGAGCAAGGAATACTGTGTCTTGCTCAAGGATATAATATAGTGACGCAGATGAGACATGAACCTGCAACCCCTCATCTCGAGTCAAGCACTCTACCACTGAGCCAAAAGTTTTTAATGGTGGTTTAGATTTTTTTTATTATCTTTATTTTAGGGGTGACTATTGTGGCCAAAAATGACTATGCAGGAAGTGCTATTGCGATACTATTACTATTGTGGACTACCATTGCAATAATATTGTGATACTATTGTCTGAAACTTTTATGCTTGTTAATTAAGATAGTGGTAGGACTTTTCTATATGTACTGGCACAATTTTTAAATTGAACCAACAGAAAAATATCAGAATGTTGTCAAAGTCCACTAATCTTGCTGAAATGCATACATGTACCATGCAAAACATATACATCCTACTGCCATTCAACTTTATTTTTGTGCCTAAACCAAGCAATTTTGAGTGAAAATCCCTAGGTTTAAAAACTATTGAAACTATTTCTATAGTGAAAAAACTATTGTCGATACTATTGACATTGCAACTTTCCTATCAATATAGTAACATTGCCTAGGTTACTATTGCGATATATCGATAGTCCGATGTATTGTTACATCCCTACTTGATTTCAGTCATGTTGAGCCTCCTCCCAGGGAGAGAGGGAGAGAGGAAGACGAATGGGATAGACTAAAAAGCCCTAACCCAAATTTGCCTCAAGTGAAGCAAATTTCATCCTGTCAACAGTGATATTCGAAACTGTAATGCCGAAATCGGCCTTGAAAATCGGTAGGATTCCGCAATAATCGGAATGGTTGGCATCTGTGCAGATATAGGGATGACCAAAATGAAACTTTAAAACTTTACTTCATTTTGACGCCTTTGAAATAGCATGTATTTGAAAATATTACGGAAAATGGAGCATTTGCTCTTTTGGAGAAAATGCTCAATTTTCCATAATAGTTTCAAAAGTATTCAAATCTTAATTTAAATTTTTCTTGAATTTTTTCGATGTTGTCTAAAAATAGAAAATGATGTCATGATCTAAAAGTAGCCTATGGAGTAAAGGGTTAAAATTTTAAATTTAGTTAAATATTCAATTTGGTTGAAAAACAAAACAAACAAAAACTATAAAACATTGTTTTGATAAGTAAACCTTTATTTTAAGGTCCCCTACATGTAAGCACAAAACGACAAGCCCATCTTTGACTGTATATTACTTAAAACACTAAGTGATGATTCAAGATAGCACACTTACTTGAGAGCCTCAGGGTACTCGAGTGATGCAGCTTTACCAAAGGTCACATTCCACAGAGCCAATGTCTGATTCTTTATCTGTCTTCTACTGTGAAGAAAGGTCGCTTCTAGCAAGGGAGATAATTTGAGAAGAAACTCACTGTCAAAAAGGGCTTGATAACGACTCTGAAGGCATGTTGTTATATCCATCCAGAGTTTCTCAATCTAAAACATAGAATCTCACATGAGTGCTCATATTTTATTGTATAGGGGGTAGACATTTAGGGTAGGTCAGGTAATCTGAACCACACATATTTTTTTTCTTCTTGGCCTTAGCAAAGTAGATACATGTAATAAAATTTGTTTGTTGGTTTGTTGCTTTACGTCCCAGTCAACAGCTATGGTCATGTTAGGACCGTCAGACCATCCAACCACAATATTCCCTGGGCAAGCTTGAACAAGTACTCCAACTTTGGAAAGGTAGGAAAATCCCTGTAAATTATGTTGGGTAGCACACACATTTTTTTTTCTGACAAAAAATATAATATTATGCATTTTGAAAGGCATCTCGCCTTTCAAAATGCTCATTTTTTTCCATGAAAAGAAAACCCCTAGGGTTTCACCTGTAAATTGAGGTAAGGTTGGGTTACTCTAAACACAGGTAATTTTTTATTTAGCCCAGTACTCTTAGTCTTCAGTCACCCACAATAAAGTGAACTCGGTTTATCACATGACATCGTTTCTGGGAGTAAAAAAATGCCATGCAATAAAATCGATATACCACCAGTGGTTTACAGATTAATATGGTAACTTTATGACAACGATTATAACATTACGTAAAGATTGCAAAATCAGATCATTTTCACGCCAAAAAGTGATTATTTAGTAATTTTAATGTCATGTGATAAATAGAATCAGACATTCGTGCTCCAATATTATTGAATTTATTAAACTTGTTGCAAAAAAGCTATTAAATGCTTGGCAAGCCTCACATTTTATCCCTTTTCCCAAACTCTTTTAAAAAATACAATAAAACAATCACTCGTGTAAGGTCCTCTATGTTTATTACTATTATCCAGGCCTTTAGTTAAGAATGAATATCAAAAAATTATTTTTCTTATTTCTCAACCAAAACATATGTTGCGGGTACTCAAAAGAATGGTCTCATTGAGACGGTTCTTTTGAGCATCCAAAACATATGTTAAAACTGATGGGTAAGAAAATATTTATAATTTTTTGCTCAAAAATGTGTTTATCTAAACCTATGTCTTATCTAAGGATTGTGACAAACTTCACCTTCTGCTGAAATGGATTATTGTACACTTTCACAGATGTCTTCTTGGCCGCATCATGATAGAGCTCACCGATTGGCTGAGCCAGGTAACCAATCATAGCACTGATCACTGTTGATGATGACACATGAGTGAAGAGGCTGGAGAAGCTGTCTACCATAGTATTCAACATCCCTTGAAGAGGAATTTTATCAGCTAACGTCTAAATATACAAGAAAATATAGAAATATGTGGTCAACATCCCTTGAAGAGGAACTTTATCAGCTAACGTCTAAATATACAAGAAAATATATAAATAATATAAATATGTGGTTCAAAATGATACCGTCTTTCTAATTGCAGCATCACTTAATTTCAGAAATCATTCCAGATACCCAAGCTTCTTATTTCCCATTACTTCCCTTCAGAAATAATTTCAGATAACCTTATTTCTTTTTCCATTACTTTTTTTTCAGCATTCAGATACCCAGGTTTCTTATTTCCCCAATAATTTATTTCAGAAATCACTTCAGACACCCAGGTTTCTTATTTACAAATTACTTTATTTCAGTTATCATTTCAGATACCCAGAATCTTATTCCCCTTTACTTTATTTCAGCATTCAGATACCCAGAACTCTTATTTCCTATACCTTTTTTTCAGCAATAATTTCAGATACCCAAGTTTCTTATTTCCTAATACTTTGTTTTCAGCATTCAGACACCCAGGTTTCTTATTCCTCATTACTTAATTTCAGCATTCTTTCAGATACTTATTTCACCATTAAAGACACAAGCTGTTGCTACTACATCTAATATTGTTCCTTAAACTTGTTAAATTTTAATGTTGTCATTAAAAATGTCCGAGGAAACATTTTTGTTTATGCTCAACTAAGCCTGAAATTTATCAAGCTCACAAACATTAAAATGCCAATAATCTCGTGACGAGACCCACATAGAAGCCTCTACACATCAACTAAAATTGCATCAGAGATTTCGTTGATTAATCTTGCCAAATTTAAATGTCAAAACAGTTCGACCATATACAAACGTCACCTTTGAGTTTGCTTCATTATTTGCGACTAATCTTGTTGTTCTTTCCTGTAAGTAACTCAGCAACAACACCAATGAATGGATATTTCCTAAAGACTTGTTACGCTTCCTTGTCCATTTCGCAGGGCTTGCAGCTGTAAAATAAAACAGAGGAACATAAAGTGCTGAATTGCTCAACTGACTTTCTTTCCAAATCATTTCAGGTACCCTAGTTTCTTATTCCCGATAACTTTATTTCAGCATTCAGATACCTAGGTTTCTTATTTCCCATTACTTTATACATAGTCATTGCATGGGTGAAAGTTCAAAATTTTGAAAATCCTGAACTTTAGAAATTCAGGTGTCATAACTTGCATTATGCCCACAAGATATCAACAATTTTCAGTTTAGATGGTCAATAGTCTTGAGAGAAACTGAAAATAAATGAAGATGCTATTATAACCTGCTTAATTCAGCATTTTGAGGCGGACTTTCTATGCAAAGTCAGCCTCAAAATCCTGAATTCTGGAATAATCCTGAAACTTTCACCCATGACATTATATACATGTTTTTTTTTTATACAAATCCATTTAGGATTTCAATTATTATTGGATTACGCTTTTACAACCATTTTATTATACACTGCATATATATCGAAGCAAATTGAAACATTGCTTTAGTTAGCAAGCCTCCATGCTATCTAAACTATTATTGTGTTTTAACTACGACAGGGGAAGAGTTGGTACCAGTAAAATGCCACCAGTGGCTTGGGCTACAGCAGTCTGTTCTACAGCAGTGGTTGTTGATTCATTGTTATTGTTGCTCCCATTGTTTGTGGGGGTTCTGTGTTTGGTTCTTGTCGTGTTATGCAGTGCTTAGGCATAAATGTGTTTCCGCTAACGGGTCTGAAAATTTTAGGTAAGGTAGACACATATCTTTTTTATTATTATTTAGGGGCACACATATTTTTTTTTTAAAATATGTCAAAAAATTTAATTTTATGTTTCGTTTTTCAAAATGCATAAAATTATAAAAAAAAAATCAGAAAACCTGGAAAAAATTCTAGGTTTCACCAGTAAATTTAGGTAGGGTCAGGTTACCCTAAACAGGTATTTTTTTCATTTGGCCAGTAGTCTTTCTAGCTTTGCAATCATTTTGACAGGGAAGCCAGAGCTGAATGTGTTCCTGATGTCTGGTGAGTGGTGACTGTTAGGAGTTCTGTGGCTCTTCCTCGCAGTCATAATGATACTCACTAGCTTTTTTCATCGATGTTTATCCCCCAACAAAGGATTAATTTAATGAAAAAGAGTAAATCTCAAAATATGAATCCCATATTATGATATCCTACCATAGTCTTTCTGTTTGCTTTGCCTTGATCAAACTACATATAATCAACATTTAAGACAAAATCATTGAACTATGAAATAATTAAAGCAGTGTTTTCAGAGGAAAACTGTGTCCCCCCACCCACCCCAACCCCAAATTGAGTCGGCAAGCATACTTAATGCCTCTAAGTCTTTATTGTGTCAGACTCACAATGATACAGGCTGAAATGCATTAGTTATTTCAAGGGAGAGCATGCACAGGCTTTCCAGCAGCATCTTTGAAAAAACTAGGAGAAAACTAGGAAAAGTATTTACAAAATACTAGGAAAAAACTAGGAAAATCTAGGAAGTTTGAGGCAAAAACTAGGAGTTTTTTGGTTATATGTTTTTACTTTCTCTACCCGATTACCACAGTAACTGTACACATTTATACTAAAAGACTGTAACAGCAAGCTGACTTAATTGTCTTCTGCAGTCAACAGAGCAGACTCTTATACCAAATCAAAGTTTTTATAAAGACTACTTCAGGTGCAATAAAGGTTGTTCACTTAAATTATAATAATAACAAAGAGTAAATTAAAATTGAATTTTTAGCAATTTTACTGGATCTTGGTCTTTTCCAGCCCCATATTTGACAGATAGAGGGTACAGCAAATCCTTAGCCAACATATCACAAATTAAGGAAGCAGACCCACTTTGTGTGTGTGTTTCACTCCTTGAGTTGGTTACCTCACTTTTCCAACTGCATTGTTGGACTGTAAAATTACAACAGGCCTCTGAAAGGGGGTTTGGGGGTCCTCCCCCGGAAAATTTTGAAAACCAAGAAAGCAGAGGAAGCCATCTCTGGTCATTTTACAGGGGCAATTTTACCTTCAGAAAATGATGAATTTCAGAGGGCAATGCTCCCATTTATTGTATGCTCTTTTTTAATATAAGATTTAGACAGATATAGGCATATATCTGTATTAGACTTGGGGTGTATTAGACTTGACTTGTTGATAACCTTATACAGTGATTTAAGTATATCAGGACATTATTCAGATGTCAATAAACCCAATTGATGCAATCTTATATCTAACAGCCCAGTTTTTTGCAGCGTGCCCTGCCTAATATTGGGGAGTTTTGCAGGTTCGATTCCCAGGTCCGGTACTTTCTTTCACTATACTTATCAGTTACTGGTGAAAGGATGAGCACAGAGTACTCCTGCCTTAGAAGAGTGCCGTTAGGATCAACTTGTTATTCCTACATGACCTCAGAATAAAGCAAGAAATCAACCAAAAAGCATTTACCTTACCTTACTCCTTTTTATGCTGCCTTATATGAAACCTCACAAAAAAACTGACCATCAGACCAAAATAGAGTCTGTTTCACACTGGTGCAAGAGTTAGGTAGACACTTACAATGGTCTAAGGATGGATACAGCATTTTAAAACAACGCAAGATGTCATGAAAATACATGTCTACTTATTTATATATATGGTTTATTTCTTATGTTCAAACTGATTTTGCAAAACTCTAAGGTTCCACTAGGGGGTTTGAGTCAATTGTAGTCATAATAAAGTATAGTCCAACCTTCAATTATCACCTGAGAAGGCTAGACTATGCATCAGTGACAACATACCACACAAAGAACACCAAAGACTGTAAGTTCAATACCATAAAGATCTTATTCTGAAACAAAATCTCAAAACACTTATCCAAAAAGGTGTCAAATTTATGAAAAACTAGGAATACTAGGAGGTTTTTGACAAAACTAGGAAAAACTAGGAACACATTTAAAATACTAGGAAAAAGTAGGAAAACTAGGAAAAACTAGGAACGCTGGAAAGCCTGCATGCACAAACAATTTTGGTCAAACTTTGAAATTACAAAATGCTGTGGTTAAAGTCATCAAAATCTAATATTTTTTTTTGTCTCCAAACAATGTATCTTTGCAAGTTTGGTGGAAATCCACCCACTGATTCAGAAGACAGAGCTGAGAAAAGGCTGATTTTACAGTTTTTATAGGATGGTGACCTTGAAAATTAGGCCAAGGACACCAAAATCTAATCCACTCTTTATCTTGCCAACCCAAAGACAGTATGCGACCTTGCGCGACCCAAGGTGTATCCACACACCAAATTTGGGTCCCTACCTCAAACAATATTGAAGATATGCTCTGGACATGAATAAGGCTCGGACAGATAGACGCAAGTATGTATGCATGCACACACAGACAGTTAAAAACTATATGCCCCCAAAGCTGACTTTGGGGGCATAAAAAACCCACCAGTCAACACAATACGGCCTTCTGCCATTGTATAATAAGGCATGAAAACTTACAGAGGCCAAATGTAGACTGATTGCCGAGAGAAGAGTAATCTAGACAGGTCACCATCACATGACAGATAGTTACTTCAAACTCTAATAATGATGGCTCCTGAAACAAGAACAAGAAAAATTACTGGAAATATTATCCAGTCAAAATCATATAAACAGTAAACAACAATTAAGGGGATTTCAATTAAGTCTCTTGTTCTTCTTTACATGCAACAAAACCAGACACCAATCGTGGGTCCATACTCAAATACTAAGTATGGGTTGTCATCATGCAATTTTGAATAATAAAAAAAATACTAAATTCACCAAGCTTTCCTCTAAATGCAGTATTTGACAATTGCATGGTTTTCGACTCCCATTACATTTGGTATGAGAGTGCAGTGGCTCAATGGTAGAGTGCTTGACTCGAGACCGAGGGGTTGCAGGTTTGAGCCTTACTGGCGTCAATGCATTGTGACTTTGAGCAAGACACTTTAATCCTTGCTTAGTACTGGTTCAACCCAGGAAGACCCATCTCGACATAACTGAAAATTTTCGACTGGAAAGTAAATATGTCCCTCAGGAAAAATGGGATGTACCGAATACAGGTGCATTTTTTCCGGTACAGCAAGTTTTTTCCAGCAACCCTTAAGACCAAATATGTTATCCTCTTCAAATCAGAAGAAATTGTGTTTCAGCAATCCAGAATCAACCTGCTAGACTGCTTAGCAGCATGCTGATGTGTTTTTGAAGCTTTTTTTGTTATTGATATGATAAATTAATGGTCACATGCTTAAGTTCGTTTAAACACCAAGTCAATTTTATAAATGATTATTGCAATACCATGAAATGTAGTCTTTCAACATGTAAACACCTTTAATTTACAATAGCTCTATTGCTAATCCTTTGAATACTGGAAATCCGTAAACCGATACTTTTAAAAACAGTGATGACACTGATTAAATCAGAGTCTACACTTTTTGTAAAGGTAAAATACAAAAGACAGACAAAAGAATACAATATTTTTAAAGTATAAGCTAACACCCCTAGATATGTACAATGGACTTTCCCAAGTTTTTGTATCAAACCAGAAGGAAAAATCCATCAGCAGGACTTTAGTTAAGAGTGCCTAACAAAAAAACTAATTTTCTTCTTTCTCAACCAAAACATATGGTGTGGGTACTCAAAAGAACCGTCTCAATAAGACGGTTCTTTTGAGCACCCAAAACATATGTTAAAACTGATGGGTAAGAAATCTTTTACAATTTTATGCTCAAAAATTGTGTTTATCTGAACCAGTGATCAGTATACAAAAGGATTAAACCTACCAGTTTATCTTGCTCTTTGTTCTTCTCAAGAATTTTGTGACACACCTCTTCACAGATTATGTTAGCTTCAGCATTAGTTACCATGGCAGCCAGTCTGTTCACAGTCTTGTACAGCTCAGTCCAGGTCTTCGTGAGAGTTTTATTGGTAGGCTGAGGTAATGTTGCTGACAATTTGTGTTTCAAGGGAAAGAGCAGAGCTTGATAAACACAACTAAAGTTATGTTCAAGTGAATCCCCTTGGTTGATCTCGTTGCTCTGAAATTACAAAGATATTCATTCTAAAAGTGGTATCAACATTACATTTGTAGAGAGGCTTCAATGAGCACAATAATAACTTATTAAGCATTTAGTTCTTATTTCTTCAAGCAGGCCTCCAGATAAGAGTGCATATTGGAAAACTAGTTTTATTTCTCAACCAAAACATATGTTGTGGGTACTCAAAAGAATTGTCTCAATAAGACGGTTCTTTTGAGTACCCAAAACTCATGTTTAGATAGATGGGTAAGAGAATGATTACAAGTTTACACTAATAAAATTTCATTATCTGGATCTATGCTTCAAGATAGGCTTCAACAATATGAGTTTTCACTAGAAAATAGAAAGAAACATTACATTAAAACAAGAGATCCAAGTGGCCCTGGATAGTTCAACTTAGTTTTGTTTAAGCTTCTTATATAAAGGAATCTATTGGAGACCAGCCAAGCCCCTGGTGATCCCAGGGGTGAGGCCTTTTT
Organism: Loripinus fragilis; assembly: GCA_964019695.1. Taxonomy (NCBI): domain Eukaryota; kingdom Metazoa; phylum Mollusca; class Bivalvia; order Lucinida; family Lucinidae; genus Loripinus; species Loripinus fragilis. The sequence goes on from OZ026527.1 coordinate 10,955,310, forward strand.
ATTGGCCTCCAGAGCCATAATTTGAACAAATTGAATAGGACCACTAGATGATGTTACATACCAAGTATCAAGGCTTGAGACAAGGGGCTTCAGACAAGAAGATGTTTTCATGTTTTCCCAATATAAGCCTATGTAGAACATGTGATCCCCATGGTAGGGCCATTTTTGGTCAAAATCCAAGCAGTAGTTGTGAAAGTTCAAAACTTCAAAAAATCCTGAACTTTCGAAACTCCAATCTTTAAACTTGCAATATGCCCATTAAATATTCACAATTTAGTTTAAATGGTCAATTGTCTTAAGACAGATGGAAAATAAATAAAAAAAAAAAGCTATTGTAATCTCCCTAATTCAGCATTTTGAGGCTGACTTTCCACATCAGCCCGGAATAATCCTGAAAATTTTCACCCATGGATATGTCCTTTGAACTTGTTAGCAATGTACAAGGCAAGGATAATGTTGCGATGGGCCCCAACCATTTTGTAAGACAGGGATTTTCCTACCATCCTGAAATCAGGACCAGGGGCCTGTTGAATTTGGCAAAAAAAGCATTTGGACCATCTAAATTCATTCACATTTTATACAAATTTTCATGCATCTGTAACTTTGCTATTTTTGTTCAGATATTTATGAAATTTCCACCAAAATGTAGAATTATGAAATTGGGAATGATATTCACAATTTTCGGGATGTTTTTGCTCATTTTTGAACTGGGAAGTGGCAGATATTTGGCCCCAAATCAGGCTTAGGCAAATCCCTGTAAGAGAACTATAAATGTTAAGCCAAAATTGACTTTATTTCAATTTGGGCCTCATATCAAATATATCATAAGTCTTGCTCTAATGTGCTTATAAACGATTCTTCATCCCATCAAATTTTCTAAAGGGCCCATTAAAATTTTGAATGGGAAAGGGGCCATAGGCCATAGGCCCCTTTATAGGGCCCACCATTATTTTGGGCCAGCAATATCCCCAAGTTGACATATGATAGTCATTCAACATTCACAATAACTCACTCACCTTGAGGCTTTGACTCAGGTAGGCTAAATAATCATGAATTTATATGTTCAGAGATTTGAACCCATATCTTTTGAATGAAAACCAGTTTCTTTTCTTAAGATATTTCTATCTGAGCTCTGGTATCCATTTTGTTGAGCAGAGCAAAACTGGTTGCACAATTTGGTAGATGACATGAGAAACATTTCTTTGAATATATCATGAATTTGAGCCAGAGGTTCAGATGTTGTTTAAAGATATTTCTATGTTAAGCTCTTGCAGCCATTCTTTTCAGTGTATCAAAAACATTTGTGTTATCTTGGTAAAAGGCATTCTGAGGAACTTTTACGTGAAATTATTTGGAATTTTAAGCTCAGAAGGAAATGTGGTGGAAATGAAAAAAATCAATAAGCAATGCTTATTAGATACCCCCCGCACAGTAAGAGTCAGTGAAAAAACTTGGCAAGTTATAGTTCGAACAAGAAGACCTTAGTTTTGATAAGAAGATTTCAGTAGAATCTGTGCAAACAAAAATTATAAACTCCTTCATGCATATGTTCAATGTGTCTACATTGTATCCGCAAAGTATCAAATTGCTCCATCAAAAGCTGTAGTAGGTGTTGATCGGCCCATAAAGGCACTATCCATGCATATACAAAAGCCATATAAGGGAATAATTGTCTAGGTTCTCACAGTTGTCATTTTGTCAAAATTATTTTTTGTGAACCAAACTCCTTCATGCATATGTTCAGTTTGTCTGCATTGTATCGGCAAAGTATCAAATTGTTCCATCAAAAGCTGTAGTAGGAGTTGATCAGCCCATGAAGGCACCATCTATGCATATACAAAAGCCTAATAAGGGAAAAATTGTCTAAGTTCTCACAGCTGTCATTTCGTCAAAAATCATTTTTTTCTGAACAAAACTCCTTCATGCATATGTTCAATGTGTTTAAATTGTATAGGCAAAGTCTCAAATTGTTCCATCAAAAGCTGTGGTAGGAGTTAATCGGCCAATGAAGGCACCATCTATGCATATACAAAAGCCTTATTAGGGAGAATTGTCTTTGTTCTCACAGCTGTCATTTTGTCTAAAAATATTTTTTCTAAACCAAACTTCTTCATGCATATGTTAAATGTGTCTACATTGTATAGGCAAAGTATCAAATTGCTCCATAAAAAGCTGTGGTAGGAGTTGATCGGCCCATAAAGGCACTGTCTATGCATATACAAACACCTTATTAGGGAAAAATTGTCTAAGTTCTCACAGCTGTCATTTTGTCAAAAATTATCTTTTCTGAACTAAACTCCTTCATGCATATGTTCAATGTGTCTACATTGTATAGGAAAAGTATCAAATTGTTCCATCTAAAGCTATGGTAGGAGTTGATTGGCCCGTATATGGCCTATAATAGCATAAGCACAAAGCACTATATTAAAAGCCATTTAGAACTACAAAGGGAAATAACTCTAATAGAATTGGCCCCTAGCCCTTACTTTTTTGTCTCAAGTATTTGTCTTGCATATATGAACATGTTTGCAAGGTTTGATGAAAATCCAGCAATGACTCTTCGAGTTATTAAGGAAAAAGCACTATATTAAAAGCCATTTAGAACTACAAAGGGAAATAACTCTAATAGAATTGGCCCCTAGCCCTTACTTTTTTGTCTAAAGTATTTGTCTTGCATATATGAACATGTTTGCAAGGTTTGATGAAAATCCAGCAATGACTCTTTGAGTTATTAAGGAAACAAAGCGTAACGGACGGACGGACGGACAACGTGAAAACAGTATACCCCTACAAACAAAGTTTGCGGGGGGTATAATAACTACAAACAAAGTTTGCGGGGGGTATAATAAAAAGTTCAGTGAAGCCAAAGACCCTTTTTATCTATTCTTAGCTCTGGTGACCATTTTGTTCAGTGGAGTGTAACCATTGGTGCAATTTTGACAGAGGGCATTACGGGGAACATTTGTGTGAAATAATTTTAAAGGGGAACATGCATTAAGGGGCTATTTTGGACCCCTCTAGAGCCCAAAACTGAAAATTGCTTTCACCAATTTCTTTTGATTGGTTTATTAGAAGAATAACTGAAGTGTAAAAGCTCAGCATTTATTTAAATTTTACCGTTGCTATGGTAACAAAATGGCAAACAAAATAGGCTTAAAACAGAGAAATTGCTTATTTGGACCAAATTTAAGGCTTTTGGAGACCAATTTTTTAAGAATTAGGTATCAGCACAGCTAAATACCAAAAAATTTAATATGTTGCATGCCATGGTAGTTCTCACCTTCTGTTAAAATTTCTTTTTGGCATTTGCTTGTGCTCTATGTTAATTTCTCTGTCAAACCTCTCAATTTTGCTCCAAAATGGTCAATTTCCTATTTTCAGCCTATTTTGGCTGCCATTTTTGTAACCATAGCACAGGTAAAAGTCATATTAATTTTAGACTTTTACACTTTGGTTATTGGTCTAATAAACTAATAAGAACAAATTGTGGAAAAACAATGTTTATATTTTAGCAACAAAAGCCTCTTAATGCACATAGCTCTTTGAACAAGTGGTTCAGATGATGCTGTTCAAAAACAAAAAGTTCACAGATTACTAAGACCAATCGCTATAGCTCACTTTTGGCTCTGGTGAGCTACAAGCTAAAAGGTTGGTTTAACATGCCTTTAGTAAAGAGCGTGTAACAGGAAAATAATTTTCTTATTTCTCAACCAAAACATATGTTGTTGGTACTCAAAAGAATGGTCTCAATGAGACAGGGTCTTTTAAGGACCCAAAACATTTTTTAAAAATTATGAGTAAGAAAATATTCACATTTTTATACAGAAAAGTTTTGTTTATCTAAACCTATGGTATAAAACTGCAGAAGTTAAGCTCACATGGTACCCACTAATAGGGCCAGTTAAGAAAAATATTTTAGTGTAAAATTGTGATTATTTTCTTACCCATCAGTTTAAATATGCGTTTTGGGTGATCAAAAGAGCCATCTCATTGAGACAGTTCTTTTGAGAACCCACAACATATGTTTTGGTTGAGAAATAAGAAATATAATTTTCTGTTAGGCACTCTTGTCTGGGGGCCTGCCGACTATCTATACAGTTTCAAAGTTTGAGCTTGAATAAATGACTAAGTTCAAAATGCTGAAAAGCACACACACATCATCAGACCATGATCAAAAGACATGCAAACTTTCAAAATGTGCATGCCTATATATCACATCTTGAGCAAATGCGGAAAAAATTGGTTGTAATTGTGGTTAAATAATGACTATACTATCTAAACGTGTCTAACCTTGCTGATATGATCTAATAATGGCTGTCTAAGCCTGTCTAACCTTGCTGATATGATCTAATAATGGCTATCTAAACCTGTCTAACCTTGCTGATATGATCTAATAATGACTATCTAAACCTGTCTAACCTTGCTGATATGATATAATAATGGCTGTCTAAATCTGTCCTACCTTGCTGATATGATCTAATAATGGCTATCTAAACCGGTCTAACCTTGCTGATATGATCTAATAATGACTATCTAAACCTGTCTAACCTTGCTGATATGATATAATAATGGCTGTCTAAATCTGTCTTACCTTGCTGATATGATCTAATAATGGCTATCTAAACCGGTCTAACCTTGCTGATATGATCTAATAATGGCTATCTAAACCTGTCTAACCTTGCTGATATGATCTAATAATGACTATCTAAACCTGTCTCACCTTGCTGATATGATATAATAATGGCTGTCTAAGCCTGTCTAACCTTGCTGATATGATCTAATAATGGCTATCTAAACCTGTCTAACCTTGCTGATATGATCTAATAATGGCTATCTAAAAGTGTCTAACCTTGCTGATATGATATAATAATGGCTATCTAAACCTGTCTAACCTTGCTGATATGATCTAATAATGACTATCTAAACCTGTCTAACCTTGCTGATATGATATAATAATGGCTATCTAAACCTGTCTTACCTTGCTGATATGATCTAATAATGACTATCTAAATGTGTCTAACCTTGCTGATATGATCTAATAATGGCTGTCTAAATCTGTCTAACCTTGCTGATATGATCTATAATGACTATCTAAACATGTCTAACCTTGCTGATATGATATAATAATGGCTATCTAAACGCATCTAACCTTGCGGATATGATCTAATAATGACTACAGTCGAACTTTGGTCGCTCAAACTCGCCTGTCTCGAACACCAGGGATAGCTCAAACTCGTTCGTCGGTCCCGGCAATTTCCCTATACATTTAATGTTAAAATACACCACAGGCTCGAACAGCGATGGCTCGAACTCTCGAACTCAAAGCATGGTCTGCAGGGCGATTATTTCATGTACAAACCCTATGATGGCTCGAACCGAATATTTCTTTACATGAATCAGTCACATGCTTGATTAAAGTTCAATATTATTTTCATAAGCACTCCGTCACAATTACGATTTCACCCTTGGATTACCTAGCTGACGAGCGGAACGTGTGAAACAATTAGCAACAATTTATCAGATCAAAGATTTGAGTAAGTTCTTACTTGTCACCACTTATTAGGGCGGCCGAAAATGATTAAAGACAATTAATGAGATGTTTTGTAATCAAGAATTCGCGGCATCAGATTGTGCGGCGGTACAGTCTGATCCGCGTCTTTGTTGTAAACATCCTGGGGAGTTTGTCATTTTTTCATGTTTTTATTCGTTGATATTAATTGAAACTTGCATATTGTGAATAAATAATAAGAAACAAACTTGTTTTTTTTCTTTTATTGTTCTAAAGGAAACGATAAACAACCGGACATAAACTGTAGCGACACATAAACAGGAACATTCACTCATAAGAAGAAGAAAAATACAGTACAACTTACAAGATAGCAAATGCAATGATCAGCCTGCGCATATGCGCAAGCTGATAAATGTCTTTACTTTCAACAGTTTCATATGCTAACACATGAGGCGTAAGCGCGCAAAGGGTTATTGATCAGTGACAGGTGTCACGTGCGCTTTGCAACTTTGGTCGATAAAAAAACGTGGTGTCCGTGATGACATAAAGTACACATGAACCAACTTGAAAATCGTCAGGCTAGGTATCGCTCGAACACATGGATGGGTTGAACTCGCACCGACCGTCCCGATGAGTTCGAGCCATCGAAGTTCGACTGTATCTAAACATGTCTAACCTTGCTGATATGATCTAATAATGGCTATCTAAACGTGTCTAACTTTACTGATATGATCTAATAATGGCTATCTAAACGTGTCTAACCTTGCTGATATGATCTAATAATGGCTATCTAAATGTGTCTTACCTTACTGATATGATCTAATAATGGCTATCTAAACGTGTCTTACCTTGCTGATATGATCTAATAATGGCTATCTAAACGTGTCTAACCTTACTGATATGATCTAATAATGGCTATCTAAACGTGTCTAACCTTGCTGATATGATCTAATAATGGCTATCTAAAAGTGTCTAACCTTACTGATATGATCTAATAATGGCTATCTAAAAGTGTCTAACCTTGCTGATATGATCTAATAATGGCTATCTAAATGTTTCTAACCTTGCTGATATGATCTAATAATGGCTATCTAAACGTGTCTAACCTTATGATATGATCTAATAATGGCTAACTTAACGTGTCTAACCTTGCTGATATGATCTAATAATGGCTATCTTAACGTGTCTAACCTTGCTGATATGATCAAATAATGGCTATCTAAACGTGTCTAACGTTGCTGATATGATCTAATAATGGCTATCTAAACGTGTCTAACCTTACTGATATGATCTAATAATGGCTATCTAAACGTGTCTAACCTTGCTGATATGATCTAATAATGGCTATCTAAATGTGTCTAACCTTACTGATATGATCTAATAATGGCTATCTAAACGTGTCTAACCTTGCTGATATGATCTAATAATGGCTATCTAAAAGTGTCTAACCTTGCTGATATAATCAAATAATGGCTATCTAAACGTGTCTAACGTTGCTGATATGATCTAATAATGGCTATCTAAACGTGTCTAACCTTACTGATATGATCTAATAATGGCTATCTAAAAGTGTCTAACCTTGCTGATATGATCTAATAATGGCTATCTAAATGTTTCTAACCTTGCTGAAATGATCTAATAATGGCTATGTAAACCTGTCTAACCTTGCTGATATGATCTAATAATGGCTATCTAAACGTGTCTAACCTTGCTGATATGATCTAATAATGGCTATCTAAACGTGTCTAACCTTACTGATATGATCTAATAATGGCTATCTAAAAGTGTCTAACCTTGCTGATATGATCAAATAATGGCTATCTAAAAGTGTCTAACCTTACTGATATGATCTAATAATGGCTATCTAAACGTGTCTAACCTTGCTGATATGATCTAATAATGGCTATCTAAAAGTGTCTAACCTTACTGATATGATCTAATAATGGCTATCTAAAAGTGTCTAACCTTGCTGATATGATCTAATAATGGCTATCTAAACGTGTCTAACCTTGCTGATATGATCTAATAATGGCTATCTAAACGTGTCTAACCTTGCTGATAAGATCAAATAATGGCTATCTAAACGTGTCTAACCTTGCTGATATGATCTAATAATGGCTATCTAAAAGTGTCTAACCTTACTGATATGATCTAATAATGGCTATCTAAAAGTGTCTAACCTTGCTGATATGATCTAATAATGGCTATCTAAAAGTGTCTAACCTTGCTGATATGATCTAATAATGGCTATCTAAAACCGCTAACCTTGCTGATATGATCTAATAATGGCTATCTAAACGTGTCTAACCTTACTGATATGATCTAATAATGGCTATCTAAAAGTGTCTAACCTTGCTGATATGATCTAATAATGGCTATCTAAACGTGTCTAACCTTACTGATATGATCTAATAATGGCTATCTAAACGTGTCTAACCTTGCTGATATGATCTAATAATGGCTATCTAAAAGTGTCTAACCTTGCTGATATGATCAAATAATGGCTATCTAAACGTGTCTAACGTTGCTGATATGATCTAATAATGGCTATCTAAAAGTGTCTAACCTTGCTGATATGATCTAAAAATGGCTCTCTAAACGTGTCTAACCGTACTGATATGATCTAATAATGGCTATCTAAACGTGTCTAACCTTGCTGATATGATCTAATAATGGCTATCTAAAAGTGTCTAACCTTACTGATATGATCTAATAATGGCTATCTAAAAGTGTCTAACCTTGCTGATATGATCTAATAATGGCTCTCTAAACGTGTCTAACCTTGCTGATATGATCTAATAATGGCTATCTAAAAGTGTCTAGCCTTGCTGATATGATCTAATAATGGCTATCTAAACGTGTCTAACCTTACTGATATGATCTAATAATGGCTATCTAAACGTGTCTAACCTTACTGATATGATCTAATAATGGCTATCTAAACGTGTCTAACCTTGCTGATATGATCTAATAATGGCTATCTAAAAGTGTCTAACCTTGCTGATATGATCAAATAATGGCTATCTAAACGTGTCTAACCTTACTGATATGATCTAATAATGGCTATCTAAACGTGTCTAACCTTGCTGATATGATCTAATAATGTCTATCTAAAAGTGTCTAACCTTACTGATATGATCTAATAATGGCTATCTAAAAGTGTCTAACCTTGCTGATATGATCTAATAATGGCTATCTATAAGTGTCTAACCTTACTGATATGATCAAATAATGGCTATCTAAACGTGTCTAACGTTGCTAATATGATCTAATAATGGCTATCTAAAAGTGTCTTACCTTACTGATATGATCTAATAATGGCTATCTATAAGTGTCTAACCTTACTGATATGATCAAATAATGGCTATCTAAACGTGTCTAACGTTGCTAATATGATCTAATAATGGCTATCTAAAAGTGTCTTACCTTACTGATATGATCTAATAATGGCTATCTAAATGTGTCTTACCTTACTGATATGATCTAATAATGGCTATCTAAAAGTGTCTAACCTTGCTGATATGATCTAATAATGGCTATCTAAAAGTGTCTAACCTTGCTGATATGATCTAATAATGGCTATGTAAACCTGTCTAACCTTGCTGATATGATCTAATAATGGCTGGACAACTGCACTCCAGAATCTCCACAACATCTCTGGATTCTCGAGGAACTCAGCATTCTGGTCCAAGATGTGTAGAACTAGCTCAAGGAAACCCAATGAACCTGTAGAGTTGAGTAATCCACTGTTGATAATACTACTGTATAGGCTGTGATAACTGCAAATAAATCATAAGGACATTGTTGCCACTCATTGTCCATTTAGGGCAAAACTGTATTCAACATTTTCATTTGGAGAGGTTCATTGTCGGGTATACAGTCAGAAGCCGTAAAATGTGATTTCCAACCGTATGTCCGACGATATACCCCCCCCCCCCCCAAATGAAAATTTTGAACACAGTTATCCCCATTCTAATGCACTTCTGCAGTTTTGTCTCAAATTTGGGGCATTGCAAGCCGCATAAAGCTGCACGTCATCCAACGAAATGTGACGTAATTAATGATGTCAAACTATTTCCGTCAGTACATCGCAGGATATACTGTTGCAAATTTTTGACATTATCCAATCAGATGTCGTGTCTCAAAATCAAGTGCATTAGAATTCAAATTTCCCTGACTTTTCACTGACTTTCAACCATTTTCCAGACCCTTTTAGAAGGTCAATTTTAGCAATTTTCATCAATCGACAATTCGAAAATTTTGCACAAATATTTATGCTTGCTGATTTAATCTTTGAAGAAACATTTCAAACCATAAATATAAGAAAAGGAATGTAGCTCAATTTCAAAACTGTTTTTTTGGATCATGAAAATGATGCTCACAGAACGCAAATATAACAATCTCAATTGCTATCATTTGTATTTTTGCAATCAAAATTATAGGAGTTTTGTTAATGAAAGATTCAGGGGACGATAATTCCACTGGTCTGCTCGTAGTAACGAGTGAAATCTAGAAAGGATGAGTAATTCTTCCTAAAGCACGCTAGAATCTGAGGGTGAAACTAGCATTTTCTGAGAATTGACTGTGAAATCTTTTTGTCAGTGTTTGAGATGCAGTTATTTAACCGACAGAATAAATATCATTTCAGCAGTGTTATAAGGAACTTTATATGTCATATTTATGAAATAAATTTGCGCTCGCAGTGATTTGTTGCTTAATATATCACTGGCTGGAGGTCAGTCTTAAAAGTGAATAAATCATGAGCGCGAAGCACGAATGATTTATCCACTTACAACTTACCGACAGACAGTTATATATTAAGCAACAAATCACTGACAGGGCGAATTTATTTTGATTCTAACACACAAAAAGATTAAAAATATGAACGAATCCTTCATCTTGATCAGACTGTCAGAACTTCCCGCAACTCTTGTTTAGACTGAAACGCGTATTTTAAGTACTTTTTGAACGTCACGACCTTACGTCATCTATTGTCAGCGTTACAATGCCGTATGTGATAGATGACATCATGAAAATCAAACTAGCCACCGAATGACGTCACGCCGGTCTGTTCCCAGTCCATGCAGTGATTTATCAACCAATTAATCACTGAGTTTAACCATTGGCTATATAGGCGAGGTGTGTTAGAATACATATTAGTCCCTTATGTTCTCTATTACATACACTTTTAAAGAATGAGTGCATGTGAGTGCCTGTATCACTTGTTTTGTTTGTTTGAATTGATTCTTAACGTTCCATCAACAATCTTTCAGTTATATAGGGACGGGTCTTCCTGGGTTTATCCAGTACTAAGCTAGGATTAATGTTCTTGCTCAAGGACACAAGGCAGTGACGCCGCTGAGGCTCGAACCCGCGGCCTTTTAGTCTCGAGTCAAGCACTCTACCACTGAGCCACTTTGCTCCAGTGTCACTTGTCCTGCAGTACAAGTGCAATATTGGCATATTTTTGTCCCCTGTGCATTCAGGGTAGATCAATTGATAAACTGAAACAAAGCAGATATTTCGTATTAAAATTCGTGTTTCAAGGATGGTATATTATTAAGTCTTTCCAAGTACAACAACCAGACAACATTCAACTGCACTTTCTGATAATATAGCCTTTAAAATTAGGATTGCTTGGTTGCTGTACAGATTATTTTGATTCTTGCAATGATGCAATTTAAGTATGAAGTCTCTCATAACAATGATTGTAGCTTGATGCTCACACATTCAAGTCACTCTTGGCATGTTATATGTAATTTTGCATTGATTGTAGCTTACTCACACATTAAAGTCACTCTTGGCATGTTATATGTAATTTTTGCAATAATTGTAAAACTAAATACTCACATATTTAAGTCACTCTAGGCATTTAACATGTAATATTTTGCAATAATTGTAGCTTAAATACTCACACATTCAAGTCACTCTAGGCATTTAACATGTAATATTTTGCAATAATTGTAGCTTAAATACTCACACATTCAAGTCACTCTTGGCATGTATGTAATACTTTGCAATAATTGTAGCTTAAATACTCACACATTCAAGTCAATCTTGGCATGTTACATGCAATTATTGTAATAATTGTAAACTAAATACTCACATATTTAAGTCACTTTTTACAATGATTGTAGCTTAGATACTCACACATTCAAGTAACTCTTGGCATGTTACATGTAACATTGCATTGATTGCAGCTTACTTACACATTCAAGACACTCTTTGCATGTTACATGTATTATTTTGCAATAATTGCAGCTTAAACAGTGTTTTCGTTAAGAGGCGGCAGCCGGCAAAAATAGCCACCTACTTTGCCTTCTGTGCCGGCTTCTTTGATAAATTGGTCCATAGAATATGCTATAAAGCAGTGAATTTGGCCAGGTTCATGACAATGTCTGCTGGCTACTCCAAAACTTAGAGAAGTCCCTGTTAAATACTCACACATTCAAGTCACTCTTGGCATGTTACATGTAATTTTGCAATAACTGTAGCTTAAAAATTCACACATTCAAGTCACTTTTTACAATGATTGTAGCTTAGATACTCACACAATTAAGTAACTCTTGATATGTTACATGTAATATTGCATTGATTGCAGCTTACTCACACATTCAAGTTACTCTTGGCATGTTACATGTAATTTGCATATTTTTTGTAGTCTTTGTCAGCTACATTTTCAATTTCAAGGCTACCTTTAAGGAACATCTCAAGAATACCAGACAGTTGGATCCAGATAAGGACTGATGTTTGGTTGGGTCTGATCTTGGTTCAAATTGTTTGACAGTGTTATTAGCCGCCACTAGCAGGTAAACAGTAAGCGCGAATCTGGCACCCGAGGTTATAAAACTTTTTCCATCATCAACTCAGCCGAGCACGAAACTTATCCTACTCATATTTTTGTTAAAATGCCAACAATTGAACATCTGTGAGACTTAAAGCAGAAAAGTTCTTCATTTGTCGGTATTTTAGTTTTAATAAGCAGTTGAAACAAGATTCGTACAGGCAAGTATGAGTACAATTCAAGGACTTTTCAAGGACTTCTAAAAGCCCTTCGTTTTCAAGGACTTAAAGTTAATGAAAAATACTGATCTGAGTGTTAAAATTCTGCTTCAGAAATGCTAGACTGAGATAATGGAGACATTAATACTGGAAGTTGTGCCTATATTTGGTGCAGCATATGCTGTACCAAATAAAGGCACAACAATTTTATACCGATTTAGGTCTCTATCAACAGTGCGAAGTCCTACAGAAAATAGTAGAATTCAAGGACTTTTCAAGGCTTTTGAAGTTTTCCAATATTTGTCAAGGCAGATTTTATTTTCAAGGACCTTCAAGAAAGCCCTCTAAATTCAAGTACTTTTCAAGCCTGTGCGAACCCTGTGAAATTTCGTGCTCAGTTGAGCATGAAATTTTCTTATAACCTCGGGACCTGGAGATATTTCATTGTAAGTAAAAAGCCAAGATGGTGTTTATGCTGTTGTACAGACCTTTCTAATTCTTGGCAACTCTGTAATAGGGCTGGTGTCAACAGGAGCTCCATTAGAAATATAGCTGGTGTGCCCTGAAAAGTGAAAAAAATCATTGATAATTTCAATTATTATTTTTTTTTTATGAATGACTTTTTTGTAATTGCTATTTGTTTTAAAATCTCACTACAATGCACACTCAACTTAAAGAGTTACATTTTATTTGTTTGTACCAATGCTTCACACCAGTCAACAATTTTTCAGCCATGTCTGGACAACTTTCTGTCTTCCTGGGTTGAACTAGTACTAAACAGATGATAAATAACTTTGCCCAAGCCTTCTACAGGTATATCCAATTATTTTTCAAGCCTTCTACATGTACATGCAAATCCATGCATTTTTTCAAAAAAGACTTCAAGTAGTTTTTAAGCCTTCTATATTCAAAAACATTTCAAGCCTGTACAAACCCTGTCAATGACTCCTTCTGGCTACTTTTTCATACTTTTTGGTCGTCTGCTGAATTTTTCAAACAACAAATTTCAGGAATATCATTGGTTTGTTTGTTTGTTTTTGTTGCTTTACGTCCCATGTCAACAGCTATGGTCATTGTGGGACGGTCAGTTCACTTAACCACACTTTTTCCTGGGCAGGCTTGAGCAAGCGGTTAACCAGTAATTTGTGCACATGCTTTCGCTTGTAACTGACAACAACCCTTCTTGAATAAATCAGCGGAAGGGAGGAGAATGACTGAAGAAATTATTTCATGATCAATCTCCACGGGATCATACTCGCGACCCCTGGATCTGCAGTCAGACACGCATCTGTAGCCAGACACGTTACCGACTGCGCTATCATTGGAGTGTCAAACAGTTTGGATCCAGAGCTGGCCCAACATTTTGTAAGGCTTTATTTGGGTCCAAACTGTTTGCGTAGGTAAAGAGTTAACGGTAGCAGTTATTTGACTTACATGAATCATTTCCCCACCACCTATGTTGTAAGCTGAGGAACAAAGAACTTTCTTGGGTAGACAACAGATACCTTCAAACATTTTCTGAAAAAGAAACAAACAATGATCATGGCGAGATTTCTCTACTTTTTATACAATTATAGTCATTGATCAATGTATACCCTGACTACATGGGTGAAAATTCAAAATTTTCAAAATCCTGAATTTTCAAAAATCCGACCTTAAAACTTGCAGTATGCCCACTTATTATTCACAGTTTCAAGCTTAAATGGTAAATTGTTTTTAGACAGACTGAAAATTAATCAGAGAAGATATTATAATCTCTCTAATTCAGCATTTTAAAGCTGACTTTCCGTGGAAAGTCAGTCAGCCTCAAAATCCTAGAATTCAGGAATAATCCTGAAAAACTTTCACCCATGCAACTAGTGCCACCACTATTTCAAAATGGGCCACTACACGGGAGCCTAGTTATAGGGCAGAGACCTTTATACACATTTGTTTCACAGACCATTCATAGCTCCTTTATCCCAATAAATTTGATCTAATGTCTTGTTTTGACGTGAATCTGGCAGTATCTAGAGTTGTTAATATTCAACAAGCTGCCCGGTCTAATTTGTAAAAAGTGCATCTAATAAACATTGTTTTCATATGACATTGTGTCTGGGAGTCAAATAACCCCATGCAATAAAATCAATAAACCACTAGTTGTTTACAGATTTTCAGAAAACTTTATGACGTCCATAACAACATTGCGTACATAATGACAAAATTATAACGTTTTTACGGCAGAAATGAGATTTCAAAGTAATCTTGATGCCATTTGATAAATAGATTCTAACATTTGTGCTCTTGTATTATTGAACATATTAAACTCGTTGCGAAAGAGACAAAATGTGAGGCTTAACCCAACTAGTTTGATAAATTCAATAAACAGTGCCGTGGGTTAGTCTGCAGTTTGTGATTGTGCTATTTCCTATCATACTCATTTACTTTTTTTATCAAACAGAACAGGCCATGTTCTCTGTCTTCAACATACGAAATGACCTTGCAGACACATATTGGGTAACAGACCAGGACTTTAAAGGCTGGCCTAAAACTTTTTGTCAGCAAGGAATCTTGTAATATAAACATACATGTAGGAGATTTTTTTCCTGAACATTCAAATAACCGTCTCTGTCTATTGCTGATACTGCAGGAAAACTCCTACCCTGTGATAGTATATCAGACTTGGCTGCCATTTCAGAAGCTGGGTCTACCTCACAATCACTACCTGAATCAACATTTACTGTTTTGTTTGTTTGATTCTTACATCCCATCAACAATCTTTCAGTAAAACAGGGACGGGTCTTCCTGGGTTGAACCAGTACTATGCTAGGATAACAACCTTTACTGTAAATTCAGAACTTTTTGAGAATTTTGTTTTCAAATTTAGCATTAAAAGACATATTTGCAGCGTTAAAAATTCGCTACTAGGGCATGATTTACCTATATCAGTAAACGACAGAGTGATTTCGCCATTTCGCATGGATTTTATTTTCACGAAACTTCGCATATGTGAAGTTTCGTGAAAATAAAACGAGAAAAGCAGACGACTTTTGTTGCGAATGACACATTAAGGTTTAACAAACAGGCCTCCCATATCTGAAAAAATGAGAGATTGGACTACCAGCTTACAGCAATACATTTAAAGATTCTGGACATCTATAGCCACCATAAAATATAATACCAGTCAAGCTACTGGTAGACCTTTTAAAGATGTTTGAAATTTGAAGCCACCATAAAATCTCATCCTAGTCAAGCAGGCCTTTAAAGATATTGAAAATCTATATCCAACATAAAATTTAATTACAAGTCAAGCTAGGCCTTTAAAGATATCTGACAATTGTAGCCACCGTAAAGTCTTTGTTTTTGCTTGATTTGATTCTTTATGTCCATCAACAATCTATCAGTTATAACGGGTCTTCCTGGGTTGAACCAGTACTAAGCTAGGATTAATGTTCTTGCTCAAGGACACAAGGCAGTGACGCCCTTGAAGCTCGAACCCGCGGCCCATCGGTCTTGAGTCAAACACTCTACTACTGAGCCACTGCGCACCCCACCATAAAGTCCGATAATTATTATAGCTTAACAGAGGAACAGATAAGCCGCTTTTTGGGGTATTAAAGCAATTAAAGTTGTGAAAAAAGCAATTATTTTCAAATGAAGGTCCAAGGAGTAACAAAAAGCAATTACATTTTAGAAAAAGCAATTGTTTTATAAATGAAGGGGGAACAAAAAGCACTTAAATTTTGGAAAAAGCAAAAGAAAAAATAAACTGATTGAAATATGAATATATCCCATGATAGCACACTTAGTGTGGTAGCCATTTCAAGCCTTTCTTTTGTAGTGATGTTACTCAATCTCCTTTGATACATTAAGCAAGTCATTTGTCAGCTACTGGCTTAATTATTTGCACAAAGTACTTAAAGTCACTTCAATCTGTGTGTTTCTTCCATATAACTAAGATAATTATTTGAATTAATTAACTAAGATTATAAGTTACTTATAAATAAGCAATTTCAAAAATCTAAGTGGAGTGAAAAAATATTTTTAAGCAATTGTTTTTGGAAAAAAGCAATTCATAAAATTCTAGTGGGGTAAATACCCAATTGAACTGAATGCTTAACTGGACCTCTGGCTTTAGATAAGGCAGCTTTTGTATGTCAGTGACTGTTTCTTGTAGCTCAACAAAAGCAACTAAGGGGAGGCTCAATGAATCCACAATTATCTCTGACTATATATACAGCCTGACAACCTACCAATATAACTGTATTTGATAGAACCCTGCTGAGTACTAGCACCTGAAACTGCGTAAGGAATGCAGTAATAGTCTCCCGCATGTCAACCTTCGCGGAGCTGTCAATGGCATTCTTCATGTGAGCGATAAGTGAATACCAGATATGGAATAATAGGCTCTCTGAAACAAAAAAGCAGATATGGAATAATAGGCTCTCTGAGACAAAATAACAGATATGGAATAATAAGCTCTCTGAAACAAAACAATAGATATGAAATAATAGGCTCTCTGAAACAAAATAACAGATATGGAATAATAGGCTCTCTGAAACAAAATAATAGATATGAAATAATAGGCTCTCTGAAACAAAATAACAGATATGGAATAATAGGCTCTCAGAAACAAAATAACAGATATGGAATAATAGGCTCTCTGAGACAAAATAACAGATATGGAATAATAGGCTCTCTGACACAAAATAATAGATATGGAATAATAGGCTCTCTGAAACAAAATAATAGATATGGAATAATAGGCTCTCTGAAACAAAATAATAGATATGGAATAAAAGGCTCTCTGAAACAAAATAATAGATATGGAATAATAGGCTCTCTGAAACAAAATAATAGATATGGAATAATAGGCTCTCTGACACAAAATAATAGATATGGAATAAAAGGCTCTCTGAAACAAAATAATAGATATGGAATAATAGGCTCTCAGAAACAAAATAATAGATATGGAATAAAAGGCTCTCTGACACAAAATAATAGATATGGAATAATAGGCTCTCTGAAACAAAATAATAGATATGGATAATAGGCTCTCTGAAACAAAATAATAGATATGGAATAATAGGCTCTCTGACACAAAATAATAGATATGGAATAATAGGCTCTCAGAAACAAAATAACAGATATGGAATAATAGGCTCTCTGAAACAAAATAATAGATATGGAATAAAAGGCTCTCTGAAACAAAATAATAGATATGGATAATAGGCTCTCTGAAACAAAATAATAGATATGGAATAATAGGCTCTCTGAAACAAAATAATAGATATGGATAATAGGCTCTCTGAAACAAAATAATAGATATGGAATAATAGGCTCTCTGACACAAAATAATAGATATGGAATAATAGGCTCT
This sequence comes from Loripinus fragilis, assembly GCA_964019695.1. Classification (NCBI taxonomy): domain Eukaryota; kingdom Metazoa; phylum Mollusca; class Bivalvia; order Lucinida; family Lucinidae; genus Loripinus; species Loripinus fragilis. The sequence goes on from OZ026527.1 coordinate 10,973,180, forward strand.
CAGAAACAAAATAACAGATATGGAATAATAGGCTCTCTGAAACAAAATAATAGATATGGAATAATAGGCTCTCTGAAACAAAATAATAGATATGGAATAAAAGGCTCTCTGACACAAAATAATAGATATGGAATAATAGGCTCTCTGAAACAAAATAATAGATATGGAATAATAGGCTCTCTGAAACAAAATAATAGATATGGAATAAAAGGCTCTCTGAAACAAAATAATAGATATGGAATAATAGGCTCTCTGAAACAAAATAATAGATATGGAATAATAGGCTCTCAGAAACAAAATAACAGATATGGAATAATAGGCTCTCTGAAACAAAATAATAGATATGGAATAATAGGCTCTCTGAAACAAAATAATAGATATGGAATAATAGGCTCTCTGAAACAAAATAATAGATATGGAATAATAGGCTCTCTGACACAAAATAATAGATATGCAGTGTTGTTCCTAGGTCAAGATTTCTAGGGGACACCAGTGTCCCCCTACCTGAATTTCAGAGGGACATTTGCAAATTCTGGAGACACACAAAATCCATCTGATTTTTACCTGTAAAATTGAAAACAGTTTTCCGGAAATTTCTGTTCATTTTTATTTAAATTTGAGCTCCATGTTGATAGTTTTGGCTCAAGAAGTGGTGCAGATTACGGCAATGTAGTTTCTACATTGCCGTAGTTTTGAATTCCCCAGCAAATATTCTATTTCTACATTAAAATAGCTTTTTCTGGCCTCCAGCTGAATAAAATTTGCTTTTTCCGCTACTGTTGATGTGTTGGACTGGTTGAGAAATCAATAGCCAAAGCAACATTTATCATCACTGATTCAGTAAAAACATGTGCACAGTCTAAATTACTTCCCTGTATTGGGTTACACTAAATACGGAAACAGGGTTTAAATAGCGAAAAAAAAGCGGATTTTTTAGGGTGCGCCCGTAGGCCCGCACTGGGTGCATTTTTAAAGGACATCAACAATAAAATCGCGGGAATCCCGAAATGCCGGGCTCTAGGCACAACACTGGATATGGAATAATGTGCTCTCTGAAACAAAATAACAGATATGGAATAATAGACTCTCTGAAACAAAATAACAGATATGGAATAATTGGCTCTCTGAAACAAAATAATAGATATGGAATAATAGGCTCTCTGAAACAAAATAACAGATATGGAATAATAGGCTCTCTGAAACAAAATAATAGATATGGAATAATAGGCTCTCTGAAACAACATAATAGATATGGAATAATAGGCTCTCTGAAACAAACCAGATTGGGTATTTGCACAGCACTGGCGTGGTACTGGATTGTTTTAATTTCTGGTTTTTACCTTCTTTCGTACTTTGTTTTGCTCTGTGCTTTTTATAACCCACTAAACAGTATTTAAGACCTGTTGATCTAATTAATGTATCAAATTGTTCCTGGTCAAGTCATATCTTTTAAGAGATAAACAAGTTTCTGACACTCTCGCCAGTATCATGGAAGCAAAAATCCTGAACTTTGAAATTCCAATCTTTAAACTTGCAGTATGCCCACTAAATATTCAAAATTTTAAGTTTAAATGTTCCATTGTCTTTAGACAGACTGAAAACAAATCAGAGAAGCTATGATAATCTCCCTAATTCAGGATTTTGAGGTTGACTTTCTGTGGAAAGTCAGTGTCAAAGTCCTTAATTCAGGAATAATCCTGAAAACTTCCACCCATGCAGTATGTATCTGAACATCCATTATCTCAGGGATTATCCTAGGCCAAATCTGGGGCCAAATATCAGCCCTACCAAATTCAAAAACTAGAGGACCTGAAGGTCCTGAGGCGCTCACCTGATCTCTTTTATAATGTTAAAATAGGTCAAGGTCAACTACTGCTTATAATAAAACATATTTTGTTTTACCATATATGGGGTTGCAGCCATTTTGGTCAAGTGACCTAAAAAATTCTAATGAATACTCCATCAAACAGCCCAGTGATTTCTGAGAAACCAATGTTTAGATAGGTATGTGGCAGTCCAAATGAGTGGCATTGGATAAAAGGTCACAGGTCAGCTTGACATTTGGTACTTATATAAAACCATTGTCTCATAAGGTTAAACATTTCTTGAAAATATTATGATTTCGGCCTAAACAGTTATAGAAAATGAACATTTCAAGATTTTTCCCATATAAATGCATTAAGAATCAAACTTGACCTTGTCATAAAGTAGGTCAAGGTCAAGCTAGATTCATCATTTGTGCAAACCTGGTAGGGCACACATCCCCAATGCTACATACCAAGTCCCAAGGCCATTGGCCTTTTGTTCCAGAAAATAAGATATTTAAAGGGGTTTTACAATATATGGGTGTGGTGGCCTTAACCTTTGAAACTTATTTATAGCCATTGTCTCATTAGGTTTAACATATCAAGGGAGAATAATGACTTTGGTTTCAACAGTATTAAAAAAAAAAAAACTTTTCAAAAAATTTCCCATTTAAATGCATTAGGAAGCAAATTTGACCTTGACGTTAAGTAGGTCAAGGTCAACCTAGGATCATCATTTGAACAAACTTGGTAGGCCCCACTACCCCAATGCTACATACCAAGTCCCAAGGTCATCGGCCTTCTGGTTCTTGAGACGAAGATTTTTAAAGGGTTTTTACCATATATGGGTGTGGCGGTCATCTTGGTCAGGTGACCAGTGTTTTGTTTAAATTTTGGCTAACTTATCATAAGGAGTCTTCACATGAAATTTTGAGTTCAATTGGACTAATGGTTTGTGAGAAAACTATGTTTTAATATATTGATGGGACTCCAATATGAACGACCTAAGCTATCAAGTGAGAGTAATGACTAGGGCTTCCACAGTTTTCAAAAAAATCAACTTTTCAAAAAATTTCCCATTTAAATGCATTAGGAAGCAAATTTGACCTTGACTTTAAGTAGGTCAAGGTCAAGCTAGAATCATCATTTGAACAAACTTGGTAGGCCCCACTACCCCAATGCTACATACCAAGTCCCAAGGTCATCGGCCTTCTGGTTCTGGAGTAGAAGATTTTTAAAGGGTTTTTACCATATATGGGCATGGCGGCCATCTTGGTCATGTGACCAGGACCAATTGAACAAACTTTCGTTCCCGCGTCCTAAGGAGTCTCCATATGAATTTGAATTTAATTGGCCCAGTGGTTTCAGAGGAGAAGATGTTTGAAATTGTGGACGGACGGACGGACGGCGGACGGACGGACGGGGGACAGACGCCGGAGTGACTGGTATACTATTAGCTCACCCATGAGCCTTCGGCTCAGGTGAGCTAATAAGCAAAACTTCCAAAAATGGTGTACTACATTCCCAATCTCTCTCCTTTACATTTTGGTAAAAAATTCACAAAAATGGGACAAAAGTGAGCGATTGCAATTATAAAGCAATTACTGATATTAATCATGGGGTTAAATTTAATAATTTAATTTCGAGATCTAGTTCTTTTAGACCAAATCTAGTTTTCCCAATTTTGATGTCTCAAATGATATTTTTCAAAAAATTTAACAGGCCCTGGCCCAGACTTCAGAAAGGTACGAAAATCCCTGCAGATATACCATCTCAGATTTCTAATGCTATACAATTAGATGTCAGCAACTGCATTAGAATCTTCCATCACTTCACATGCATAAATTACCTCCCCTGTTTCCACATTCTGAATTTTGGAAGCTTAGTTACAGTCTGACATGGTCTCATCTGTCAAAAACAGGGGATTTTCTGCCCATCTCTAGGGGCCGAATTTCGGCCCCATTCCCAATCGAAAATAGCCACCTTTTCTCCCAATACCACATCCGTTTTTCCCGAATAAAAAAAAGTAAACATTTTTTTTGTTTTTCTTTTTTTTTTAGAGACCACTACTACTTAAGAGAAACAATGACACATACTAGAGCAGAAGTCGATGGTACACCATCGCAAATACCCGCTTTTTGACCTATAACCTTTACCTTGGGGTCAAGGTCACACAAAATGCTGCTCAGTACCTTCAACATAATATGACCTATGCACCTGTAAAGTTTGAAGTTGCTATGTCCAATGGTTAAGGAGAAGAAGCATTTACAAAAAATACACTATATGACCTTGACCTATGGGTCAAGGTCACACCAAATGTTGTCTAGTGCCCTCCAAATCATATGACCTTTGCACCTGCAAAGTTTGAAGTTGCTACGTCCAACAGTTTTGGAGAAGATGCATTTACAAGAAAGTACATTATTTGACCTTGACCTTCAGGTCAATGTCACACTAAATGTTGCCCAGTGCCCTCTACATCATGTGACCTATGCACCTACAGAGTTTGAAGTTACTACGTCAAAAGCTTTAGGAGAAGCATTTACAAGAAAATTCAATATTTGACCTTTGACCTTGACCTTGGGGTCAAGGTCACACAAATGTTGCCCAGTACCCTCTACATCATGTGACCTATCCAGCTACAAAGTTTGAAGTTGCTAGGTCTTACCGTTTAGGAGGAGATACATTTACAAGAAAATACATTATTTGATCTTTGACCTTGACCTTGGGGTCAAGGTCACACAAAATGTTGCCCAGTAACCTTAACATCATGTGACCTTATCAGCTACAAAGTTTGAAGTTGCTACGTCAAAAGGTTTAGGAGGAGATGCATTTACAAGAAAATTCAATATTTGACCTTTGACCTTGACCTTGGGGTCAAGGTCACACAAAATGTTGCCCAGTACCCTCTACATCATGTGACCTATTCAGCTACAAAGTTTGAAGCTGCTACGTCTAACCGTTAAGGAGGAGATTCAATTACAAGAAAATACAATATTTTACCTTTGACCTTGACCTTGGGGTCAAGGTCACACGAAATGTCGCCCAGTTCCCTCTACATCATGTGACCTATTCACCTACAAAGTTTGAAGTTGCTACCTCTAACAGTTTAGGAGGAGATAATGTCCAGGGTTCATACAGACAGGACAAACCAAAATTCCCTGACATTTCCCTGACTTTTCCCTGACACCAGTCCAAATTTCCCTGACATAGTCATACTCGCCAGTGAAACTTGTTTTTATTCCAACCTTAGTGTAAAGGTAAAGTGAACAGCTCTGTTTTCAATTTAGAGTGATTATTTTGAAGTTTTTATTCAAGCCTTTTGTTGGAAAGCCTAAATTCCTTTTTTTGATCAATTCTACCCAATCAAAGCTTATACCTATGGTTTCCTCTTTAATTGCTTAGGATGGGTCTGGGGGTCTGACCTCAAGATTAAATGACAATGCCTGGCCTAAAACTTCTTTTGTGGATCTTTTATGTTTTTGTTCTGTCTTGTGTTTGCTATGTCTTTGTGCGCGTCTGATTATATGTGCTTTGAAAGGGCTGACCTCTTGGCTCTCGTTTGTGGTGTCTACTGTGAGTTTGTCACTTTCCCATTGATATCCTGGGTCAGGTGTGGTACTTTATTGTATCGATTCCAGATCTTTGCACCCTTACTTACTTTCATTGGTAGGTGGGTGCCTTTATGCTTGTCTTTTGATGGGCCCACCATGGCTTAACTTGGGGTTTTCTTTAGCTCCCACAGTCTGTGGATCATCATAGTATGTTAATTTTATTTTATTGTTCTTCTGTGTTGATGTTTCACATGAATTAGGAAGTCTCAATACAAGCTACTCAATTTTTGTTTTATCAACAGTAGGATCTAGGGTAAAGATTTGACCAGTAAAATAGTGTAACCCAATGGCCTAGGCTGCTGTCTGTCTTAAGGTGGTGATTCTTACATTGTTTGCTGTTGCTCCCATTAAAAATTTTGCAATTTGATGTTGGCCTGTCCAAACCTCCCCTACCCTACATCCAATCAAAGCCATCCATAATGCAAACACTTATACAGAAGAGCCTTATTTTTGCTGTATGTGTAATATTTTCATTGTAAAATTCCACTAAAACTCTGTTTACAGCTTATGTGTAGAAAATAACTTAGAGATAGGTAACAAGACACTGCTGTACTATATTTTAAGACTTTGCAAATTTCTGAACTTCTGATGTAGATGTTACAATGAAAGCAATAAAAGCACACCGTGGAGTTTCAATAAAACTAGTTTTAACTTAACACAGTGCCCAGAGGGGGCATGTATACCCAGGCCAGTATGTGTCAGCACCTTTTTTTCAAAAAGTGCCAAGTAGGACTAAGGTATCTAAGGCTCTTGAGATTGAACTAGTTTGAGTTCAGGTTAAAAGTCCCAGTCAACAATATTTCAGTAATGTCAGACTCAGGACTCCTACCAGAGAGAGGGAGTGAGAAAAGAAGAATGTGATAGACTAAAAGAACCCCACTTCCACTCAAATTTGCCTCAAGTGTAACAAATTTCATCCTGCCAACAGGCCAAATATCGCAGGGCCATCTCTCAGAAAGCTGCAGCAGAGAGCGCACCACCATACTACCCACAAGATGGGATTGTTTTTGTTTGTTTGCTTGATTTGATTCTTTACATCCCATCAACAATGTTTCAGTTAAACAGGGACGGGACTTCCTGGGTTGATCCATTACTAAGCTAGGATAAATGTGTCTTGCTCAAGGACCACAACGCAGTGACGCCGGTAAGGCTTGAACCCACGGCCCCTCAGTCTCAAGTCAAGCACTCTACCACTAAGCACTGTGCTCCGTAAGATGGGATTGTAATATGGTATACCAATACTACACTGAACAGATTAATTAGTTAAATGTTTTAGAAACCCTAAAACAGTGAGCTTTAAGGTCAGGTATCTGAGCAAGGATGGTACTAAACCAGGCATTAGACATTTGACTATCATCATAATTATTGCCAGCAATACCAATAAGAGTCGTTATCATAAAACTCTAAATCTGTAACCTTGGCCTTAAAGTCATACCCCTCTATTGGGATAGTACTAAGAAATATTTTAGTTCTGTATATTTATGCCAGTTAATAATGAAATCCAAAGAGTTTTGATAATACTTTTATAGATGGAAAAGGGCATGCCCAGGGGTGGGGATGGCCCTGAGTAAAACATTCACCATCATGTCAAACACACATGAAATTTATGAAAAAGTCTCAATAAATAAGCTACAAACGAAATAATAATAATAAAAAAAAAAAATTTTATATTAGAACTTTAAAGTCTGAGACCCCGGCTATACACTTTGAACCTTATAGCTGTAACTACATATATGAAAAACATAAACAAAATAATCTAAGTGTTTTGACAGTATAGAATATTTAACCTCAAAAGCATCTTCTTATGTTAAAAGGAATTTAGAAGCATTCAAAATGTTTGTTTTCTAAAGCTTGACAAGTGCACCCAAAATGTTAGGAAAACTGCCTTAGCCATTCTCTTGTTTCTCATCATTTGATACAAATTGTCACTTGTTGTAAAATTCCCTGACATTTCCCTGACATTTTGGCAAAACTTCATTTTTCACTGACACAGCATAAAATTCCCTGACAATTCCCTGACCTTGAAAAAATTTAAATTTCCCTGACATTTCCCTGACGCGTATGAACCCTGACATTTACAAGAAATGTGACGGACGGACGTACGCACGGACGGACAGACGGACGGACGGACGACGGACCGACTTTGACACTAAATTAATATACCCTTTTTTTCTAAAGAAAAAAGCGGGTATAATAAGAATGATACTTAAACACTTGTGCTTAAGTGGTATACTTGACATAATACAATCTAAAATAACTTGATTTTGAGGATATATTTTGCTACCCTTGTTATGTGCTATGTCGTTAATTTCTCCCAATTTTGCTGTTAAGTCAATCAATTTTTCCCAATTTTGGCCAGGGGCCTTTTCCCAAAATTGCTGGAAAAAAAAGCCCTAAAAACTTCAAAAATGGAGCGCAGGGCAGTTCAAGACAATGCTTGCTGTATCTTATCAAGCAAACAAACACAATGCTTGCTGTATCTTATCAAGCAAACAAACACATTTATGTCATGTTTCTGAGCACATAAAGATGAGATGTTGCCAGTTGTTTTTGTTTGTTTGTTTGTTTGTTTGTTTTGTTGCTTTACGTCCCAAGTAAGCAGCTATGGTCATAGCGGGACGGTAAGTTCACCTAAGTACACTTTTCCTGGGCAGGCTTGAACAAGCGGTTCACCAGTAATTCGTGCACATACTTTCGCTTGTAATTGACAACAACCCTTCTTGAATGAATCAGCGGAAGGGAGGAGAATGACTGTAGAAATTATTTTATGATCATAGAAATTATTTCATGATCAATCTCCACGAAAGTATGGGTTGTCAGTTGTTCTATTTTAGAGATATTACCTGTTGGGACTGTAAGTGGGTAGACCATCAATAGCTATCTGAGCAGAACTGGCTTATCTACAAGGTTCATACAGGCAAGTTTGTGTAAAATTCAAGGAATTTTCAAGGATGTCTAAAATACTTTCCTACTGCTTTCAAGGACTGAATACTTATTTAAAAAATACTGATTTACACAATAAAATTTTATTTCAGAAATGCTAGACTGCATTACTAAAGATAGTAGTTATAGAAAAATACTATTTATCTGGTGCATCACAATTTTTTACTGATTTAGGTCTCCAAAGACAGTGTTGAATCCTCCTGTAAATGGTAAAATTCAAGGGTTTTTCAATGCCTTTGAGTGTTTTTCAAGTACTTTCAAGGCAAATTAAATTTTGAAGGACTTTTCAAGACAGTTCAAGTACTTTTCAAGCCTGAGCAAACCCTGACCTACTAATGCTGGGAAATTCAAATTCTATTGTATAAAAACTCAGAACTGTTTGACATATTTTGGCACAAATTCTGACATATTTTGGGAACTAGCTATGAGAAGAAAGCTTACCAGGGATATCTTTACCAAGGCTAATGAAGAGATCTATGGATGTAGTAATGAACAGTAAGGAATTCTTGATGAACATAGCTGGTCCTGTGATAACTTCACATCTTAAACAATCTGAAACAAACTCAAATACTCCAGATCTGTGTAGCCCTCACAATGAGACAGTTCTTTTGAGCACCCAAAGCATATTTTCAAACTGATGGATTATGAAATATTTAAAATTTTACGCTCAAACATTTTGTTTATGTTTGTTTCCTTGCTTTACCTCCCAAGTCAACAGCTATGGTCATGGCGTGACGGTCAGTTCACCTAACCACACTTTTTTCCTCGGCTGGCTTGAACAAGCGGTTAAACAGTAATTCGTGCACATACATGTACTTTCGCTTGTAACTGACAACAACCCTTCTTGAATAAATCAGCAGAAGGGAGGAGAATGACCGTAGAAATTATTTCATGATCAAAAATTTCTTTCAGGAACTCATTCAGAGCGTCAAAAAGTTTGGATCCAGATCAGTACCTACTTTCTGTCAGTCTTGATCTGGGGCCAAACTTTTTGCAAAGGTTATTAGAAGACAAAAGTCGTCTTTATCATGGTAAAATCATACTTTAACCCTTTAAGAATTAAGTGAGTCTGACAAGGAAATAACTAAATCACACACTCATGACACTGCTCACCAGCTCACTGCACCATGAGGAAGAGGCACTATGTCACAAGTGAGTAGAAAGGCAATTCAAGTAAATCAACCAGCTCTCACTTCCTCATCAAGCTGAATGCAAAAACTAGAAAGGAGACAAAGTCCTGTATAATAAAACAAGGATCAAACACAAACCCCGCAGAAACAATGGAAGCAACAACGAATCATGTACAAGAGAAAGACTGCTTATTTGGACGTCTGACTTACCAAGAGTGAAATGATGGTAGGGCAACTCAAGCCCATCTGGAGATGAGCCAAGGAAATGTGCGAGGACCTCACATCCTTGTAGCTGTAGAGACTTGAACACAGGCCACTGGGAGTTGGAGCAGCTCAGGTTCATTCTTGGGGTTACTGGACTTATTCCATTTTGAATCACTCCTGCAAACATAATAATAGACTGACTTCTTGAACAAAGATTACCCTTAACCTGCCAGTCACAACCTTTGTAGTCTGCTCCCCTCATCTCCATATGTTGTTAGGTAGTATATATTAAAAACGGTATGGATCCCGATCAGGCTACTAACTCCCTATCAGTCTGACCAGGATTTATATTGTTTGAGGATATTCAAATATTTGGAATGAATATGCCATTTATTTCATCGAGTGAAGCGAAAAATGCATATTTTATGAGTGGCATATTCATGACAAAAAATTGTTGTTTTTTTATTTATTATATACAATTTTAAGTGTGACAGATTTTTTGCACTAAATGATGTCATACACGTTCACACATTACGTCTAATTAATGATGACAATGCATAATGTGCAATGTCGGCCAAAACTGAAACCATAGGAGCAGGAGTAGAATGAGAAAAAGTGAAAATTTAAGCAAATCCTGACAATTTAATTAACAAAATTTTCCTTGCGGTCTAACTAAGAAAATGAGCACCCACACTTTGTGTTTTTGTTAACAGTAAGAAGCCAGTCTATTCAGGCTCTACAGATTATGCAAACTCAGTGCCATTCACAGTTTATAGGTTAAAACCTTTTTATATAAAATAGCATGACTGGGGAGTTTGGATAAAGGTCTGGTTATTACCCAGTACAAATTGGTTCACATTGTATGGGTACCAGAGATTAACTGGCAAGAGAGGGAAGTCCTTATTACCTGTAAACAGCGGTGAAAAATCACTCAAAAGGTCGTTTTTGCATTGAAAACAGAGGTTTGTATGGCATTTAAAGGATAAGCACTAGTTTCAGGCATTTCTTCCACAAATTCTGGATGCGGGACTGTCTGGCATTGGGTGCATGATTTGGAAAATAAATGTGAATACCGTAATCGTGCGTCCTAGAATAAACCCTGGCCATGGATACCAATAAGTATTAAAGATAAAGGATGATCAGGTTTGAGGAAACTTAGGTAGTGTTGTAGTGATACCCTTGTCACCAGGAGGAAACTTACGTGGTGTTGTAGTGATACCCTTGTCACCAGGAGCAAACTTACGTGGTGTTGTAGTGATACCCTTGTCACCAGGAGGAAACTTAGGTAGTGTTGTAATGATACCCATGTCACCAGGAGGAAACTTACGTGGTGTTGTAGTGATACCCTTGTCACCAGGTGGAAACTTACGTGGTGTTGTAGTGATACCCTTGTCACCAGGAGGAAACTTACTTGGTGTTGTAGTGATACCCATGTCACCAGGAGGAAACTTACGTGGTGTTGTAGTGATACCCTTGTCACCAGGAGGAAACTTACTTGGTGTTGTAGTGATACCCTTGTCACCAGGTGGAAACTTACGTGGTGTTGTAGTGATACCCTTGTCACCAGGAGGAAACTTACTTGGTGTTGTAGTGATACCCATGTCACCAGGAGGAAACTTACGTGGTGTTGTAGTGATACCCTTGTCACCAGGAGGAAACTTACTTGGTGTTGTAGTGATACCCTTGTCACCAGGAGGAAACTTACTTGGTGTTGTAGTGATACCCATGTCACCAGGAGGAAACTAACATGGTGTTGTAGTGATACCCTTGTCACCAGGAGGAAACTTACTTGGTGTTGTAGTGATACCCTTGTCACCAGGAGGAAACTTACGTGGTGTTGTAGTGATACCCTTGTCACCAGGTGGAAACTTACGTGGTGTTGTAGTGATACCCTTGTCACCAGGAGGAAACTTACGTGGTGTTGTAGTGATACCCATGTCACCAGGAGGAAACTTACGTGGTGTTGTAGTGATACCCATGTCACCAGGACGAAACTTACGTGGTGCTGTAGTGATACCCTTGTCACCAGGAGGAAACTTACGTGGTGTTGTAGTGATACCCTTGTCACCAGGAGGAAACTTACGTGGTGTTGTAGTGATACCCTTGTCACCAGGACGATACTTAGGTGGTGTTGTAGTGATACCCTTGTCACCAGGAGGAAACTTAAGTGGTGTTGTAGTGATACCCATTTTACCAGGAGGAAACTTAAGTGGTGTTGTAGTGATACCCATGTCACCAGGAGGAAACTTACGTGGTGTTGTAGTGATACCCATTTTACCAGGAGGAAACTTAGGTGGTGTTGTTTTGTTTGATTTGATTCTTTACGTCCACTCAACAATCTTTCAGTTATGCGGGACGGTTCTTCCTGGGTTGAACCAGTATTAAGCTAGGATAAATGTGTCTTGCTCAAGGACCACAACGCAGTGACGCCGGTGAGGCTCGAACCCGCGGCCCTTCGGTCTCAAGTCAAGCACTCTACCACTGAGCCACTGCATTCCATTAGGTGGTGTTGTAGTGATACCCATGTCACCAGGAGGAAACTAACATGGTGTTGTAGTGATACCCATGTCACCAGGAGGAAACTTACGTGGTGTTGTAGTGATACCCTTGTCACCAGGAGGAAACTTACGTGGTGTTGTAGTGATACCCATGTCACCAGGAGGAAACTTACGTGGTGTTGTAGTGATACCCTTGTCACCAGGAGGAAACTTACGTGGTGTTGTAGTGATACCCATGTCACCAGGAGGAAACTTACGTGGTGTTGTAGTGATACCCTTGTCACCAGGAGGAAACTTACGTGGTGTTGTAGTGATACCCATGTCACCAGGAGGAAACTTAGGTAGTGTTGTAGTGATACCCTTGTCACCAGGTGGAAACTTACGTGGTGTTGTAGTGATACCCTTGTCACCAGGAGGAAACTTACGTGGTGTTGTAGTGATACCCATGTCACCAGGAGGAAACTTACATGGTGTTGTAGTGATACCCTTGTCACCAGATGGAAACTTACGTGGTGTTGTAGTGATACCCTTGTCACCAGGACGAAACTTACGTGGTGTTGTAGTGATACCCTTGTCACCAGGAGGAAACTTACGTGGTGTTGTAGTGATACCCTTGTCACCAGGTTTACTTCCTCCTACACAGAATTGCAACATTGGTGCTCCAACCTGAAAAATCATCAGTAAAAAAAAATACTTAGATCAGCCCATTTGTTGTTTGGGGTTTTTTTTGTTCTTTTTTTAATGAATCTACAAATATTTGAACTTTTAAAAGAGGGTCACCAAAGGACCTTTTGTGCCAAATTATTTTAAAGTTTACCGGGTAGTTCTTGAAAAAATAAATCCTACATTTACAATATCAAAGCTTGATGAGAATTTGGTGCCTAGAAATATTTACCGTATCAAAGAAAATGAGAATTTCATGCCAAGGATTTTTTTGTTTTGTTGCTTTACGTCCCACTCAACATCTTTCTGTGTTGAACCAGAATTAAGCAGCAGGTCTTCTTGTTCAGGGACACAACACCGTGGATTCCATGAGTCTCAAACTAGCAATCCTTCAATCCCCAGTCAAATACTCTACAAATTGAGCCACTGCACTCCACATGGTGCAGAGGAACATTTCCCATATCTTAAGTCAATGAGAATTTGGTGCCAAGCAATATTTCCCATATCAAATTAAATGAGAGCATTAGATGTCAAGGAATATTTCCCATATCAAAGTAAATGAGTTTGGTTGGATTCTTTTAGTCCCAATCAACAATTTTTCATTTATGTCAGGACTGGTCTTGGTTGAACCAGAACTTGGCAAGAATTAATTCATCTTGCTCAAGGACACAACTCAGTGCTAAGGAATATTTCCCATATCAAAGTAAATGAGAATTTGGTACTAAGGAATATTTCCCATATCAAGTTAAATGAGAATTTGATGACAAGGGATATTTACCATATCAAAGTTGGATGTGATTTTGTTGCCTAGCAACCAAATGAAATGCCACCATACATTTAACTTCACTTTTGCAACCTCCTCAACTCTGGCATTGTTCATCTTGAAGACCTGCATCAACAACTTGATCCTTTTGGTGTCTGAGAGAATGTCTGCAAAAAGGTGCATGATTGCTTCATTTAGTATCAAGAATTTTTCTAGGCCTATTTTTGGGCTCAGGGGACAAAAATATTTATATATGGCACTTGACCTGCAGGACAAGTGACTTACAATTTTCACTCGTCCTGCAAACACATGCACTTGTCCCTTAAAAGCGTATGCAATAAAGAACATAAGGGAGTGATATGTAATATGACTTCCTCGAGTAAATTTCCAAAGCACTCATCCTACAGGATGAGTGCTATGGAAAGAATTACTTGTCCTTTCTAGATTTCACTCGTAATTACTAGCAGACGAGAGGAAATTTTATCCCGCCAATTTCATACCGAGTTTTCCGACACATTCTGATTAGCTCTGAGTCCTCCCGAATAGAAACAATCTGGCCAATCATAAAACATCCCAACAACATGACCTTTATTTAAATAAGCATTACAGATATCCAATGTTGACAAGTGAAAAAATGCAAGTTTATGTAGTTTTCTGTTATATTAGGAATTTCTATCGCTAGATTGACTTGATGGCTCAATGCCACACTACCGATGATGTTTTTGGCGAGATTTTGAGTCACTCTTCAAATGGTGAAATATTTACATGAACACCCAGGCCTCGAAATATCTTAAAATAGGCACTTGCCCTGCATCACAAAATTTATTGGCATAATAGGGAATAAATGTAATTTTCACTAGAAATATCAAAATTTTCACTTGCCCTGCAGCCTGAGGCACTCGTAAATACGAAAGGACGAGTGCTATTTTCGAGCCCTGACACCGACTCTGTCAGTGACACTGGTGCTGTAGCGTACGCAATACTGATCTCAGAATGTAAACAAGTACGGGTGCTGTTTGAAAACTCATAAAATTAGTTTTCGAGGTAAGAAAAAAACATACAAAACGGTGCTAAGTGCCCCTTACAACTAATCCTCACTTTGCAAACAATATATACAAGCCTGTTTGCTTACAAAACTAAATTTCCTTTTGTATTTTGATGCTGGCCCTGGGTAAACTTAGACTAAAGCTTGTAATACTTACGCTTGTAACTGACAACCGCAGCTCTTGAATCATCGGAAGAAGGAAAATGACTAAAAATATTCATGAGGCCAAATAAAAAAATAAGTGTGTTTCGGGTAACAGGTCTGAAATTTTAGGTAGGGTAGGCACACACATCTTTTTTTTAAATATTTTGTTTTCCTGCAAAAAATGTAGTTTTATGTATTTTGAAAGGCATCTTTTTTTCCAGAAAACCTGAAAAAAATCCTAGGTTTCAGGAGAAATGAAGGTAGAGTCGGATTACCCTAAAACACTGGTCTTTTCTTATTTGTACTTAAACATTATCTTTACTCCGTTTCAAATTGTCGGCCGCTTGGCCTTTGTCAAGAAACAAAAATCTGCATTTATGTTGTGATTTGGTCTGATTAAACTTCACTAAAGTATAGGGCCAGGATCAAATTCAGGAACCCTGGATCAGCAATCAGAGTCACTACCAGACAAGCTAAACTGTTCAAGCAAGTTTGGTAGTGGTTATTATGGGGAACACCTATGTATGAATATTTTAACTTTACGCCATGTTCAGTAGACATTATTTTAGATTTTCTATTTTTAGCTCTGATGGCCATTTCTTGTTCCACTCTAGAAAGATATACCTGATTTTAGAAGAAGGCATAATTTATGGGGACATTTTATGTGAAATTATTTTAAATTGTGGCTAATGGTTTAGGAGATGTCTTTTGATGAAAATTTGACAAAGAAAGATAATAAAAGCCCATTAAAAATGACGCGGACATAAAAACAATCTCTACAAAAGCAAGGAAATTAAGTGAAACTTACTGCTATTTGTTGCAAAATTGTCAATCAAACTTTGCCAGGAGGAAAATGCTGCCATCTTTGTTTCGGGAGCAAGTCCTTTAAATCCTAGCTCAATGATGGGCAACATACTGTTGATGAAACTGCCATGGTGAAGCTCCTACAACAACAAATGTAAAATGTCACAGGGTTCCCACAGAAATTCAAAAACACAATTCCATGATTTTTCCATGCTTTTCCATGACTTTTTCAATGACTTTTTTCCCCTTTAGCGGCATCTTCACCATGCTGAGCATAAATGCGGAATGCAGCAACAGTACTGTATTTAAATAAGCATGCTTGTAGACCATGCATGCATTTTGAAATAATTAAAACTTGCAACCACCAGTAGCCAGAAAACTAGAAGTTTTGTGTGTCTGACAGCTAATTTTCCGGCTTCTGGTGATTGTCAAATTATTTCACAAAATTCCATGATTTTTCCATGATTATTCAGGGTTTTAAAATTCCATGATTTTTCCATGCATGGAACTTTCTTGTGTGATTTTCCAGGTTTTCCATGATTTCCAGAGCTTGTGGGAACCCTGATGTTAGCTCCTTGCAATACTTATCCTTCATTTGAGCTAGTTCATGTGATTTCCAACAATGTGGCATTTTGACAAGTGTCGACTCTGACCAGCCTATGAAGCCTCCTGTTTAGCTCCAAATTATGTTCAGTCAGTAGCCTAAGAGTCATAGACTATTAAAGCGACAAGCAATGGCACTGATCAGAATTGGTATATGCGCATAGAATATTCAAACGACTAGCAAAGGCTCTGATCAGACTGTGCGTATGCGCAGGCTGGTCTGAGCCCTTGCTGGTCACACATACCAAATTGTTGGAAATCTCATGCCACGGCTCATTTAATACCACATTCTAACACTGCTCGCCTATATAGGCAATGGTTAAAGTCGGTGATTTATCTGCTGACAAATCACTAGAAAATCGATCAGCTGATCATTTCACGCGAAAGTAGGCGGAGTCTTCACTTTCAAATTCGCTGTTCCAATTTACCCCCTCAAAAATCGAGTTTACCCTACTTGCGATATACTGGTACTCGCTTTTTTCGTCGTTCACGTCTTTTGCCGTGTGCAACCCGATAAGCATTCTATACGCTTGAGTAAACAAAAATACGAGGATTCCGCGTCCATTGTAAACAAACCGACAACAATTCGAAATTAAAAGCAAATTATGTCTTGCCCACAGGAAATCCCAATCGGGGCAATTGTTGAATTGAGAAACAGCAAAGAGGACTGGCGCCTGGTGTCTTACTGGGACAATGAAGTACCAAGGTTTTGCAGACAGTATGTTATAAAAAGTTTGGCTACAGGCTCAACTAGGAGAGCTTTCAAGCATGAGCTGTTTGAGAAAGCGACCAGTTCATATGAAGATCTCAACATTTTTTTCAAAGAGCAGATGTCCCAGGAAATAGTTAATGATTTTGAAAAGGATATGTCAGACCCAGAGCCTGATGAGCAGATATCTGAACTAGAGAGAGTTAACTATACCAGTGCACAACCTCCGACCAATGAGCTACCAGCCCCTGAGAAGACCAGTGCACAACCGCTGACAAGTGAACCACCAGCCCCTAAAAGATTTAAAACCGTCTCCCATTCGAACATCAACACACTTGCATCAAAAACCACAGAGGCAACAACCAATCACCAAACAAAATGGGCGGTGAAGTTACTTAAAGGTGCATAATCCATTCCTAGTAAATGTGTCAGGCCACAAGACATTGAAATTATTTGAATACAATCAAAATACACAATATGTAAAATAAAATAAAAAAAAAACAACAGGTACTTGACTCCTGCTCACAGTTTGAGGTCTTGCACATATATGTACATGTATGCAGAACATAATGTGCCCTAAAGAATTATTCCCAGATCACAAGATTAGGGCACTCTTCATTTTATCAAAATCACAGCATAAAATGTTTGCTTTTTTATTACCAAGTTTGAACGCCCTCCAATTAATGTCTGAAACTGCTTGGGGCAGTATGTAGATAGGAAAGAAAATAAAGTCCTTGTTTATAATTAGTCGTTGTTGTTAGTCCAGTTTATGGACAGTATAGAACTTTTTTCAGACATGTGGAATAAGGTTCCCAATAGTTAACCATTTTAAGCGTGCATTTTGATTGTATTGCTATAATCAATGTCATGTGGTTATGCACATTTTTTAATATTTCAATTAACAAGATCACCTGCAGGATGTCTCCATATTTGCATGCATGCCTTTATGGACCAATATGTCTGGTAATGCGGCAGTTTTATTTCATTTTTTACTTCCCAGCAACAATCTTTCAGTGATGTAGGGACAGGTCTTCCTGGGTGGAACCAGTACTAAGCTAGGATTAATGTGCCTTGCTCAAGGACACAATGCAGTGATGCCGGTGAGGCTCGAACCCACAGCCCCTGGGTCTTGAGTCAAGCACTCTACCACTGAGCCACTGCGCTCCCATGTAATGTGGCAGTGGTCACAGGTTTAGACAATATTTACAGCGTAAAAATGCAAATATTTTCTTACCCATAATTTTAGCATGTGTTTTGGGTGCTCAAAAGAACCGTCTCATTGAGAAGGTTCTATTGAGTACCCACAGCATAAGTTTTGGTTGAGAAATAAGAAAATTATTTTTCTTTTACACTCTCTTAACTAAAGTCCTGAGTGATCAAATATTTATTTCCTACATGTAAATCAGAATAACAATACTGAGGCTAGTTTTCTTCCCCCCAATTTAATAAAAAATTCACGCTCGCAGTGATTTGTTGCTCAATATATCACTGGCTGGAAATCAGTTGTTAAAGTGAATAAATCATGAGCACGAAGTGCGAATGATTTATTCACTTACAACTGACGGACAGACAGTGATATATTAAACAACAATTCACTGCCAGTGTGAATTTATTTTAATTCTAACACAAAATGATTAAAAATGTGAAAGAATCCTTCAGAGTCAATAACAATTCCGCCATCTTGAACAGATAGTTAAAAATTCTCGTAACTTGTTTTGACTGAAACGCGCATTTTTACTTAATGAAAATAGATCCATGCTCACAGGGATTTGTTGCTTAATATATCACTGGGTGGAGGTCAGTTAAAGTGATTTGTGGTATTTCCTGATCATACTCACTTACTATTCTTGGTTCTTTATGTTCTGAACTTCTGATGAACAGTTTTCAGCCATGTCGAGTCTGGGTTAAATTAGTACTAAGCAGAGGAAAAAGGGTCTTGCTCAATGACACAACAAAGTGTCTCTGGTGAGGCTCAAACATACAACCCCTTGATCTGGAGACAAGCACTCTATCACTGAGCCACCCTACTCCATAATTTAATAAAACATCCCTGGATAGTCTCAGCTCAAGTTATATTGATGTCAAGAAAATAGCTATGTCTATTACCCAAAAACAATTTGTTGCAAATTGTAGTGACAAAAGATTAATCTTGCTTAATTTTTTCAAGGGTAAAATTGTAAAACTATTCCAATGTATCATTTTCAATGTGTTGTGGTGCTCAAAAGAAACGTCTCGTTGAGACGCTTATCCATCAGTATATACATATGTATTTTGGTGCTCAAACGAGGGCCTGATCTAGATCCAATCTGTTTGACACTCAGATAGTATTAAATCCTGAAAGAATTTTACAAATAAAAGATATTTTGAAAGAAACCTTCTCATTCAGGTGTTTTTAGCACACCATACATTGTGATATAGTTTTCAATTACAAAATATCTCCTACCAGGAGTGATCGGAAAGTTCGCGGAAAAGTGCCATTAAACTGCATTGCTTTCATCGATTGCAGTGAAATTTCATAGATATAAACTACCATTCATAGCAAATTGACTAATTAAAACTAGAAAATGTGACATCATGAGGCGCCACTCTGTAGTAAAACATCAAAATGCAACGTAAAATGGGCCGGTTCGTGCTATATAGCATTGCTTTGACAACAGCTGTAACAAACGTAGATGAGTAAGATGACTAACATCAAGCATGTTGTAACCGATCAACTGCATATGTGTTGCAGTATTATGTGCTGTACTTTCAGCGTTATTGATCAAATGATATAGAAATGGCAACTATTTTCCATGAACTTTCTGATCACCCCTTGTAAATGGTACAATCTTCTGCATCTCCATTGGGGGTACTCTCAATTTTCCTTGCAAAGTAGGCTTGGACCCATTATCTTCTGTTTACCAAAAAAAAAATACGGGTAATATCAGGCATCATATCTAACCCCCCTCCCACCAAAAATTTCAATAAAAAAACAAAAACAAGCATTCCGTACCTTGACCCTAAAGAAAAGTTCCTAAAATGCATAGAAATGATGTCAAAATACTAAGTCCAGTTTTGTGATGACTCCCAAAAAAAAATCCACAAAATCTTTTAATCCAAAATTTTTTTTTTTCTGAAACCAAAAAAAACAAAAAAAAAATAGAAATACACAATTTGTAACCCCAGAAAATGGACCAAGCCTACATATATATGAAAATATCAGAATACCCTCCCTGCTACTGCATCCTTATCTGTTGGCATTAATTCTTTTGTCTTGTGTACTAGTGTTGTCTGCTCATAACCTTTGCAAACAGGTTGGACCCAGATCAGGCCGGGCTGAATCTGGATCCAATCTGTTTGACACTCAAGTAGTATTCCAGAAATATTTTTTCGAAAAAGTTGATTTGAAAGAAAATCAGCCGACTACAAAAAAGCTTGAATTTCCCAGGGGTGGCAAAGAGTTAAAATGCACAAATAAGACCAGCCTTAAAAAATATTAATTGCTGTCACCCAACTGACTCGCTCACGGCCAAAAGACGTCACATGTAGTAAATACAATGACTTATCAACCAATTAATCACTGAATTTAAATGACAATTGGCTATATTTGGATCAAAGTTAAAGAAGCGCGAGTCATTGAAGAAATAGATTCACGCTCTCAGTCACTTTTTTGCTGCTTAATAAATCACTGGCTGGAGGTCAGTCATTAAAGTTAACAAATCATGAGCTGTAAGACATTCTCGTAACTCTTGTTTGGACTGCATCGCACATTTTTACGTTCGTTTTGAACATCCATTAGTTGTAAAAACATTTTGCCGCCTATTGTCAAAGTTACAATGCTGTATGTGATAGATAATGTCATGAAAATCAAACTGGCGAACAAATGATGTCATGGCTGTGATTTGTTGCTTTGGTAAGTGGATATATGACGTCATAACTGTTCGTGCAGTGATTTATCAACCAATAAATCACTAAATTAAACCATTTTGGCAATCAATGTTAGAATCTAGCACACATAAAGATTAAAAAAATGACCGAACACTTAAGGGTCTATAATGATTCTGCCATTTTGAAAGGAGTGCTAGAATTTCCCGCAACTGTTGTTTGGACTGAAACGCCTATTTTTACATACATTTTGAATGTACATGGTTGTAAAAACAACCAACGATGGCCAAATGACTTCAGGCTGGTCTGTGCAGTTATCTATCCACCATTCTAACACTGCTTGTCTATATTATATAGGAAATGTTTAAAGGTGGTGATTTATCAGTTGACAAATCACTAGAAAATCAATCAGCTGATCATTTCGTCCGAAAATAGGGGGAGATGTAAAACCGGTGTTACATCATCTATTGTCAACGTTACAAGGCTTATGTGATAGATGACGTCATGAAAATCGAAATGACAACCTAATAATGTCACGCCAGTCCGTGCAGTGATTTATCAACAATAAAACACTTTAACCATTGTATATACAAGCAATCAGTGTAAAAATAGAATCTTATTTTAGGCATTTTTACTTAATTTCTAGCTGGAAAATTATGAGTAGCGGGACAGTAAACTTTTGTTTAAGGATGGCCTTAGATGATTGTATATTCCATTATTAAAAAGCTGTGGCTTAAAACTAAAATGTTGATGCATTTCAGAATGGTTCCAAGAAAATGAACCTCTTTACGATGTTGACCTGTGCGAGATTCCCCCTGAAGAACTGGACACATTTCTCTCAAGATTTTACGCCTCCCTCCAAACCAGGAAAGGGAATGATTACTCAAAATCTGCCTTAACAGGACTCAGAGCTGGAATTAACAGATTCCTAACACAACCACCTAATGACAAAAAGTTTAATATCATGAAAGACAGGACATTCCTCAAGTCAAACAATGTACTAATGGGGTTAATTAAAGAACTCAAAAGAGCTGGAAAAGACACGAGTGAAAATAAAGAGCCGATTTCTATAGCAGACCTACAAAAATTACAATCTTCAGGCCTGTTTTCTATAGATACACCAAACACCCCGCAAAACAAAGTCCTGTTTGACATCATGACCCATTTTGGGCGAAGGGGAAGGGAGGGTTTGCGTTCTTTGGTAAAAAAATCGTTCAAAGTGGCCACTGATAACGAAGGTCACCGCTACGTAGCTATGGCATATAACGAAGCTGACAAAACCCATCATGGCGTTGATTCGAAAGAAAAGCCTAAAGCGCCAAGAATGTATGAAACCAATCAACAGCTATGTCCTGTCAAATCCTTTGAAAAATATTTATCTAAATTAAATCCAGATAATGATGCCTTATTTCAGAAGCCCCTTTCAAAGTACCACAAAGATGGGGCAGTATGGTATGGTAAAACTCCGATTGGTGTTAACCAGCTATACGATTTCATGCCGCGCCTTTCAGCAGAAGCTGGCCTCAGTAAGAGATACACTAACCACTGCATCAGGGCTATGGTAGCAACTAATCTTTGTGATGCTGGTGTCAGCAATATTGGAATCATGTCGGTCACAGGTCACAGAAATGTACAGTCCCTTAACACATACATCAAACCATCTGACAGTGAGCGACTTGCAATCAGTAGCATTTTGACTGGGGCAAACAGAGAGTCAACACTCTCTGCCATTCAGCCTTCGCATTCAAGGTATTTGCCATTGCTGACAACAGCATCACAACCATGCCCCACCCATCCACGGCCGGAAATTGACCATCATCATTTGAGTCAATTCAACAGTCAAAAACAAACTAAAAATAGTTCATTCAGCATATTTTCAGCCGATATTAAAGGGGGTAATGTTACCGTAAATATCTATAAAGCATAGACTTACTTGGTGATACGATTTTTCAGTGTTTCCTTACGAATGACAAATCGCTTGTTTACCTGTTTTAACTATGGCGCTTGTTGATTAAAACAGGGTCGAGGTCATCGCTTCGAAAATTCAATATTGATTTTAAAAGAAAATATGCACTTTATGTACTTATCTTTTGCTCTAGTCATTACATAATTGATAAATTTATCGTTTTATAATGAAAATGTGTTTAAATTAAACATTTGTCAGTGTTTTAGTCCATTTTCTCTTGTTAACACGCAGGGCATTTGCGGGAGTACAAAGGATGGAATGGATCATCATGGTTACACTGCAAGCCTCTCATTGGTCAGTTCCTAGCATGTGATCAAATGGACTGTCAATCCTTATGATGGAGAAATTGATTAAAGGGTCCGTTTTGAACGGGTTTAAAGTGATAGAATCGAAATAGATTCTTGTTTCCGTTGATTTGTGGCTCAATAAATCACTGGTTGTCGGTCAGCCGTCAGTGTATATATCACTCGCGCTTCGCGCTCGTGATATATCCCCTTGACTACTGACCTCCAACCAGTGATTTATTGAGCCACAAATCACTGGAAACAAGAATCTATTTCTTAACTATAATGGCACTCCAGTGTAATGCCAGATGAGAAGTTGAGTATACACTGCTTGTAATTGTAATGTAAACATGGAGAAATGCCTATGGAGAAACAAGTTTATAGTTTTGGCCTCTTAATTCATTCCAGTGTCTGTGAGGTATTTCAAAATAAAGAAACCATGCTGAGCTGTTAATCTTGCATCTGTCACATTTTGACAAGATATATATTCAAGCTATATTATCAAAGTATCTGAATGGATATGAAAGTAATGAAGATCACAAGGTTATGCCTTTAACCCTTAAGAGTCAATCGCAACAGTCGTCTGCTTTTCTCGTCTGCTGAAATGTTTAAGAAGCCTCTTTGGCAAACAGTATGGACCCAGATTAGACTGCTCCTATAGGAGTGGTCTGTTCTGGGTTCACACTGTTTGCTTCTATACTTAATTCGTCAGTAATATTAGGCAATCATTTGCAGCAGACGACTTCAGCAGACAACATTTTCAGATGCATTTTTCTTGGCGCTTTAAGGGTTAACAGTTGTTCATGGGAGAGCAATCATTCTTGCAAACAACCCACATTCTTGACATGATGCTTAAAAGCTCGTTCAAGAGGGTTAACTCAATAAGGAAGCAAGAGAGAGTGGCCATTCTTGCATGTGACATACCATCTTGAACTGATATACCTCCTGGCTCCTGCATAGAATCAAATTATCTCAAAAGGTTTTAAAGTTATGGAGTGAACAAGTTTTTGTCTACAGATGGATGTCAGACTAATACCTTGTCCTTCAAAGGATAACAAAAAGCCTGCTTATATCAACTTACAACAAGACCGAACTATGAACCAGCCAAGTTAACTTACCTCACCAAATATCTGTACTAGAATTCCCCAACACTTCAATACAAAACTTTCATGCTTAGATGCTAGCAGTCTCTTCAGTTCTGGACATATCTTCTGCAAACAGAAAGTAAAAGTGTTCATGTAAATACTGTACATGGCCATAAAATTATCTGTGTTTCTTCCTATTACTAACACTAATTCCTGCAAAATATTTTTCGGTAGGTATAAGCAGGTCTTTAGTTAAGAGTGTGTACCGAAAAAATAATTTTCTTATTTCTTAACCAAACCATATGTTGTTGGTACTCAAAAGAATCGTCTCAATGAGACGGTTCTTTTGAGCACCCAAAACATATGTTAAAACTGAGGCCAGATTTTTTTTATTAGTTGATTTACGGGAATTGTTTTTCAGATTTAGGGTTGGGGGGGACGAAAAAAAAATAAATAAAAAAGCTTTGAAAATGACCAGTTATCTGGTCACTTTCAGAGCTTTTTTTTTTAATATCTCCAGAAAAAACAGTAAAACTGGTAAGGCACAAATGTCTATTTTAAATTTTTAAATTTTCCTAAAAAATCTGGACAGGACAATCACTTTTAACAGTGTCACTCTCAAAACTCAAAAATACACAGACAGAACCTCAAAAAAAATATTTTTTTGAACAAAACAAATAATATTTAGAGTCGGCAGATAAAATAAAAAAGTTTTTGTTAAATTTTATTTTTTTCCTACTTTCCGGAAAATTACAGTAGGAGGGTTTGTAAATCAACTAATAAAAAAAATCTGGCCTGATGGGTAAGAAAATATTCACAGTTTTTCTGCTTAAAAAAATTGTTTATCTAAACCTGAGTATAAGGGCAACAACCTACATGTTTTGGAGATACTTCTGGGGATATTTTTGTGATATATATTTAACTTCAACACATATAAGGGACTGACTGGTGAGTTTTACAATTGTTTTTGTTTGTCTCTATAATTCAACTTTTTACCTCACCAAACAAACCAATATTCAAAGACTAGGTTCATTATAAATTGTTTCATTGACAGTCTGTATTTACGGAAAACATCCCGACCAACCAAAATGACCATGCTTTCTTCTTTACTATTTATTTTAGTCAAAGTGTTTCTTGATATTAATAACTATTGTCTATTTGGAACAAATTGGTATAAACACATCTACTTTCTTTTGTAGAGTTTATTAAATACACTGGAACATCTTTAGAATGCGGTACCTGGGAGCCACGATCTGCAAGTGTGCTATAGGCGGTCAAGATTGCTATAACACGCTGGTTGAAAGAAAGCAGTGAGCTACCCCACCCACAGTGTATTGATGTGCTAGGACGCTGCCAAACATGCCTAATTCTGTTGTATTATGCTTTTAAATAGAATTGTAAAATAAGTTGTTGTTTACCTAGTTTGTTGTATAAATAATAATTCCAATGAAAGCATGTGTTTAAACGAAGTATTTATAAAATAAAATGAAATCAAGCATTGGCCTAGTTTTGTTGTTTTTATTCATTTACTTCCAAGCGTTATCAAGGGAATTAACTGTAACAGCATACCTTCCCTTTCTTGAAGCCAAATATAGCTGGAATGGCCTGGTGAATTAATGTATGACTACAAAGCTCAAAAGGAGACCTTCCCCTCCCCTCCCCCAACACACCTACATACACCTGTACACGCAGTCTTAAATGCTTCACACACTGTTCTGAGTGCATTTATATGCAACGTGTTGTAAGCCACTATGATCACTATAAGGAGCGCTTAAGTTATATTTGTGTTAATAGCAGATGACAAGTGAACTAGAACTAGTCTTGAACTAGAATTAGTCTCAATCAATTTCACCAAACTGGGTCTATTCGTATCAGAGAGGTGAGGTATTCCGAATTGTGTCTACAAGCATGTCAAAATGGCTGATTGGAGTTGAAAAGAAAAAAAAACGCAAATAATTAAATTGATCAGGTATAATCAATACATCAAATCTATACAACAACAGAGATGGCCAAGCTATTATCGCTTCAGTGAATTGACCGTTTCAGACAACTCTTCTGTGTGTCTCGCCTGTCCTACTGTCTCCCCTGCCATCTGCTCGTTCTTTCCTGAAAAAAGGTCAATTTAGGGAGAAAAAACGGGGGGCACATTATACCAGCTTTATATCAAACATCGTGTTATATGCGACCGCGTTCTAAAGACATTCCAGTTTATTTGTTGACTTTATTCAAGTTGTAACTAAAAATGACTGGATTTCCTCTGGACAAATGACATGCCAAAAGCTCATTTCATAAGAGATTTTTCAAGGTTTCAAAATTGCATGTAAGAAATACTAATCTCCGGCTCAAATTGACCCTGTAATTTTAGGCAATGCATCCATAGGTTTAGATAAGGGCTATTCCAGAAAAAAACACCAGGGGGGGGAAGAAGGCACTTTTTTTTTTACCCAACCACCCATGGAATTCAATTTCCTCCGACCCCAACCACCCATGTAATCAGAAAGTTCCGTACACCAACTACCCATAGAATTCAATTTTCCTAAGGCCCAGTGGTGTAAAATTCCCCATTTGCCCACTCGCATTGGCTAAACATCGGGTTTGACATGTAAAATGCACTTTTTCCTTTAGAGAAGACGAAACAAAGGTAAAAATACAGCTGGTCGATCTTTTTCATTGCAAACGGGATGTTTATAGCAAACAGTTGCAAGTATGCATGCGCAACTCTGTGATTAACTCCCCAACTCCCCAACGGCTTGTTCATGCAGCCTCCTCTGGACTCAGGTAGACAGAGATTGTCCAAAATCGGCGGGCAAATTCAGACATTAAACACTTCATTTTCCTCACATCAATGCCGGTCTTTAGTACCACATTTGCTGCCAAAATTAAATGTCACAGCAAGACATTGGGTCATTTTAAGGAAAAAAAATAGGGGTGGTGGTGGTGGTGGTTATGGAACACACTAGCTTTCCCCTTAAATGTTCACGCAAGGAAGATAATTCAAGCATATAGCTAAGGAGACAACTATTTATTACTGCACATAATATGCCACATTGCCCTGATAAATATGCCTGCCATGAATCCTCTAAATATTTCAAAATGTATAATAGTTATGGATTAACAAGGTTTCCACTTTAAGTTCTTTCAGGGGAGACAATTAAACAGGAAGCAAGGGAGAGCAACCATGCTTGCACAAGACACATCATCTAGATCTGATATGTATGCCTACCAATTACCATTAATATATCTCAAACGGGTTTTAATTCATTGAGCGCTTAAGCTTTCCCCTGTCAAGTTTGTTGAAGGGAGATAACTTAAAAGGACAGCAAGAGGAGGCAACCATTCTAGCATGTGACACACCGTCTTTACCTGATATATGAATGCCAAATATTAACAAAATATCTGAAAGGGTATAGCAGTTATAAGCGCACAAGCTTTCCTCTTAAAGTTCATTCAAGGGAGATAACTCAAAAGACAAGCAAGGGAAAGCAACCATTATTGCATGTGACATACTGTCTTGATCTGATATAGATGCCAACCAAATATTATCAAAATATCTCAAAGGGTATTAAAGTTATTGAGCACACAAGATTTTGTCTATGGATGGACAGAGAGACAAGACAGACGTATGCCAGGCTGATTGCTATATCCCATGAAATTTGCCTGTCAGGGTGTTAATATGTTTAAATTGCAAATTGAACAATCAGTATGTAGTCATCAAACAAGTGTATGTTAATAAGGTGAAGAATTGAACAAAAGCAAAAAACCGATAAGATAATAAAAGCTTATACTTGTTAGATGTTATAAAGGGAGACAACCAACCTTTTTTATAAAAATAACTTTTTTTCAAAAAACGAAATGAAATTTCTTAACAAGCCTATCTTAAATGAAAGAAAAAATAATAATGAAAAATATTGAAATGCTGAAAAATCAAATGGTTTTGATTCAAAGAAGAACTGAACTTTACATGCTATTCGTTGTTACAGTTTTATAGTTCAATGACAAGTGAAGCCCATTATTTTTTTTAATTTTATAAAACTATATATAAAGAGACTTACACAATTTTATACCATCAAGAATAGCTGGGATCTGCCATGTAATTAGATTTGGTTGAACACCAACGACCCATATAATTTGAAAACTTTCTGCACCAACGACCCATATAATTTAAAAACTTTCTGCACCAACCACCCATAGAAAAATATATCGCCTGCCGTCTTCCCCTCCCAGGTATTTTTTTCTGGAATAGCCCTAAACAAAAATTTTCAGCATACAATTGTGATTATTTTTTTTTTTACACATCAATTTTAACATATGTTTTGGGTGCTCACAAGGACCATCTCATTGAGATATTTTTTTTGAGTACCCACAACATAATATATTTTGGTTGAGAAACAAGAAAAATAATTTTTTGATACACACTCTTAACTAAAGGACTGGCATCTCCATTATTTCTTAATTTACTTACGCTTTTAAAACTTGGTACTACACTGGTGGTCAATTCTTTCTGATTGGCTAGCAGCATTTCTAAGGTATTCTCTATCACAGTTAAAGCTCTTTCTCGTACTTTAATGGCATTGTGGGCTAGCTGTAGTAAGACATGTTTCCCCCATCTTGCCGACTCTGGCTTCATCTTGTTGGGGGCTTGTTCACACAGTCTGAAAGAACAATTGCCACTAGCCAAGAGCACTGACAGAGATTTTCTTTTTGTGTTCTCAGGGGCGTAAATTCAGGCCCCATTCCCAACAGAATTTATGACTTTTTTTCTAATTTTGAAAAAAAAATCCTGATCTTCAAAAAATATTATTTTTTTGACGATTGGGATGAACAAAACAAATAGTGATGGGCGGATTCTAACATTTTTTTAATTCTGTTGCTATCTTAGAAAGCCAAGCAGGGCTGAGGTTTGCTGTCAGATGATTCATATGAAATATCAAGGCTTATTCTCCCTGAAATTCAAGAAAGATATCACATTCTTGTGGAATGTAATAAAGTGTTTGGGGGTTTCAAGAGTTAAGACAAATACAAAGCCAATTTCATATGCCTTGAACTCCAGATAAAAGGATTCTTTCTGGTGCATATTGATTTGTCTGACAACTTTTACTTTACCATGATGCAATGAATTATGCATATTATAGTAATTTCTCTTTTTTTTCAAAATAAGTACTAGAAGGTATAGCCTCTATATTACCAGGTAATGTACCTATCTGACAAATTGACCACCATTTTAGGAACAGGAGCAGGTTGGGATGGTGGGTGAAAAACCCCATATTCAAATTAGTAGGTTCTACCTTAAATTATAAATTATTCAACACCACCACGAATATTGTCGACTTTTATTCACATATCCAACACTTCGCCATATTAGCTTCTTCAGGGATACAATAAACAAGTAAATGACGAAACACATCCCAAAAACTAATAAAATGAATGTATGACTTGTGACAGCGCGCCACACTGGAACCTAACATAGAAATTGGTGGACATGGAAAACAGAGCTAGGGCACATCAAAATGGTGATATGTGCGAGCCTAGTACATAATTCTACGGCTGCTAAATGCAACACTTATTTTTTTTTTTTTTTTTGGGGGGGGGGGGGGGGGGGGGGGGAGGTACCTTCTAATTATATAGCTCACCTAGCAACAGTATTAATGCACTCATGTTCAACTGTGATAGAGTTACCTCCCCACTTCTCCATTGCGTAATCCACACAATCTAATACTGTATTGACCTGGAAAATAAGTGTTCATCGTACGCTTAGATAACAAAATTATTAAGGGTAAAACTGTGATTATTTCCTTACCCATAAGTTTTAACATATGTTTTGGCTACTCAAAAGAACCGTCTCATTGAGACGGTTCTTTCGAGTACCCACAACATATGTTTTGGTTGAGAAATATGAAAATTAACTTTTAGGTACAAACTCTTAACTAAAGGCCTGTTTATTGATTCTAAAATTGTTTATCAAGCACTTATTTACTAGAATTCAGCATTGAAATGAAAAAAGGTGAATAAACACTGCTTATTAGATACCCCTATACATCACTAGTCAAGAGGGACATGCTGTATTCATAAGCAGTGTGTTTAAATCTAGACCCTGGCTCAGTGTTCTGCCAAGGCTGGGTTTTTGCCCCATTCAACATAAAATTACCAAATGTACCACTCAGGTAGGGCTGAGTGGGAAATTGAACCAAGAAATTTTGGTCTTTTTCTTCCGACATGTTTTCATTGCTTGTCCCTTGTTTTAATGACACTGTCCCACAATATTTAGAAGCCATGGGACAGTTGTCCTCTCCTATAAAATTTCATGGCAGAACACTGTGGCTAAAGATAGAGTGGGCCATCTTCTAACATTAGGAGAATACAGTATTCTGTTTTCATCTGAAATCAATGAAAATGACCCCCATTAAAATTTCCTAGATTGAACAATGCTTAGATAAGATATTACCTGTTCTCCTGTTCTAACACAAGATATTACCTGTACTCCTATAACATCAGCAGAGAGATTACTACCGCTAAAACCAACAGAGACATGCCGTATTCTAAAATGAGCCGTGGCATGAGATTTCCAACAATGTGATATGTGCCACCAGAAAAGGCTCAGGCCAGCCTGTGCATACACACAGTCTGATCAGAGCCTTTAATTGTCACTTGAATATTTTATGATTGTTAAGCTAATAACTGATCGTCATTGGGAGTTTCTAAGCGTTAAAGGATACTGTATAGGCTTGTCTGAGTCTACACGTCAAAATGCCACATTGTTAGAAATCACATATCACGGCTCAAATGTTACCTGTTCTTCTATAATATCAGCAGAGAAGTTCTGCTTTCCTAGACACCAGAGGGCTCTTGAGCATGTTGTTTTGTCATCTGTTTTATGGACACAGGTACAAAGTTTCTTCACAACATTAATGCCCTCAACTGGCGACACATTCCTGAAATAAAATGCAATGAAACAAATACTGTACAATGTGTATCCCAATTGAAGACTCTCATACAAGCAGCAAGATAAACTGGATACAAGTTAGGCATGAATTTTAAGGTGTACTTATTTACTCCAAAGAAAAATTGGGAGGCATTTTGGCTTGAAATTTGGATATGCCTATACAGTTGATTCTTGTTAACTTGACTATACATAAACAAATAATATTGCATACCTCGGACTGACAGCCCAGTCCAGACATTTCCCCTATGTATATTATTGCAATTCTACTATGCATACAATGACTTCATTGATAAAATACACACTCACACAATATCAATTTCAACATTCCCTGGCTTTTCTCTGATATTTTACTGTTTTCCAGAACCATAGTACTGTACTGTAGTCATTTTCAATTTTGCCCAGTTCCTTGGAGTTTGTGGTATTGAAGTAGACTGTATGTACTCTTTATATTTTCACTTCGCCATTTGCAAAAAATGGGGTGGGAGAAAACTGTCTTCTGTTACATGTGTGTCTTTGATTGTACTCAAATCTCTTCCTCATGGTGCCATATGCTGGTGTGTGAACTGATCTGTGAGTATGGCTTATCCTGGTCATACTTACTCATGCTTTTGTTTCATTTGATTCTTTACACCCAGTCAACAATTTTTCAGTTATGTTGGGATAGGTTTTCCTGGGATGAACCAGTACTAAGCAAGGATTTATATGTCTTGCTCAAGGACACAACACAGCGATGCTGAAGAGGCTCGAACCTGCAACCCCTCTGCCTCAAGTCAAGCACTACCACTGAGCCACAGCACTCCTTACTAACCATTGTTGCTTTCTTTTGCAAATATGCTGGTATTTTACAGGCCTTCAGATTTATGGTGGGCCCAGGTCATGTCTCCCATGATTTCAAAATATGGCCCATCACTTTCCAAGGCAGCGGGCCCAGTGGACCCATCCTTTTTAGTTGTGAAAAAATCTTACTTTAATAAAAATATTCATCTTACAGCCAGTCTACAAACTCCACAAAACAGAAAGACAGTACATGTAGGTAGTCAATACAGTAAAACATGTCTTAAGCAGCCACTCAAAAAATACAAAACAAAGATCT
Source organism: Loripinus fragilis (assembly GCA_964019695.1). Lineage (NCBI taxonomy): Eukaryota > Metazoa > Mollusca > Bivalvia > Lucinida > Lucinidae > Loripinus > Loripinus fragilis. The sequence continues at coordinate 11,005,334 of OZ026527.1, forward strand.
AAATAACAAATGGTACCTTAATGAAGGTCAAAGGTATTGCAGAATGCTCCCCTTGGAGTATTCTGCAATACTTTTGACCTGCATCAAACAATAATTGGTCTTCTCTTTTGAGTGGCCGCTACTGTATAATCAGCAGTGAGTATATGCATACATATATGCATACAAGTGTCTGTGTCAGTGTGTAGATAAAGTATACTACCCAAATGTCAACTGTGGTTAGTTTGATATGCTTGGGCCCATCATATCTTTGAATCTTGAAAAAAATCTGAAGCCCTGGTAGAAGTATTATATACCGACTCCATAATTCTTTTCTCCAGTATATGAGCAGCAACATAGGATTTCCAACAATGTGGTATGCCGACTAGCGACCAGCCTGCACATACGCACAGTCAGAGAACCTTTGAATATTCTAGGAATGCTAATCTACTGACCAAACAGCATTTGCAGTTTCTAAGCTTAAAAGGAGGCTGCACAGGCTCGTCTGAGTCTACACTTGTGTCAAAATGCCACATTGTCGGAAATCACATGTCATGACTCAATTATACCGTTCTTAAGATGTTAGGGGTAATTCTTTCCTCCAGTATTTAACCCTTTACCTCATAGATGTCTTTTAACGACTTTTGCAAACAGAGCAGACAAAGATCAGACAGAGCTGCCTGATCAGAGTCTACTCTGTTAGCTATTGAAATATGAAATATCTGATCCTACACAAGTAGAACTGACAAGTAATTTCATTGTTCTGTGAACCAACATGAAAGTTTATAGCGTGAATATTCATGAAGGAAAGGGTTAAGTTTTGTATTCCAGGGATTTTTTTGCAATTTTGGGATGGGGCTTGGGAAAATTAGCGCACCAAACCCCTGAATTGGGAAAAATGTTATGGTGCACAATTATGCCAACTTTGGTCAATAAAAAAACAAATTAGCTATTAGTAATTACACATACTATTGCCATTAAATTGAAGGAGAATGTCACCATGTAGCTTGTGTGTGTGTGCGTGTGTGTGTGTTGTGTGGGTGTGTGTGTGAGAGTGTGTGTGCGTGCATGTGTCCGTGCGTGCGTGTGTGTTGACTGAATGGAAATCCCAATCTTAAAAAAAATTAAATCCCAAACTTTAAAAAAAAAAAAGATTTTTTTGAAGATTGTGATTTTTTTTAATTGGGGAAAAAGGCACCTAAATTCCATTGTGAGTGGGGCCTAATTTGGGCCCCTGAAAACACCCCAAAAAATCCCTGTATTCATTACCTGACAATATCCTGATCATGTAAACAAACCCCAAGAACTTGTAGCGCCCCCTGGTTGACATCATTAGAACTGGCACCAACATCACGCTTTATCAACTTGAGGACTCTGTCAATGTTCTTTGCCACATCTAGACTAAATAAGCTCACCTCATCTTCTGTAAAGTGTCTAAAATAAGAAATTAAACCAAAATGTTCAATCAGGGCTACCACACTGACCACCTTAATCAGGTGCATTCGAATTGGGAGTAGATCTAACAGTAAGATTTTTAGCCTATACATAGTTAAAATCCAGCCAGATGATTCATGGTTCCTGCTTGTTACTGATTCATTTTGGCATAAAATTTTACTATTGCTAGCCATTGGTCAATACAGCCACACCATCTAGATTTTATCAATTGTCTGCTTTTTCATGCAGTTTCAATACAGCCACACCATCTAGATTTTATCAATTGTCTGCTTTTTCATGCAATAATAAATTAAAGTTATTTGCTTCCACTTACCTACCTATACTTAAACCAAGTTCTAATTGGTCACTTTTCAAACTCATTATTTCTGACCAAATACTAATAAAATTGAAACGATTTTTTGCCTCTGTATGTGCATTTTAATGGGCAAACATTTATCAGTGTTTTTGAACAGTTTTCTTTTACTTCAAAGTTTTTTGGGTTAAAAACGCAAAAATCGACTTTTTTGAGAAAATAAAATGTTTTGAGAGTAGTTTTTATAAAATTGACGTTTAGGTGGTTACAAACTGGTCTGTCTGACTTGAAAAACACCAAACAATTGAAATTGTGCTTATGGTGAATTTTTTACGCATTTTTAAAATGCTGCATTATTCAAAATTTTTCGAGATTTTTGAAATTCACCAGTATTTCCTGGTAAAATTGTTAAATAAACTTAATTTTATTTGAACACTGTAGGCCAAACACAGTAGAACTTCATTAGTCCATTTTTGGTGATTATTGTTTTACGACTACTGTACACTTCCGGTTTCAATGTGAGAGTTTAAAATCGATTTGGTAGCATTATACTTGTGTTTTATTCAGTTCTCAATGGACGGCGACGTCTGGTGATAATGAATAATCGCTGAAAATTTCAATGCCTTGTCGCTGATAATAGAGTACAGAGCAGTGAAAGGTCTCTATGTAAATTGCAAGCTTAAAGCTCAATTTCAATGATTAACTGCTAAAAGTGTTTGCCTTTTGTTGAGTAGCAAAAACAATGAGTCCGATGGAATCAAAACTTTTGAGGTTTATTCTTCTTATGTCACGCTAGCCAGTAACATCTTCAAACAAAAATGTTAGCAAAAACTTCACAAAATAATGTCTCTGCTCAATATTTTGGTATTTGCTTATTTGTTTGTTTTGTTGCTTTATGTCCCAGTCAACAGCTATGGTCATGTGGGGACGGTCAGTTCACCTAATCACACTTTTTCCTGGGCAAGATTCAACAAGCAGTTAACCAGTACTTCGTGCACATACTTTCGCTCATAACTGACAACAACCCTTCTTGAATGATTCATTCAGCGGAAGGGAGGAGAATGACCGTAGAAATTATTTCATGACCAATCTCGACAAAAGTATGGGACCGGGCAGGGATCGAACTCGCGACCCCTGGATATGCAGTCAGTCACGCATCTGTAGCCAGACACATGACTGACTGCGCTACACTGCCCGGTGGATATTTTGGTACTTATCTCCTATGTGCTCAGGGATGTCTTGCTTCTTGCATACAGTAAGTATGTAAGTAGAGGAATGCTCAGACCAAAATTAAGACCCCTAGCCCCCATGTATAAACCAACATGGGTATTTTATTCTAATGAGGCTTCTGCTCATATGCAATAAGAACCAAAATCTTGTGTGCTGGCCAATACCTGCTGTAACTAACTACCTGCTGAACTTAGTATAAGCATTTTTTAGTTCCGTCTCTACACTAGTATAGGATTCCAGCTGAGATAGGATTTCATTCAAACTAGCGCTTTCTGAACCAGCCATAGTCAGTATTAGTCACATCTAGTCTTCTGAAACAAAGGAATAACATACAGGGCCTCAAGCAGTGGTCTAGATAAGAATTTGAACCAATGGGTATTTTGCCTCCTAATTTTTTATTTAATAAGTATTTTACTCCCTACTATATGTAAGTTAAAAATATCAAATTGCAGAAAATGCAAAGACTTGTAAAAAGACCCAATATTTGCTTAACATATCTTAAAGAAAAGTTGCTTGTATTAAATGCATGTTCAATTTTAGGAAAACTTCTAAGATTTATGCAATTGGTGTATATTAGTTATTTCTAAGGATAAAATATTTCACCACATAAACTGAATATCAGCGCTGAAACCTCAAACTGTAAAGGGTACTTTTACCCTTCAATTTAAATTTCAATGCTGATTTCCAAAAAATATATGCTGAAATACCCTTTACTCCCTCTTATCTGGCGCCCTGCTCAAATAAAATGAGTTTTCACATTTGATTTTTCTGGCCAGGCAATTCTAATGAGATAAAAACTTTATTTGCTCAACCAGACAAATTCTAGAAATACACTTGAACACTGTCTGGACACCAGGTTTGGGAAATCTCGGAAATCTCTGCTCAAAACTATTGTGTAGATGTGCGATAACATCCTGTTGTGACAGGCGGTTCATAGTCTAGTAAACCAATAGAAATATGGTAGTTGTGTCACTGTTCTCCGCGATAGAATGTTAATATTAAGCCTATCATATAGCCTCGTTTTTACGATTCTGACGGTCTTTTTTCAGATGCATTCGGACCATGTGACGGGAAGCTACATCGCAAATTAGACAAAATTTCCAGAAAAATGTTTTTAAAAGTTCAACCCCTCCATATAAGGTCATCAGGGTGACAACAGCCAGGACCCCTCTTGACACACAGTACATACTGCATGATCAGGTCCTGGAGGTGGTCAGCAGTGCCAGGTACTTGGGGGTGGATATCTCCAGTAACCTTAGCTAAAACACTCATGTAGACAGGGTTGCAACCAATGCAAATCGGTCACTTATTCGTTAGAAGAAATACTAGAGGACCTGACGGTCCTGAAGCGCTCACCTGATCTCCTTAATAATGTTAAAATAGGTCAAGATCAACTACGGTAGGCCCCACATCCCCAATGCCACAAAAAAAATGTACATACCAAGTCCCAGGTCACCTGCCTTCTGATTCTTGAGAAGAAGATTTTTAAAGGGTTTTTACCATATATGGGCATGGTGGCCATCTCGGTCATGTGACCAAAATATTTAGTATAAATTTTAGCTAACTTAGCATAAAGAGTCTTCATATGAAATTTGAGTTCAATTGGGACAATGGTTTGTGAGAAAACTATGTTTTAATATATCGATGGGACTCCAATATAAGCGACTTAGCTGAAAGGTCAAAGGTCAACCTTGACCTTTGGAACTTATTTATAGCCATTGTCTCATTAGGTTAAACATATCAAGTGAGAATAATGACTAAGGCTTCTACAGTTTTAAAAAAAATCAACTTTTCATAAATTCCCATTTAAATGCATTAGATAGAAAATTTGACCTTGACGTTAAGTAGGTCAAGGTCAACCTAGGATCATCATTTGAACAAACTTGGTAGGCATACATACCAAGTCTCAAGGTCATCCACCTTCTTGTTCTGGAGAAGAAGATTTTTAAAGGGTTTTTACCATATATGGGCAGGGTAGCAACCAATTGTCATGGCCATCTTGGTCATGTGACCAGGACCATTTTAACAAACTTTCGTTCCCGCGTCCTAAGGAGTCTCCATATAAATTTGAGTTTAATTGGCCCAGTGGTTTTCAGAGGAGAAGATGTTTGAAAATGTTGACAGACGGACGACGGAGCAGTGCAGTGTTCCCCAATGGCCGTCGGACCGTCAGACATTTCCGGTAATGATTGGCTCGGTCCGATAAATAGTTCTCCAGCGGCAGACCGCATGTCCGATGAAATTTTCGGAGCAAATCTCGTTTTTTGGCCGAAATTTGAGCTTGGGACCCCCAAAATATGATCATGTGTGTCCTTTGGGACTCGCCATAATTTGTGAAGAAGTGAAGAAAGAATAAATGCTTACGTTTTACGAGTAATTCCTGCATAAAATTCGCGGATTTTTACTTTCGATTTTGCAGTTTGTTTACCATGAAATCTATTTTTGGAATCTACTTCTTTCTATTTACGGCATACAACCTCACACAAATCCATTAGAAAAGGCTAATTTCCAATATTTTCTGACAGAGATGTGTTAATTCATCCTTCTCACACATCTACATAATAACTGCAAGGTACCTTTTAAATGTAATGGCTCACTAAAGTCCATTCTGTCAGGAAAAAAAGATCGACAATTATAGTCACTTATATGTTGTCCAAACGTTTTAGGTGAGTGACCTCCCTTTATTTCAATAATTTAAGATTATTATTGAATGATTCACTTTGATGTCAACTTGATTAAGTAAGGCAGCATTGTTCTTATGGATTATATATCGAAAGGGGATTATTGATTACAGTTTGATGGTGTTAACTCAATGGAAAGTTTGCGATTTATTAAAAAAAAATATATAGTTAAGCTTAACCTAATGTATTTAAAATCAATTTATATACTTAAGGAATAAAGAAACACAACAAACACTTCGAGTCATTGTAAACATACAAGCCGCCGTGGTGTAGGGGATAAACCTATGTCTTGTAAACCAGGGGTCGCAGGTTCGATTCCCGGCTTCTCCCAGTCTGTCGGATGAGACTTTAAGCCGTTGCCCCGTCTTCTGAGATGCTTTAAAACCAGAACCACTGCCGGTTGAGCCTTCGGGAGTTCCTGGACAAAGAGCCACAAAAAGCATAAACCCACCCGGCCAGTACTGGTACAGCCAAGGAACACGGCCACAAACAAATATGATGCAAGTTTTTAGTGCAAATGATATTTATCCATAGGAGCAGTATGTGCCCATCAAATTACAGCAGGTTAAACGTAATTATCGATTACGTAATCATTTTGGTATGCGCGTAACCAGCCTGACCCCCGTAGCAAACTGCTGAAAAAGGGTCAATAAAAGCAAAGTTTGAATCAACCATCCGTTTATTGTTTTAAAAAGTCTTTGCATATATTGCGGATCAAGGAAATGATCAAATGGCGACGTTTCTGTAGGATTCTGAAACGTCTTAACGTCATTAACGTCAACTCTGAATACTGCGTGAAAAGCGCAAACTTTCTTTTCTGCTTGAGATTTATTCATTGCAAGGGCGTTTTGTTCAAGAATTATGACTTGAGATCTTCAGACGTAAAAAAAAACTCAATTCTGACGTCAAAATTCGACATCCTACGTTTTAATGATTTCCATGATGCTTGTGTGTTTTTCTAATGATAAAATGGTCCAGTGACAAATTTTAGGCTAAAGTTAGCAAGTTTGGTGGCCACTCTCGGCATTTAATCAGATGTTTTCTCTTGCATTATGCCGTGTTTTGTTTGGCTAACGTCAATATAAACACCTTACCAGCGTATTTCTACGGTATCTGAAAAAATCAGTTTTCCAAAATAAGCATGTTCTGATGTCTCTAGGTTTATCTTATCCCATATATTCACCAGCGACCCATTCCCGACGGCTCTAAGTGACGTTTATCGTTTATTCACTACCATTGTGTATCTTGCAATTCAAGTAGCGTGTTTTGACGCAATATTTGACTGCATTACGAATATGATTGGACGTTTGTTTAACTTGCACATTGTCAAGTCGACGCCAAATAACCAAACATGGAAAAGACGGGGTTTCTTGATCTTTATTCTGACGTTGACGTCACATTTTACGTTCTCATATGTTTTCAACTTGTAGCGTAAAATGTAGCGTTAAAATGACGTTTTTGGTATTTCATCACATGCTATAAATACTCATTAAGAAATTTTCAAAAGAGATTTCACCAAACCGTCATTTAAACACGCATAAATTATATTTTTGTCTGTTGCGTTTCTTTATTCCTTAAGTATATATATATTGTTAGCTGTTCCCTGTGAAGTAATACTTTGATCCAACACTGTTTTCGAGAACACTAGTTTCCGCATTTTAGCTTTCAAAAGCAAGAAATTGCCATAGAAATAGAAAAATGGATGCCCATGGCTTCAATTCAACATTGAAAATAAATCAACAGCCTTCTGCTTAGGCGTATTATCCTAATGGCCAAAGCAAAGGCTAAGGGCTGCTATATTAAATACAAGCATGCAATTGCTTTTAGCCATCAAATTAAACATAAGTATCGATAAATTCTTATATTTAATCATTTAACTAGTTCCGGTTTGTTTCGGTCTTGTAAAATTTTATTTGGTCTGGTAAAATTCATGACTGCACCAGACCGAATGTCTGGTAATGTCTGGAAAGTATTCGTGAACACTGGCAGTGACCTATATTAGAGTGACTAGAAACTCCAATGCAATACCAATACTCAACTCAAATAACACTGTCGGGTATCTTACACAGGTATATGAGGGAAACTCTATATCATTTATCTACACGATTGGCCTTTACCGCTATTTTGGAATACACAGCGTAATTTCTCTATTGTTTACCTAAACTTTTAACACCTTTATAAACACCAAAATTATACATACAAGTATGATAACAATAATTATGAATCAGTGGACATCTTCGTTTATGAATATTGATCAATCGAGACACAGACATAGCCATGTTTGAAGCTTTATTCCTCAGAGTGAAAGAGGTATTGTTGAAGCCATTTTCGCCGATTTCCGCAACTTTCTTAAAATCAGCCGATATTTACACGGTCATAACTCAATAGGATTAGTTTTTACATTGCAGAAACAAAGCATCTTGCAATATTTCATATATGTTTTTTCGATTGTTATTAACAATATGTACCAATAAGCGATATTTACGATGAAGTACGCTCTGCAATGTACCTATAAATGCAGTGGTCTCACAAGCTGCATCGCCATTTTGAGTGTGTACGATAAAAGGCGCACCAGGCGTTAGTCAAGTGACACATACCACGACATACCTATATGGCTGAAACATGAAGTGTCCAGTCACTCTAATATAGGTCACTGGACGGAGTGACTGGTATACTATTAGCTCCGAGACTGATGGCATACCAAACCCTAGTTCGTCCCCAGCTTGAATATGCTTCAGCTGTTTGGGATCCCCACACTAAAGAACAGACCCACAAAATTGAGATGGTCCAAAGAAGAGCATCCCGCTGGACCACAATGATTGGAACAGGACAACTAGTCTCTTCATTGTTGCCCAGTTGGACTGGCAAACCCTAGAACAGTGACTATCAGGGACACGTCTCTGTCTCTTCTACAAAGTTATTCATACTTTATGGCCTCGTGGTCATGCCCCTTCCCCCATTACATAGAGCCTGTAGCTACTACTGGAGTATAGCCCTTCAAATGGAACACTGTTTTTTGGCAATAACGTTTAATCTAAAATGGGGATTTAAAATCTAATTTGAAAAATATATTTTAACCGAAAATCCCAAACCAAAAATATTTTTTGAAGTTTGTATTCGTTTTCATAAACGCTGGGATAGGATGGAATTTTAACATTCTTAATGTTTTATGCCAAATAACATTCCCTTTTTGAACCTTGGGTGATATGGATCAATGACTATCAGTTGAATATAAAACCATGTATATACTAATATAAGACAATTTACAATGCATCAGTGGGTTTTAAATGTAGCTGTATATTGGCTTACGTTGCTGTTTATCAGCATAGTCAACAATATTTCAGTTATCTAACCATGTCACAAAGACGGTGACACAAAGGAAAGGCTAATCCTATAGTCTAGATGTCTACTACCCAAAATGCCCTCTTAGTTGGAAGCGCCTATTTGCCTAGCTATTCCATGAATGAGTCTGCTTATTGATCTCACCACTCCCATATGAAAACACGCATATTTTCCATCATATAAAGAAGCAGTAAAAGTTAAATATAAAATGAAATGTAGTACATGTAAGTGCCCGTACATCTGTGATCTTATTCGTATTTTCAGGTCTGTGCATTTCTAGCTGTACGCTCACACATACAGACACATGAACAAACAACATACAATTAGGTAGCCCGACAGAAGCAGGCAAAATGATGGTACTTGGTAGGCATGAAACGCATTAATAACCCATTATCCGTAGAACTATACAAACAGCTTGAATTGCATTGTAAACCGCACCATTTGATGATACAAAATAATCGTCTGCTGTAATCTCTAATGGACATCATTATTATAAGTTATAGCTGAGCAAATACTTCGATATCTATCCAAGGTATATTGTACTGACAGTACAAAAATGGGTACTAAACGGGTATTTTCATTCCAACAAAAACAAAGTTATTTATTTTTACAAGATATCAAAGCAGTAACATTGATATCATTCTCTAGCAAAAAATTTAAATCTAGTTAGGGTTTTGCTATATCTATGCGCATGCAAATTTTCAGGGTGAAGAAATCTTCATGTAAAATTTTAAAAACGAAAAACTGTGTTCCATTTGAGGTGCAATATACCAGTAGTTAGGTCTTCCAGGTTTTCAGCTGTTACATACTGGGAAAGACTACTAAAAATATTCCTTTTTTCCCCTGCCATTGTCCAGTGGAATGCACTCCCAGAATATGCTGTTGTCTCTCCTGATCCTGAGTTACTCAAGACTGCAGTAGGTAGGGAGCTTCAGCCCCGGCTTCAGCATCCCAAACCCTAAACAGTGAAAATGCATGTTTTATCCTGATTTTAAAAGTTATGACCGGCCCCTACCCTATTTTAAATACTGTTCCAAAAATGTTCTAGAATTATTAGCATATTTGTAAACATGGATTTTTTTCGGGTGTCTCAGGGGCCGTTATAAGGCCCCTGTCCCAATAGCAAATGCCGACATTTTTCCCAATTTGAACAAAAAATCCCAATCAGAAGGTCATTATTTATGTAAATCAACAAAGGACCTCGGACAGTCTTAATGAAGGATTGCCCATAAAAATGACCAGAGAAAAGTTTTAAAGAAAATGATATTTTTTCTATGAGAAAAATAGTAGGTTCAATCCTCGACTTATCCACAAAAGCCGTTTTCTCATTGGACAAGTACCTATTGAAAAATATTAACGATTTTACGCTCAACATCTGTGTTTATCTAGACTATGATTTATACAGTATGCAGATATGATACACCTCAGTGCACAAGTCAACTGGATGAACTTGAAACATTACAGGTAATAGTCAAAAGTCATTGACAGCACACTTCTTTAGATGAAAAAATGTAATCTTCTCAACCCGAATTTTATGCAAACGCATCACTTTCGTCTCAATTTTTATGCCGCAAACATAATATTTACATGTATTTAGGTGAATACTCGACGAATCTTTGACTTTCTGTGAAATGAAATTTGGTCACAAAGATTACCCCCACCCCCTAAACCCTAAATTCCTGGCATAGTTATGCAATATTTTCAAAATATTTTTATATTGCTAGGTTCACTAAATGTAAAAGTTTGATTTAAGCACAAAACTATAGTTGTCAGTTATGCATTATCCTAGCCACAGGCTGTCAAAATTTGGGCAGATTGAATAGGAAACTGTCCGAGGTCCTTAACAAATTGCCTTCACTTTCAATGGACTTTTAATCAAAATAAAGCATATAATCAGGAATAAGAGTGATTCAATGCAGTTTTAGGGTCCCTGTTTAAGAAAATAATATAAAAATGAACAAAGAAATTTTCCCAATTTCGGTTAGATGCCGAAAATTTCCCAAAGCAAAAGGCCCTAGGGCCCCTTCCCAAAAAGGTTGAAAAAATTCCCTGGTAAAATTAAATAGTTCTAAAAAGTAAGACAAATGTTCTAGAACTTAATTTGAATCATTTTCTAGAAGTTTCTTTTAATTATTTTGTCCTAGAAAGGTTCTAAAATGTTCCAGAATATAATTAGAACATTTGTAGAGCTTATTGGTTCTTGATTTGTTCTAAAATGCTCTAGATTATTTCAAGAACACTTTCAGAATAAAAACAAGTTCTAGAATTTGTTTGATTTGTTCTAGAACAGTTGTAGAACAAGAGTTTTATAAGGCTTAAATGAAATGTATGTGTGGTTCCTGTTGGCCTGCCTACCCTAATTTTTTAAACCCTACCCTAAACATTAAAATGGTCTTTGGAGAAAAAATACCTAAAATGTGCACTTTTTCAGTTTTTATCACTATTTTCTTTGTTAAATGTTACAACAAAATTTAATAAGTTCCCTACCTACCTACCCTAAATTTTGCTGGTATGCTACAGGAACCACACATATATTTCATTTAGGCCTAACAAGGATATTTACCTTGTTTAGAACAGTTCTAAATGTTCTAGAACACCTCCAACTTAAAGAACAAAATTTCGCAGGGGTAGTTAAAGAACTGTCTTGATGAGCACCCAAAACATATGTTCAACTCTCTACCAAAACATGTATATGTTGTGGGTAGTCAAAAAACTGTCTTGATGCTCAAGACAGTTCTTTTGAACACCCAAAACAAATGTTCAAACGGATGGATAAGAAAATATTCATGCTGGAATGTTTTACTTATCTAGTCCTATGATTATACTGAGATAAGACTCAAATCAGGCTGCACGTCTCCAACATTAATACGTGTAAACAATAAAACTAAACATGAAATTATGTTTTAATGAAATGTTGCATTGTTGAAAAAAGCATATTATTAGGCTTAAATGAAATATATGTGTGGTTCCTGTTGCCTACCTACCCTATTTTTTTTACCCCTACCCTAAACATTAAAATGATCTTTGGAGAAAAAATACCTAAAATGTGCACTTTTTCAGATTTTGTCACTATTTTCTTTGTTAAATGTTATAACAAAATTTAATATTTTCCCTACCTACCTACCCTAAATTTTGCTGGTATGCAACAGGAACCACACATATATTTCATTGAGGCCTTATTTTTCTGTTCCTTCTCAGATCATAGAAGTATAAAAAGAAGACAATTCTCCAAAAGCTAATCCTTTACTGACGTTAACGTGTGTCAGTGTCTTTCTTTATCTTGTTTTTTTATAATGACAGCCTTTCATACCATGAGACAGGCGAAATTTTGACCTGTGCACACTTCATTTATCAATTAATAATCAAGCTTCGCTCATCACATTAAAAAAAAAGTCTAGAGGAAACTGTAAAAATGACCTGACCAAAAAATTGGTCCAGCTGAACCGCCTCGATAGCTCAGTTGGTAGAGCGTCCGCTTTCGGAGCGGGAGGTCGTGGGTTCGAATCCCGCCGCCGCACCATACCAAACTGGCAAAGGTGTAAAAAATGGTACTAGCAGCTCCCTTGTTGATGCTGGCATAAAAGGGGTTGTGCTAGGGAGATAAAGACAGGTAAGTATCTGTTAAAGATATTATTGTTATGTCGCAGAATAGCTCATGAGCTAATGTTGTCTGTTACATTATAAGCGACATTAAATAAGGCTTCAGTATCTTTATCTTTTATCTTTGGCTATAAAAGTGGTCCGGCCATGGCAGGACCCACCGTCATACATGTGATATCTCCCGGATCATGCGGATGGCTCCCGAATTTGAACCCTATCTCCCGCACTCCCGTGCAGGCAACACAATCTCCCGCATTTTGAATTTTGCTATAATGATATTTTCGCAAGCGACCATTTTTACGGCGATCGGCACACACTTTTAACAGCTGTCGGCAATTGAACGCTACTGGTAACGGTCAGATAATCATAATATACATGGTGTCATACTGTGCATGAAATAAACACAATAATCTCTCAAGTAGGGCACTCGTATGGCACGCTTATCACCATGAGGTCTTTGCGTATATATTGTAGACTCTGAACTTTTTCAAAGATCGCCGTCCGCAAAGAAGAAAAATACAAGTCTCCCTTTCAAGCTGACTTTCCATCAAGCGTAGTGAGAAATGGGACAGAGTCCAATTCGTCCTTCAGCACCACTCACCAGACTTTACAGCTCGGACCCAGTATAAATAGTCAGTGGGTCCGAGATTACAGGCATGAGAAAGGATCCGCGCATGAGACGCAAGACAAAGCCGAAGATTGCTCCTCTCTCCAAACAGAGTGACGCCCGCTGATGTGCCTTTCTCTGCATTCTCAGACATCTAAATCTATCATTTTTTAAACAGAAACCTTTTATTTATAAGGTATTTTTGTGATGTGATGGCTCACTGAAGTTGATTTTGTCAGAAAAAAAGTATCCGTAAAAAAAGATAAGCATTTTCAAGGTAACTATGTAATGACGTTTTTGAGTTAGCTCCCTTGTTGCAATATATTTAGCAAATTCTTGAATTTCAATGCGATTATTCACTTATTTTAATATATATTTTCCAATTTCAACATTTTCAATTAAATTATTTTATAATTTTATATTCTACCGAGGACGACATTGACTGCAAGCTTTTAATCACTATAAAAACTAGCATTTAAACTCTTAAGTAAAAAGCTAATATAATTTTAAATTTGGCGTCATATATATTATCAATTGTTCACCACTAAGTAAATGCCGAAAAAATACCCTACTCAGGGGTTTACACTGAATCGAGGTGTTCCATGTATGGAAAGGTTGACTACCTACCAGATCTGATCTCTATCAGCCCTGTTTAGGCATTTTATGTGCAAAAAAAACAATAATAAACACAAGCCCGTATTACTTTGGTAAATTTTAGTTGTCTAAGTACTGGTAACACAGTAGTAGTAAACAGGTACTTTGGCAATCAGTGAAGACCCAAACTGTGGCATTTCATCAGTGTCTGCACTGTTTATTAAGATATGAATAATATACATCATTTTAAATAAATTTTGCATGTCAAAACAACTTAAAGTACAAAATGGACTATTCCATACTTATTATATCATTGTGTATAGGATAATCCATCAGAATGAAGGGGGTTAAAGACATCAATAAGTCGTTTAAGTACACCTTTCTGTAACTTTGAAAAATCTCCCTCATCGAGACCCTGATCTCCCTCATCTGAACATCAAATCTCCCTCATGGCCATCATCAGGTTATCACATGTATGCCCACCGTACCGCTGACGACGGCCTTGTAATATTGATATGAGCACAGTGAATTGTGCATTTACAACTATTTAGCAATATTTAATTTTAACTTGGCAGGAATGATCCGTATATGGCCCTCTTTGATAATTATTCAAATGGTTCAAAAAGGACCTTTTTTGTTTGATTTTATTCTTTACGTCCACTCAACAATCTTTCAGTTATGCGGGACGGGTCTTCCTGGGTTGAACCAGTACTAAGCAAGGATAAATGTGTCTTGCTCAAGGACACAACGCAGTGACGCCGGTGAGGCTCGAACCCGCGGCCCTTCGGTCTCGAGTCAAGCACTCTACCACTGAGCCACTGCGCTCCCATCAAAAAGGACCTACGGCAAAATGTTCGCCAGGGCTTTCCCAACAAATATATATATTGAATTTTAGTAATCTAAATATATGCGGAGTATAGGGAGTATCCATTACGCGCATGCGCAAAAGCTGTGATAAGGTGGTCGACTGCACAGCAAACCAGGCTAGTCAGTTGTGATGTCAGTGCGATAATGCTCCAGAGAGGGCCCTGCACTTAACGGGAGAAGAAGAAGAAGAAGAAACGATCGGGGCCGAACTAAATTGAGACGAAACGATATGATCGCAGCTAGTATATTTAAGACAAACGGCATTATATATGCATTATGTGTAGAGTTTATCCTTTTATAACCAATACTGGCAATAAAGCCCAACATGATCGGGTAATCAAAACGTTTTTTACCAAAGATGCTTTTCCATATTAAAGCAATTTCGCGGGAAAAACACTTCCGGAGGTCTAGCTATATATCAAAACTAGTAAAGTTTGCGAAAATGGTATGACTAAAAGTAAGGAAACGGCAAAGATCAGGAATTGATACAATCACGTACTACACCTGACCCACAGTACCGTAGAGAAAGTGACAGAAACATAAGAAAACATCACATACAGGAGAGCCAAGAGCAACAGGTTGTTTTGAATGGCAAATTTTCAAGATTACAGGACGTTTTATCAGGTGTGCCCCAAGGCTCTGTCCTTGGACCGATACTTTTTTTGATTTTTGTAAATGACATTGATACAGTAGACACATCAAGAAGTTTGCAGATGATTGTAAAGTTTACAGACCTGTTTCGACAGCAGAGGATATTAATTTACTTCAACAAGATATAAACAATCTATGTCAATGGCCCAAAGATTGGCAAACGCTTTTTAATGTGAAGAAATGTAAAAAGCTCCATATAGGACATAACAATGCATATTGTGATTATATTATGAATGGTGAAATTTTGCAATCTGTCAGAGAAGAGACTGACTTGGGTATCATTGTGTCAAATGACTTGAAGCCTTCAAAACAATGTGTAATCGCAGTAAAGAAGCCAATATGACATTAGGAATGATTAAACGCCATATTGTATCAAGGGATAAAACACCATTGTCAGACGTTTCAAAAGCCTTGTGAGACAAATGTTAGAATATTGTATACAAGCATGGAATCCGACATTAATCAAAGATATAGAACTACTTGAACAAGTTCAACACAGAGCAACGAAGTTGATTCCTGAGATAGCTCACTTGCCATATCATGATAGACTTAAGTATTTAAATCTTACAACCATAGAGCTTAGAAGACTGACATCGTAGATACCTTATTGAAACATTCAAAATAATTAAAGGATTAGAAGGCATTCCCTCGAATAGCCTTTTTTAACTAAATACTTCTATCACTAGAGGAAATTTTCTCAAGTTAAATAAACTAAGATCAAGATTGAACATCAGATATAATAATTTCATTCAACGTGTGACCAATGCATTGAATCGACTTCCTGGGCGAGTAATATCATTTACTACTGTGAAAGGATTCAAAAACAACCTAGATAGACATTTTCAAGAATTACATGGGGTTTCTAAGACTCGGTCACTTAACCCCTAGGCTGCACTTTAGGGTGTGTGCAACAGGTATAACAGGTGACCACAAGGCTGCAAGACGCAGACAAGACAAACACAAAATAAAAAAAAAAACCGCATTGGAACGTTCAGTAAGAACATTACTGAGAGCTTAAACTAGTTTCACGGTACAAATTATTTCTGATATGGATCAAAGTTAGAAAGACAGCAAGGATCAGAAATCGATACAATCAAGTTCCACACATGTCCCAGGATACCAAATGGGAAAGACACAAAATCACAATAAACATCACAAACAAGAACCAAGAGGTTAGCCCTTTCCCTTCAGGTGACCACAAGGCAGCAATGAACAGACGCGAAAGCATGGCGAACACAAGACATAAATAACACAAATGATTCATACAAGAGAGCTTAAACCTGTTTGCAGCCTTGTGATTACCTATTGTGAAAAGAGGTGACCTCCAGACTTTCTGGAATGTGGTGTTTTCTTGTGCTTTTTGTTACTTTCCCATTTGGTGTCCTGGGTCAGGTATGGTACTTGATTGTATTGATTCCTGATCTTTGCCTTCTTCCCTATTTTAATTATGCATACAGAGGAGCATAAAAATCTGCTTGTATGTAACCACAATGGCCAGAGGCTTCATATTGATATGTAGCATCACCTAGTAGACCTCTACGAATATTGGTCAAATTATGGCCATGGTATCTAATCATCGCTGGTTACTGGGGATTAAATGCATTTTGCAGCTATCAAGTCTTCACCCAAATCAAACCGAATTTCCTGGATTTGTATCATACACCGCACCTCACAAACTCCAACAAAGCCCCAACCCGCATCCCAAACAGTTTTTATCCTTGCATTTGTCTATTTCTAATGATATTGTTCCTACCAAAATTTATGATAAACGTGATGACTTTGATTTTGAAATTGTCAATTTCCCATTTTTAGATGGTGATGTTCCTCGCTCTACATCCTATCGAGTCTATTGATCCCAACTCATTCGTTTTGCTAGAGCATCTAGCTATGTTTCTGACTTCAACACCCGCAATAAATTGTTAACTCAGAAACTTCTTAAACAAGGCTTTCGGTATCATAAACTTCGCAAAACCCTTTCTAAATTTTATAGACGATACTATGATTTGATTTATAAATTTCAAGTTGGACTTAAATCTCTCTTGCACCAAGGACTTTTGGAACCTGATTTCTATGGTGTTGTGGTGTATAAATTGAAGAAGATTGTTGGCTCTAATAATTTTTCAGCGCAGTTCATTAAAATAATTTCCCATTATAAAAAGATTGCCTAAAACATTAATGTATTGCAACAGACTGCATGCTTGGTGGTCAACCCAATCACGGTTGGCAACTTTGCTTTCCTCTTTAATTGCAGGCCAGTGGGTTGACTTCAGATTGTTCTGACTTAAAGACTTATCTATTGATGAGATGGTAGGGGCCTGATGATTTGGTTTTTTGTAGGGCCCACCGGGGTTTACCTGTTGGATTTCTTTTGCTCCGGTATTCAGTTTTATTTACTGCTGAGTCCTTATATTTGCTTTATCTCCTTGTTATATCTTGATTTATATGTTTTAGGAGATGATGCATTGATAAGTTATGGGTATTTCATGCAAACCAAATATTTATGTGTCTTGATCCACATCTGAATTAAGGGTGAGGTTGGCGCCGTTAAACCAGTTTAAGCCCTCCAGTAAAATATTTTACTGACCGTTCCAAGGCGGTACTTCTTTTGTGGATCTTTTATGTGTTTTTTTTCTGTCTTGTGTTTGCTATGTCTTTGTGTGCGTCTGTTTATATGTGCTTTGTGGTCACCTGCTGGGAAAGGGCTGACCTCTTGGCTCTCGTTTGTGGTGTCTTCTATGAATTTGTCACTTTCCCATTGGTATCCTGGGTCAGGTGTGGTACTTGATTGTATCGATTCCTGATCTTTGCACCCTTACTTACTTTAGGTATGAATCAAATACGCTATTTTGGTACTAACCGAATGGTCATTTAGGTGGCTTAGAGCTATGTGTCTAAAACATTATGCGTCTTCCAATTTTAAGTGGCTAAATTCTGTCGATTTGATTTAAGTGACTATATTTTTGGGATGATAAATTTTTATGAGGCTACATTTTTATGTGGCTTAACACAAATTTAACCACCAGGGGCTCAAACTGCAACAGATTTTTATTTTCATTATATCAGGGTTACCCCCCCCCCCCCTTAGAATAGCTTTTTGACAGTATCAATTGACAATGAAAAAAAACAACATTTTTTTCTATTTAAGTAGGCATGTAAGATCAAGGCACATAGTGTATGGACAAGACACCTGGTACATGGGCATATTTTACCAAGCCACATTATGTAGATGGACGGTGATGGAGGTCCATACAGATGGATAATTTAATATCCAATTTTAAGTGTCTTTTTTCAAAACTTACAGGGGTTACCCCCCTTAGTTGATTTATGTAGTTTTAAACAACTTCTTATGTGACTAGTCACGTAAGAGGTTTTAGCCACTAAAGTGTCAAAAATACCAGTTATTAGCCACATAAGTGGTCATTTGTAAACACGTGCGCATGTGCGCCCAAAACCATAAACCGTCCATATGTTGAATTTCCAGAACAGCTTAAGAAATCAATTTTGGACACAGTCTTTATCTACATTCATATTTTGTGTATGCTAACAGCGAAGATTCGTGTGTGTGTGTGTGTGTGTGTGCGTGCGTGCGTGCGTGCGTGCGTACGTACGTGCGTGGCTATATTTGGTCCATTGTACGAGATTTGGGTACTTATCGCACATGGGCTAAATCTGCTTAAAAGACATTACATGTCTTGGTGGAGGGAATGAGGGTAGGGGCATGGAATCAGCGTTCCGTGTTTTGTATCTGACGTGCGTTTTTTTTAAGTTGGACTGCTCCTCTACACATGCTTTTCGCCCTTCCAAACAAAGGGAGTCGGAATGTATACAAGTTAAAGGAAATTTCAGACTAATTATATTGACAATAAAAAGCATAGAGTTTTTCTACATCTATGTCTAAGCCACTACTGTACATAAAAATAACATAACAAAAATGGCACAGAAACGTGGCGAATGCCCCCAATGGAATTGGTATAGCATAAGATACATTTGAAGAAAGTTATTTGTAATATAGGTCAGTTGTCAACGGCAAGGACACAGTGACACAAAATGGCATGCACCGCTCCGCCATCCCAAGATAAATCCACACACCAACTTTGGGATTACAACGTCAAATAAAATAGGATGTACGACTATTCTAGAAACTAAGTCATAGATCAAGGTAACAATGACCCCAAATTGGTATGTGACATATCACCATTCCAAGATGCATCCATGCACCCGAATTTGGGATCATTACTTCAATTGATATATATGTAGGAAACATGCTCCCCACAAGATTATTCTAGAAACAAGGTCAGCGGTCAAGATCACAGTGACCCGAGAATGGTACATGCCACTCTGTCATCCCAAGATGCATCCACACGTCAAATTTGGGATTCCTACCTCAATTAATATAAGAGAAATGCTCTGTACACGATTATTCTTAAAACTAGGTCAGAGGGCAAGGTCACACTTACCCAAAATAGTATGTGAAACCCCGCCATCCCAAGATGCTCACGCGCACCAAATTAAAGATTTCTACCTCAAATACTAAAATATATGCTCCAGACATGATTATTTTAAAGCTAGGTCACAGGTCATGGTCACAGTGACCCAAAATGTTACGTGACACTCCGACATCCTGAGATGCTATCATACAACAAATTTAGTATAAACAGTATTTTATTCAAATATAAGTACATCAAGATACAAACACTTTATATACGCAATACATTACATTAGAAAGGGATACAGAAATAAGTCCAAGACTTGTTTCATGCGCGGATCCAGGAATTTTCGTCAGGGGCGGTCCAGGAATGTCTGACAAAAAAAGCTCTGACGACGTTTTTTTTTTTTTTTAGTCCTCAGCTTATTTTACAGAAGTCAAATGGTCAATTTCAAAGAAATCTATCATTTTTAAAGGTTCCAGAGTTCCAGAGGGAGTCCAACATTTTCCAGGGGGGGGGGTCCTACTTTTTCCAGGGGGGGGGGGGGGGTCCAATTGCTTATTCCCTATAAAGACCCATAAAACTTGTGATTTTCCAGGGGGGTCCGGACCCCCTGTCCCCCCCTCTGGATCCACACTTGAGTTTAAATCTGTTTCCCGAACGAGTCATCTAAACAATACTGTTACGACATAAAGCCGGTCAGGACGAAAGAGGGGAAATTTTATTGGAAGATTCTGTTATGCGTTGACAATGCTACCAGGGAAAAATAATGCACGCAACTATTAACAACTTTTCAGTACTTTATGTACAAAAAATTATAGACATCACATTAATGTTACAAAGACACCACCTACGTTATTATTTCTGGCTAGTTGACCATCCTATACTAAGGCAAGTTTCCACTCTAAGATAGTTTCTATAAGATTCAATCTTAGAGTGTACTGCTTTAGACGTACGTCAACCAGGCAGAAATAATAAAACGTAAAGAATATACAATTTACATATAGATCTAAGATCTAAAAAAAAAAGCTCTTCTATTATACTGTTCTGCAGTTATTCGTTCTCATTATTCCCTTTGACTCTTGGGTCAGTCTGATCTGTGATTATTTGGTGAATTTGACGTTAATTTAATTTTATTGGGTTATTCGATAACCCTGGATACACACAATCTTGACCTTTTAGCTTAGTTCATTGGCATTGAAATTGATGTGCGATCCTAGCTCTTAGGCTGTCACAACTCACTAGTTGTATGGTTGAACCCAATCTGCGTTGAGGACCATACTCTTTCCAGGTAGGTAACACGAAAAACAAAATTCCACTCTTTTAGTGGTCTAAGGGGATCAGCTACTTCTGTACCCTCAGAATTAAGATTGGATGGCTTCAAGGCTTACTTCCCCTATGGTAGGAGGGGACACTGAGAGACAATTCTGTAAAAAATAATCTACTTATAGAATATTGGCTACTCAGAATCTCTCTGTTGTGTCTAGTGGAGTTGTTCGTTTTCATGATCACAAAACAAAAAAAAATTCAGTGGTCCGATTTTTAACACTACAGCCTAACCCTATAAGCGCGCCATTAGCCCTCACCCGTGGGTTTATGGCTAATGGCTCCAATGCGGTTAGGATGCATCCGCTTTTCTGGATATCCTCCCTCAAAATTTGTGAAACAGAGAAATATTTTTAATGACCGGCCTATGTCAGCACTAAATAATACCTCCTATGCCAAAACGAACAAACCTACGCACTACCAAAATATACAGTCTGCTTTTATAACGTCACCCTGGTTTGCGACGCTAACATAGCGGAAACATTGAGAATCCGTGGCCCTTTTCCCGTTGAGGTCACACAATCTAGATAGTTTCGAGGTTAACAAATACTGATACTCATTCTCTTTGAAAATTCCATGAAACCGTCAAACAATGCGGTGTCAAAGTAACGTCTCAACGTCACGTTGGCCACCACCCTGTCTACGTGCTAATTTTGTACTTGCACACAGTATCAGCAGTAAACACATATAATTATGACCTATCGTCAAACATAATATTTACATCAATATTGCGTATTTTCTTTCTGCTGTTTTATGCGTGATTAATGCACAATATTTCTACTGTACATGTGTTTTCGTGAAAACACCTAATCTCTGAACGTACACGTGTCAGCTATAACCTTATTTATGTGAGTGTTTTTAGTGTATGCACCTAACCCTTAACTTGTACATGCGTTAGATATAACTCGACACACACAGGTCGCTGCAGAAAGCCGACTCTCTCCGAAAGTAAAATCTTCTTTCCAAACCACGCAATATTAGTCACAACAACTTGAAACCTAGTTGCTAAAATGTTTATTCCACTATGGGCCACCAGTAAATCATCCAGCATGCAATTACGGTTTTATGTGCAGGCCCGACATAGTCTGCGACCACATTTGGCCAAAATAATCCTCCAAGTCTATCCTGACAGCTCCACTGTAGCCGCAAGAACGGTCCCAAAGGAAATTTTTAGGTACTACCCAAGTGCGTAGATTGATATACGTGTAACATTAGCTGTTTTTTGCTGAAAAAACGGGACATTATTTGTAATTCCCTATAGAACCCGTACATGGAATGCTGGACGACTCAACCAACGACAAAATAGAATAAATTTTCCTTTTTAAAGGAGGGCTTGCCTAGTCTAAAAAAACAGCATGTGCACCTTGTATGTTCGGAATACCTCCAAATTTGGTTATTTTTTTTTACACTGCACTAACACCACGTCATAGACGAACATCACCAATACTTATTAAGTCGGTCGGTAAGATGCTCTTCTAGCAAAAGAAAAACACAGTTATCTAAAGCGGCACCTAGCGCCATACACTGAAGGACTTTAAAAACGCAAAAAAAAAAAATATTTATTTTTAATGTATCAATTTTTTGAATTTTTGCAACAATGAGCATCAACATGTCAGTAAAACACATTTTAATTTCATGCCAAAATAATAAATAATGTTAGGACAACAGTTTATCGAATAGCAATACCCTTGGATTCTAAAGTTGAAATTTGAAATTTATCTAGAAATCAGACGTGATTTAAAGTAATTGTATTAAAATATTTTTATTAAAGAATCTGGATACAAATTTCCCTCGAATCCCTATTATTTGTCTGGATTGACAATAGCCAGCCAGAATGCAAATATCGTTGATACACTCAGCGTAAGTTGCCGTCTTAACGTCCGGTCGTAATTTTTGGTTAACCATACCTGCATCGATATTTAACTGTCCCTGTAGCCTGATAACGATCTCTTAGGCGTTGTATAGTTGATAGCCTATTCCAAAGGCCTAGAACTTTTCAAATAGTCATTTCATTTTTTCCATATAAACATATTCCTACTTTGTTGCTAGTCTATGGGCTGGTGCTTAGTTCTGATAATCATACAACTCCACTGAAGACTATTACATTTATATACTAGCCATAAACATAACCATTTGGAAAAAAAAATATTATTACAATATTTAACGTGTATTAATGACCACTTTTATCATCAGACTGGTAGCTATTCTATATGTCATAGTTATACCATGGCTTGTCCGCGCCTGTACGTGGAGATAATCTACGAGCTTAAGCGAGTAGATTATCTTACGTACAGGTGGACAAATATGGTATAACTATTTTATACCACCTATATCAGTGTAGACCTTGCACATCACGAGATATTTCGTGCTAAAGTTGGTAAGGGTGGTATAAAGTTGACTGATGGCAATTATAATGGCCAACTTAGAATCGAACTAAAGTTCGATTCAAACATCGATAGTCGCTACTATAGTGACGTCACGAACCAACTTTAGATCAACGGTGGGTTAGAGCACCGTTACTCTAGTAGCTTGTCTGGTTCCCTACTCTAGACCTTTCTAGCAAGATGGGTTCAAGATCTATCAATAGTCTCAAAATGTTTTTATTTTTCAAAATAAATACTTGATGTGTTTTATTAGCGGTCCCTCTTATTCATAATTGTTAATTAGAGTAGGCTGTTCAGTTTATGCACACCATTTTTGCATACGATGAAGAATTGAGGGGGGATACAGGGCCATTCACTTTGTTTACTTGACAACTAATTACATGTAAAAGGTTGCAACTGTAGCCGCTCGGAGGTAAACGTGAGCATACATCTATTACGTAAGAACTTTAGTGGCAACTTTAGTTCGAATCGAAGTTGGCCAATATCATTCCAATTGCGACAGATTGTTCATGTTCGGACAATCGTGACATGATTACTAAAGTTATAAATAAAAGCTACAGTATTTTAAACATGTTTATGTACAAATCAGGCCTCCAGATAAGTGCGTATCGGAAAAGTATTTTCTTTAGTTCTCATCCAAAACATAAGTATGTGGGTACTCAAAAGAACCGTCTCAATGAGACGGTTTTTTTGAGCACCCAAAACACATGTTTAAATTAATGGCTAAGAAAATAATTAAAATTTGCTTATCTGGATCTATGTACAAGCTACATGCCAAAAAGACCTAAAAGTGTATGCGACATGCCATGATCCCAAAATATATCCTCACACCAAATTTGGGATTCCTACCTCAAAATATATACAGATATGATCTGGGCTCGACCTTGCTAGAACTGAAACCAGAGGTCAAGGTCACATTGACCTGGAACCAGTTGGTGACTCGCCAGGGCCCAAGATGTATCTACATACCAAATGTGGAACTGCTACCATAAATAATATAGGCGATTTGCTGTGGGTGCATTTTTTCAAGACCTGACTCCTGATATCAAGGTCACAGTGGCAGAAAACAGTGAGCGACATTCCATGACCCCAACATATATCCACAAATTGAATTTGGGGGTTTATATGTCATATAATATGAGACATGCTCTTAGCACTATGTTTTGCTTACTGTCGGTGAGTTGTCTTGTCGGTGAATTGTTTTTGCTTACACACGACCGTTATGCTAACAGTATGTTATATAGATAGGCAACCAGAGGCAAGTTCAATAATGCGAGCGCTCTCGGGCGCTCGTTGTACTGATGTCCGGCTTTACACATTATGAATAAAGATAGGTACCAATCAACGAGCGCTCGG
Organism: Loripinus fragilis; assembly: GCA_964019695.1. NCBI lineage: Eukaryota > Metazoa > Mollusca > Bivalvia > Lucinida > Lucinidae > Loripinus > Loripinus fragilis. The sequence goes on from OZ026527.1 coordinate 11,030,122, forward strand.
CGAGCACTCGCATTATTGAACTCGCCTCAGGTAAAGGGTATCACTATTCCGACACAAATGCTTGCGGCGAGAGCGCCGCAAGCAAAAATGATGACTTATTATTTTCAGTAAATGTGACCTGCTAGAGACGTCACGATTTGATGCAAAAGCACTCAATCGCCATGGCCCGAACATGTACAATTTAAACACGGTCAAAATATAGATAACTTCATGTGCCTGTCTAGAGTAATGACGTACGACGTATCTGCTACGGTATCTTTTCTATGTCCCCTAACACAAATGGACAATTCCGTCCTTATATAGGAAAATATGCATAAGATTTGCGAGAAAGGCGTGAAAACCTTGTTTCACTAAATACTTGCGTAACTAAGTAGAGAAACAGTGAACTCCATCTCAGACAAACTGCCCTAAAATTGGACTAATATTAGAAAAGGTACCGCATCTCAGTTTATATAGGTGACTAGGTGCACACCTAACCCTTTGAGTACATGTATTTATGCATATACGCAGCCCTCACTGATTCTGATGTTCCATTGGTTCGACATTGTAACAAATACAATAAGTGAACAGCAATTGATTTATAAGTGATGTTTCATAATTAATTATTTAAATACATTTCTTATTTTGTTTTCAAGAAATGGTATAGAAGTGCGTGCCTGCGTGCATGTGTGTGTGTGTATGTGTGTCTGTCTGCGTGCGTGCGTGCGTGCGTGCGTGCGTGCGTGCGTGCGTGTGTGTGTGTGTGTGTGTGTGTGTGTTAAGGAGATGAAAGAAAGAGGTGGAAAAATAGTGTATCTTCTTTTCAGAATAGAGTTAAACAATATTTCAATATTTGGAATTCCTACCTCAAAGAATATAGGAGATATGCACCAGACGCAATGCAGATTCTAGAAACCAGGTCAAGGTTACAGTGACCCAAGGATGGTACATGACACTTCGTCATCGCCAGATTCATTCACACACCAAATTTGGGATCCCTACCTCAAATAATATAAGAGATATGCTCTGGACACGATTATTCTAAAACCAGGTCAGAGGTCAAGGTCGCAGTGACCCAAAAATGGTACGGGACACTCCACCATCCCAAAATGTATCTTCACACCAAATTTTGAATTCCTACCTCAAAGAACATAGGAGATATGTACCAGACTCGATACAGGTTCTAAAACTAGGTCAAAGGTCAAGGTAATAGTGACCCATGGTATGGGACACTCTATCATCTCAATATCTAGCCACACATCAAAGGGGTACGTGCATTAAGGGGCTATTTTGGCCCCCTCTAGAACCAAAAACTGAAAATTGTTTTTCACCAATTTCTTTTGATTGGTTTATAAGAAGAATAACTGAAGTGTAAAATCTCGGCATTTATTGAAATTTTACCGTTGCTATGGTAACGAAAATGGGTGAAAAATGCTTAAAACAGAAAAAATGCCATTTTGGACCAAATTTAAGGCTTTTGGAGACCGATTTTTTTAAGAATATGATATCAGCACAGCTAAATACCCAAAAATCCTTTTAACATGTTGTGTGCCGTGGTAATTGGCATCTTCTGCTAAAATATCTTTTCTGTATTTGCTTGTGCTATATGTTAATTTCTCTGTCAAACCTCCCAATTTTTCTCCAAAATAGTCAATTTCCTATTTTCAGCCTATTTTGGCTACAATTTTTGTTACCATAGCAACGGTAAAAATCAAAGTAATTTGCGATTTTTACACCTTGGTTATTGTTCTAATAAACTAATAAGAACAAGTTGGTGAAAAACAATGTTTATATTTTAGCCTCATGGGGGGCGCCCTTAACTCACGTAGATCTTTGGGATTCCTACCTCAATAATATAAGAGATATGCACCGAACACGATTATTCTAAAAACTATGCAAAAGGTCAAGGTCACAGTGACCCTTAAATGAAACGCGACGCTCTGCCATCCCTAGATGCACACACACACACACACACCAAATTTGGGATTCCTACTTAAACGAATATAGGAAATATGCAACGAACATGAAACGGGACCGACGGACGGATAGACTGACAGACAGATATATAGATGGAGTGTGATTACTATATGCCTCCCCAAGTTCCCTTGTGGGCATAAAAACGAGTTTTGAACATTAAAATTATTCCTATGAAGAATATAAGAGACATATATGACCCTTAAGATGAGATTGGAAGAACCTGGTTTGATTTCAATGAGCTCTCAAATATTTACGATTTAAGCTGGATAATTGATCTTTTTAAGTTAAACCACTCAGTTTCCTTCACTTACTAATCAGTACTCCTTCTTAACTAAATCGTGATTTGGCCATAATAATACAGAACCAATCCTAGTTATGACGATTTCGCCTATGCTTTAAAATAGTAAGTGAGTATGATCAGGAAATACCACAATCACAAACAATCAGAAAAACCCATGGCACCGCGAGGAAGAGCCACACGATTAATAAGAAGTCAACATTAGCCTTGTTTTTGTGTACTGGTTTTTCAATGTCAGTAAGGTAACGTTCATTTAGTGAAAGGTGACCACAGAAAACTCAATAAATTATGGGTTTCTAGGGCCCAAGACACATTCAAACTGAAATTAGTTTTTCTTCCGTTTTTCTACTCTCAAAGTAGCCCATATATTTCAGTTTAGCCTCATAGGGGGAAACTCCCGTCAGAATTGCACAAAACTTGTAAGGATTGTCTTTGTAAAATCCAATAAAGGATGCTTCCAAAGGGGTCCCTTAAATGATAAACATGGTAATTTAAGCCTTCTGAAAGAATTCTATCTTTTTAAGAGTTTAAACGTTTTTCTGTAAATGACCTGTAATTAACGTTACCCTACTGACTTTGAAGATAGCAGTACACAAATACAAGGCTAATGTTGATTTACTATTATAAGTGAAACAGTTTAAGCATTAAGCAACTAGACATAAATATCAATTGCAGACATCTGTGATATGTATTTCTGCTCATCAGCAATGCTTATGTTACATTTTATACTACATTGCAGATAATGAAAGTTTACAAATTACATACATTTATTAGAATAAACCATGCTCCCTTACATGTAGTATACGTGATGTAAATCTATATTCTAATTGAAAATGTCCATTTTCATATAATTGAAGTTTTTCTAACTTTTAACTGGCAATAAAGTGTAATGATAAATATTTAAATGTGCTAACTAGCATGTAATTTGTACTGGCTTTAGCATGTAATGCATAACTGCTTACAGATTTATTTTCCCATTATTTACATTGCATTGGTATTGGTAAAATCTCTTTCATAATGAAATCAAATTATAATTATATTAACAATAATGGATCTGAAAGGACCTCTGACGCTTTGATAGGGTATCTGCCTGTTTTTCAGATGCTTCCCAAAACTTCCCTATGCCTAAGGTATCACTAGTATCCTTTTAAATAGGACGCTTGATGCATTAGGAACGAATTAAGGTTATAATTGGCTAGGGAGACCCCTTCGAAAAAACAGGAGATGCTATCCTATCAAATAGGGTAGGGGTTGCAAAAACATTTAAAAATCAATTATTTTCACATTAAGGGTATTATATCATCAATACTCGATTACAAATCACAGTGAAAGTGTTTTTAGTCCAAAATCATAAGCATTTTTATGATATTTGTTGCTGCTTCTTATCTGATTTGTTAAGAAATGTTTTGAAGTGCAACTGTAGTTCATATGCATTCTTGATGACAATGTATTTACCTGGTGCAATACAATGCACCAATGTACTATAGCCATTCATCCATGCGTAAAGTACATCTAGTCAAGGGTCATGTAGTTAATGTGTATTGAATAGATACAGCATAAGTGCAAAATAATCTACCTGCTGAATCTAGTAAAAGGACAATTTTTGTAATCTTAAGAAAAATATGCTGAAAACTTTGTAATATTTCATGACTAATGGGTTATGAAAAAATAGTTTACTTGTACTAATTATTTCATCATATAGGGGGAAAAGATTTTCAAAAGAGCACACCAAAAATCCAAATGCTCATGTTTGGGCTCACCCAGAAAGCACATTTTGGGCTATGAGATATTTTTTCACCACTCGTAGAGAATTTCTGCTCTCAGTTGATTCAGTGTCCTCGGAATAGCCCCTGTTCTCCTTACACGGCGGTTTAGTTCATCGCAAATGTTTTCAATTATGTTTAAGTCTGGTGATTTGGTGGAAACTCGACGTCATTGACATTGTTTGCATTCAGATATGTAGTGGTGGCTCTTGCCTGATATGCTGGAGCACCATTGTACAGCACCTGCATTCCTCTGTGGTTTCACAACAATGAAATGACTTCTATATACAGTACTTCATGTTGATAACGAGCTGCAGTTCAGTTCCCATTTATGAAGACAATGTTAGTTTTATGTTGTATTCCTTGGAACTGAGCGAAAACTTACCCCATCTAATTTTATTCAAAAATGCTTAACTATAAAATGATATTCATAAATGATATGTCATAGAAAGATAAATACAAAAACAAAGAAAACTGTGAACTTTGATTTTACGATATATTCGAATTTGATTTCGCATTTTAAAAGTTAAAGTTCTACAGAAATTAAAATTTATGGAATACCATGTCAGGAATGACATCTATATCTGTTGAAAAGTTCAAAATGAACTGACTTTTATTTATGAAGATATGGGTCCATTTATAAGTGCACACTTATAAGTGTTGTTAAGTGTATATGAATTTGTAACAAGATATATACAAAGTGTGCTGTATAAAAAAACAATTAAAATTATTTACAACCAACTTAGAACGCTCGTTCCAGGTGTAAACCCCTCCATTATGTGCACCCTATCGTGTTTCGATTTAAACTAGTAACTCGATTGTAGATGGCTTATCTTGCAAAACTTTGACTGAAGTCTTGTCTATATGGCAAGAAAGCATGTCCACGTCATTGAAAAAACGTTCAATGTATTCACAAAACGTTTTATGCTACTTTTTTTATTACTTTAGTGTGTACCATATCGCGGAGAATTTTCCGTTTTTTCTTCAGTTGGTCAAGGTAATCTGGAAAACTGCAGCAAACCCAGGAGAAACTTTTACACAGTCTTGTGCAGAAAAATATGAGAGGGTTTTTGCACTTTACCGCATGAAATTTTACTTAGTATAACGGAAGTTATGAACCATTTTTCTTACCTGTGATGTCCGATTACTGGTTCATAATGTCCGTGAACCAAATCAGGCAGACCACGTGATTGGCCACCTTGAGGCTGATCGATGCATCTGCTTACCCATCTGTTTTCACAGTGTATGTCGTTCTAGTATGGGGTGTGTTTAACTGTATATATATATGTGTCTATGTTTTCTGGTTTTAAACCAAACTAATATGCGGGTAATAAAAGAAGTAGAAAATATTTATTTACATGTCTTAATAAAGCTTCTATTAAAAAATACATATGGATAAAATAAAAAAAAATCCCACCAACCAGAATCTTAAGACAAACTCCTTAGAATACGCCTTGAGCAGTGGACATGCAGTCTGGTCATTATGATGCCGGCGCCACTGCTCATAAGATCTGCATTAAAACAGCGCTATTTCAATCAGTGACATGTTTTGTCTGCTTTTTCGTGTCTTAATTTCTCAAGATAAGAAGATGCTGTTGTCATCACCATTTAAGTGCGTCAGCGGATACAGATGCAGTCCTGTTTGCAAAGAAAATGAAGTTTTTGTTGTCTTGTGAGTGAAGTCTCCGGTTTATGCCTGTCAGTATTTGAGACGTCTGATCAGATAAAATGCTCTGGTTTACATCCATTTGTTTTGTTTGTTTGTGTTGATGCTTTACGTCCCAATCAGCAAATTTTAGTCATGTTGGGACGATTTCCTGTCTTCTTAGTATGAACCATTACTAAGCAATGCCCCGCAAGGAACTCTGATGAGTCTCGAACATGCAACCCTTAGATCCCAAGTCTAACACTCTACAAACTGAGCCACTGCGCTCCTTCTGTCCATTTGAAAATATGACGTCGTGTGTGCAAGGGCTTCCTTTTGTAGCTTGGATGAAACCAAAGAGCCACCTTATGGGCACCATGAAAATACTGGCTGAATGTTTGGGTGTGCCTATGCTCTAGTTTTATTTATCATGTGGGACTTTATATGTCATTTGTGTCTGAGCCTTTAGCTTCGCGCTTTCTTTTCATATGCGAGCTGTGGATGCTCTTTTATGACTGTACACATGTGCATGCTTATCTTGGCATTCACTGATCGCCCATATGATAATAACCATACCCGCTTATTATGCATGCTTTACCCATTTGCTCAGTTGTAGTGTTCAACTTGAGATTGAGAAGTCCCTGATTTGAGCCTTACGCAGTTATTGTTTTCTGTTGTTGAGCAAGACATTTACCCATACAGCTCAGTACTGGCTAGAACCCAAGAAAACATCCCAACATTACAGAATTTTGTTGATCTAGGACGTAGCATATCAACTGAAACACTGAACAAACTTTTTCCATGATTGTCTACGCCCATAAACTTAAAAGAATCGGTGAACATACATGTTTTTTGGTTTGTGGCCGTGTTCCTTGGCTGTACCAGTACTGGCCGGGTGGGTTTATGCTTTTTGTGGCTCTATGTCCAGGAACTTCTGAAGGCTCAACCGGCATTGGTTCTGTTTTTAAAGCGTCTCAGAAGACCGGGCAACGGGTTAAAGTCTCATCCCGACAGGCTGGGAGAAGCCGGGAATCGGACCTGCGACCTCTGGTTTACAAGACATAGGCTTATCCCCTACACCACGGCGGCTTCTTATTTTAGAGGTATACGAAAGAAAAGAACAGAAAGAGGAAAACGAGCATTATGGCATATGCTTTTTAAATAATTAGAAGTTTCTTTGAAAAAATCCATTTAAAGTAATAAGTTTTTTGTTACGCAGTTACATTATGTGATATATTTACTCTAGATACAAACCAATTTAAGGTCTTAATACTTTTAGAAAAAATAGGCTCTATAGCTTAATAAAGAAGAAATATGCATATTTTTCGCGGTTTTTTTCTTCAGTCAATACCAATGCCAAGTAGTGTATTCTCAGAAAAAATGATGTCATTTTTTCTTGTTTAACTGTTTAAAATATGAGAAATATTTTTTTAATTCACTTTTCAACTTTTAAAATCAAATAAAAGTCTGGTAAGGTCATGTTTTTATCTTTAAATATGCGTTTTAAACTATTTTTAACATATAAAATACATACATTTCAATTCTGAGCGTAGACCTTTCTTTCTTCGGATACTCTGTCGATCAGAATCTGATCATTATCAGAGGTGAGTGTAATTTAGAAATTTTGAAGAAAAAACAAACAAAAAACAAACAAAAAAACCTTCTGGCTGAGTGAGTCATTTAAATGAATGATCTAAACTCCCCTGTGGTCTCTGTTGCGACCAAAGATGGAGCCAGACTATTCCAATGAGGAATTGTCCTTAGAAAAAGGAAAACTTCAGGGCATCACTATAAGTCTAGGGCCTGCAATACTGTGAGTTGTGTGATGACCTGATAGGTCTTGTTCTCTGAGACGGGGTCAAGGATACTTGTCTTGCCCCACGATGAATCTTGTGGAAGAAAAGCAGAGGGGACTGATCCCTCCGGGTCTCTAGGGTTGGCCATTGCAGCTCATCGAGCATCTCGCCAACACTACTAGTGTTGCGCCACCTCCTGCAGGTCCAGCGGGCTGCCGTCCTCTGCCTTCTCTACCTGTTGAATCTGAGTTTTACATTGTGGGCTCCAAATAGGTGCTGCATACTCTAGTTAAGGGCATATCAAAGTTTTGTATGCAACATCCTTAGTACTCCTAGGTGTGAAAACCAAATTCCTGCGTAGAAAACCCAAAGTCTTAGTGGCTTTGGATGAAATATCAGAGATATATTGACCCCAATCCATGTTCTCCGTGATTGTTATTCCAAGATATTTTGCGGACTGAACGTTTTCCACGGTTTACTGGTGGGTCGGGTCTGAAAGCCCCTGCCCAGCCGAGCTGCCGACCTGGTTTATTTTTTTCAATATCATACTCTGTGGAGATTTTTCAAAAAATAAATTTCATCTAAAATCATTACATAGACTAAAAGCAATAAGTGTAACATTAACAATAATGGTTAATAGTTATAATTTGGATTTTATTGCCATTTCATTAAGGTTAATCAAAATGTCTATAAATAGAACTGGATGTGGCCTTTAGGAAAATGACCATTTTCGTGAAATTAAAGAATTTTAAGTAAGATTCCTTTAAACATTTTCTTCACTTATCTTTTATTTTCAGAATAGTTGCCAAACTCGCTTGTAGACCTCTCAGATTTCCAATAAAAATCAACTGAAACCTTGATTGACTCGGCTGTTGCTTTCAGATCCCCTGCGAGCAATAAAATGAAAATTATTATTATTATTATTATTATTATTATTATTATTATTATTATTATTATTTTTCCACTTATCGATTTTAGTCTATGTGATGATTTTAAATAATAAATTTTTACCGAGGATGAATTTGAACAAAATAAACTATGTAGGTCGGCACTCGGCAACTCGGCTGGGAAGGGGATTTCAGACCCGACCTTGCTGTTGTAGTGTGTAGTCGTGAAGGATTTGTTTGTGTGAATAATGCCCAGTCACTCTCATAGAGCACAGGAGCTTAAAGTTCGATCCTTAAGTCACCCATATAGCTATAGGTAATATAAGGACCGAACTTCAAGCTCCTGTGCATAGCGTGACATTTGGGTACTGGTCAACTCGTACCTAAGTCAACTCGTACCTTAGTCAACTCGTACCCATTTTTGGTCAACTCGTACCTTAGTCAACTCGTACCTAAGTCAACTCGTATCTAAGTCAACTCGTACCTTAGTTTATTTATAATAGTAAATGGAATAATTTTAAGCAGTTGCCTAAGTACGTTAATCATGGCAAAAGCAGAATGATAAGTTTTGTTACGACTTAGGCGAATTCTGCAAACTAAATGACCATAGAAGGAGCGTTCAATTACAAATGGGTAAATGCATGTACAGTATTCTGCCCAGGTAATGCTCGCTCTTACAAATTACAGTAGGGCTACTAGGCTCTACATTGTACGAGAAATAAAAGAAATAAGTGTAACTGAACACCCATTTGGTGTCAGCCAGACTGTCACTGGTCTTGATGTATTAAACCTATGTGCCGTATTGTAATAACGAGGATAAATGTTAGCCTCTGGTACCGTAGCGTTGTCGTAGTATGAAAGTGTATTTAAATGAACATTAAAATTGGGTGGCAACTACGCTGCCACCTCTTTTGGTGTTAAATTACAGCAATAGCAAATAGCAAACTTATCATCGCAAATAGCACTAGTCCCATCGAAAAACTACAATCTGATATTGTTGCATGCAAACAATAAAGGTGCAGATTCGATGGTATAGACCAATCTGAGCATCCAAGCAGTCTGATCAACGCATTTGTAACTTACTCTTTAAAATCTATAAAAGCTTAACTTTCTATGCGCATATATTCAAATTGAACCTAGTCTTTGTAACTGAACATGCTGGATTTGTCCTTATAGTTTAGCTAACCCCTGGAGATATGTTTTCTCGTCACGCGGGTTTTGTGTACATAAAGCCGCTTTACGGCCACGTGCTGGTGATTGGTAGGGTGTGAAAACAGTGTTAATGATGAATTTGTGCTTGGATTAAGCTGTAATAAGAAATTAAAATTGTCTAACAGTGTTTGTTTGTTTGTTTGTTTGTATTGTTGCTTTACGTCCCAAGTCAACAGCTATGGTCATTGCTGGACGGTCAGTTCACCTAACCACACTTTTTCCTGGGCAAGCTTGAACAAGCAGTTAACCAGTACTTCGTGCACATACTTTCGCTTGTAACTGACAACAACCCTTCTTGAATGATTCAGCGGAAGGGAGGAGAATGACCATAGAAATTATTTCATGATCAATCTCCACGAAAGTATGGGACCGGGCCGAGATCGAACTCGCGACCCCTGAATCTGCAGTCAGACTCGCATCTGTTGCCAGACACGTTACCGACTGCGCTACGCGGCCCGGTATCTGACAGTGTAAAACTTGAATAATTAAAAAAGTACAATCTTATTAAAGAAAACTCGGCTATTGCAATATGTAATAAACACCAGGTTTATAATTGATTAAAACATTTTAAAACAGTGCCAGCTCATAACAGAGGGTATAGTATTTTAGTTTAGAAAGTCCACAAAGTCCAGGCGAGTCTCTCATCATGCAGTCTCGTCTGAGCCTTCGCTACTTGCTACTTAAATGACTCAAAAATTACTTTTTGTTTTGTCGTCTGCTGACTTATTTTTAAATGAGTAGTCCAAATACCTTCTAACATTTTAGTGCTAGTTAAAAAAAATACTGTGCGCTATCATAGTAGACCTATATCCGAAATTTAAAGCTTTGTGTATACGAACAGCAAAGACCGTGCAGAGCCGTCATTATACATTAACTAAAAGTTCCAGGATATTGGAACATGCAGATCTGAAACTCCCATAATCGTTGCCTCGCAGGTCGTAGTTTATAGGGTCTTTTTTTTTATTAATAATTGAACAGGCTAGTCGGAATCTCGCCCTATCGCACATAGCAAAACGGTGTTGATTTGGTCGTTTAAGCAGGCTATTCCGAACACCTATCCATAGGGAAAAGGTTAGGGAACTTGCCACAGCTGGCATGAACCTCGTCCAATCGCAAATACTCAAATGTAATGATGGTGTATGATTGAACAAGCTCCGGGAACGCCGCCCCATTGGCACGAGAGTTGGGATCTTTGAACAAGCTGGCACTAACCTAACCTCAGCGCAGATAGTAAATTGTGAAGGTTTAGTGCTTGAAAAGGCTTGTTAGGACCTAGACTTACCAACCTATCATGCTCTATCCTACCCCGTTTTTTGACTTGGGTACGAGTTGACTTGGGGTAGGTACGAGTTGACCAAAGGTCAGGTACGAGTTGACCAAAAATGGGTACGAGTTGACTAAGGTACGAGTTGACTAGAAACCTGACATTTGGCAACATTAAACTTAATTTGTCAATCGGCCTCTCAAAGTGCAATCTGGCTGTCAAGATCTTCCCGCAAAATAAGACAGTCTTGCTAAGAATGACAATCGTCCGCGAACAGGCGTACTGAAGACTTGATAGTATCCACTAAGCCATTCATGAAGATTAAAAAGAGAATCTGTTCTAAGACCAACTCCCGGGGTACACCGGATAAAACCGGTCCGTAGAATTAACGAAAACCACACATTTACCTAAAAACACCGAAAACCACTTAGAAAATCAAGTTTATAGGGGAATTAATTCAGGCCTCGAAATATCTTAAAATAGGCACTTACCCTGCATCACAGAAAATATTGGTATATATGGGAAAAAATTTAATTTTCACTAGAAGTATCAAAATTTTCACTTGCCCTGCAGCCCAAGGCACTCGTAATTACGAGCGGACGAGTGCTATTTTCGAGCCCTGAAATTATGCCCTCCTAGTATTTGTTTTTTAGTAGTTTATGTTTATATTCATATTATTTATGATATTTTGTTACAGGGTATATGGTGAGGCCACTTAATCATGGGTTTATAGACTTATAACTGAATCTGAGACTTGACCATCTAAGACTACTTGTTGACTACGCCCAGAGAGCCAGGATCTGTTATCCAATAATCTCGAGATAGTGGGAGGGACCGAAGGTTTTTCTAAAAAGTTAGTACTTGTTTAACTAATAATATGTTTAGCTGACCTAGTTTATAAATAGAACCTGTTTACGTCAATTAGTGTAAAAATAATTCGTTATTGGAAAACATGATTGGTTGAATCCGGCACGTGACCTTAAGAAAAAAATGGCGAAAGGTTGACAGTAAAAGGGGATATAGATTCTTATATATTCTCGATTTTTTATAGAAGACATTCGTTTTCAAACTTTTTTGTGTGCGAAATACTGTTTATCGGTAAGGTCTACTAGATTGCATTTGCGAACTTTGTAAAATAACGACAAATTAAGTAACTCTGCGTGCTGATGTTCCCCGGATCATGTAAACAATCACTGACTCTTTCAATATTGTCAATATTTGAGCCCTTTTTGTTCAAATATCGTATCAGCAAGTTATTAAATGATTATCTTACTGCAAAAGCAACATATGGTTTTTGTCAGCTGACTGGCGAACTTGCTGTTAATTTGCTACAAAATGCCACGGCCAATGCCTGTGCCTATGCATGTTGAAATAAAGGAAGGGGTTATCCACCCTTTCATTATAAGTTTAAGGGCTCAGGTGCTGATTAACTTACCAGGGTGGTGTAGGGGATACGCCTATGTCTTTTAAACCAGGGGTCGCAGGTTCGATTGGTCATTTGCAATGCTATTTTGTGTCCAGGGTACGAGCTTAAGTATTTTTGCCACAAGTAAAATTTAGCGTGTTGCAAAAAAATCTACTGGTCGTAGCTGGATTGTCGTACTGTTCGGACTTTTTTTTCTAGCTCTTCAAAATTCTAAATTATCAGTAAAATGGGGCTTTTATTTTATTCCCTTTTACTGGTTTTAACGGGATATGCGCTTTAGATGTTATCTGTAAACTGCTTCTTATTAAGGAAGGATAATTATATCCGTATTTTTTGTAAAATGCCTTAGCCGCAAAGGCAAATAGAGAAAAATAGTTTGTGAAGCCACGTGGGCCAACCGCCAATTTGTTGTCAAATGTTCCAACATCTGGCTTTAGTGCCTGGCTGACTATTTTATGTTTTTATCTGCGACTGGCATTCAATCTAGTAACCTGAGTGTGACATTATTGTAAAAGAAGTGGTTTCTCTACATCTTAGCGCTTTATTTGAATGTAATCAATTTCCGGACTTTTTCTTTCTTTTTTAGTGGGTGGGGTTCCGAGCATGTGCGATTTTTGGGGTTCTTGCTGAAAACAGTGTTGTTCTATGACGCATACACTGAGGCTCCTGTGTAAATTTAGTCGAGCTGATGATGCAGTGTACCCCTCCAGCTTCAAAGCGGCTTGTTCCGGTTTGTCTGTTCCGAGCAGGCTCGCAGTGGTTCTATTCTCTGGGCACTCCGGCTTCTTTCCACCACGGTAAAAACAGACTCCGACCGTTACGCTGGCATGACATATTCGTGTCCAGTGTACGGTTTGGAAACTCACACTGAACCCCACTAGTTTTTGGGGAGTTTTTTGACTGTACAATGGTCTCGGGGTGTCAGATGCTAGCGTGGCGGGCCGCTCCCAGGCTATGGTAGTCGAGCCTTCTCAGGCTGGAACCCTGATACAACAACAACAACTGGCTAAAATAAAAACCAGCCCATTTTTGTTTGAAAACCATATGGGCTATTCCATTTGATACTTTCTTATGTAAAAGGGAAGGCTGTGAAAATGCATAGCGGGGACCTTAAATCAGAGGTTAAAATTGAGCTGTCAAAAATAGAAGATTGGCTCCAACCACCTATGGCGCTTGCATGTTCTTGAAAACATTTATAAATGCGAGAACCATAGTGTTCTGGTCAGCAAATTAGCACTGGGAACAGTGATTGGACTTGGTGAAACTTAAGACAGGAACAGAAATAAAGGGAGCTCACTCATCTAAAATGTTAGGACAACTGTAAAAGAAGTGTTGATCATTCATTTTCACACAAAATAGATTGATTTATGTGTAGGTTGGATGATTTCACAAACAGGCAGATTGGATTCAATATTTTGATCAATATTTTTGCACTCGCAAAAAATGTCTTGTACAAATGTTTTGGCCTCGCATTTTGAAATTCTCACTCTCATTTAGCGTAAATGCAGGCTTAATTTCGGACCCTGGTGTCCGCTCTATAACTTGATAACCGTAAGAGGTATTTCAACGAAACTTCCATACATTTCTAAAGCACATTCAGATGACATGTCATGCACAAGCACCATAACTCTTGAATGTATATTTTTCAAATTATTCCCCTTGTAACATAACTAAATGCACTTTTGTGATTTTTTTTATTCCTAAAAGAGGGAGACATCTGTTTTTCATAGAAAAACAATTCTAGTAGCCTATTGTAATCCACATCCAAAAGGCAATCCTTTTTTCCAAAAATGAACACCCTCGATGATCAAAAAGGAGGAGTTTGGGTTTCGAGACATAAGACAGATTTGAGTATATGTTTGCGTTATGAGCCACACAACAGATTTTGACAAATGAACCACAATACAAAAATAACTGGTTTAAAGTACAATATATTCACGGGTGATATCGTACATTGCGTGTGAGCATTGGAGAAAAGCTCAGTGGTAGAGTGCTTGGCTCAAGATCGATGGGTTGTGGGTTTGAGCCTCACTAGAGGCACTTAATTGTGTCCTTCAGCAAGACATTTTATCCTATGCTTAAGTACTGGTTCTACCCAGGAAGACCTGTCCCGCCATGACTGAAAAATAGTTGACTGGAGTGGAACAAACAAAACATCAAATCAAATAAAACAAACAAATACAAAATTTGATCCTTGGATGAAAACAAATTTGTTGAGATGGCACAGTGATAATCGTGCCTTTTATTCAACTATTCATTGGCTGTTTATTTTCAATCTTTCATCATGTAACAAATGCATTCTGGTCCGTTGCATATCTATCTTAACGATCAGGCTAAAAATAGATTTTTGAAATGAAAACTTTAAAAATCTTCTAGTCTGAAACCACAAGGCCTAGAGTCGTGATATTTGGTATGTAGCATCATCTAGTGGATCTCTACTAAGTTTGTTCAAATTGTGGCCAAAAATGGACCCGTCCCGGGGGTCATATGTTTTACATAGGCATATTTAGGAAAAACATGAAAAAATCTTCTTGTGTGAAACCACTGGCTGGATTTTGACCAAACTTTGCAGAAATGATCCTTATATAGTCCTCTCTAATAAGTGTTCAAATGGTTCCGATCTGTAGTATATCTAGGTCACACATGCTAAAATAGTTTAACAAAATAAGACCTTAAAAAATCTTCTTTGTCTGAAACCACAAGGCATAGAGCCTTGATATTTGGTATGTAGCATCCTCAAGTGGACCTCTGCAAAGTTTATTTAAATTATGTCCCTGGGGCCAAAAATAGGCCTGGGGGGTCACATGTTGTACATACTTGTCCGATAGTACAGATAAGCTAAATACCTTTCTGTGCTTAAACAATTTTCACTTTCAAAAACAGTATGAAACCAGATATCAACTCTCTTGTATACAGTCTAGATCCAGATCAGCTGGCTTCTTCAGATCAGGATCCAGACTGTTTTCAATGCAACATATGAACTCATAATAACTGATCAAAATATGAAATACAAAATTTTATTAACTTTATACATTTCTACTTGTCCAAATACAGGTAAATAGATATTTTAACTTGACCTGAATAAATTGGGACCAGGTCGGACAAGTCGGGCATGGTATTTCCCCAGCCCTGCATGTAGGCTTCTATAGGGAAAGCATGAAACAGTCTTCCTTGTCTGAAACCTCAAGGCATAAAGCCTTGATATTTAGTATGTACCTCAAGTCAAAGAGCCTGTATATTTGGCATGAAGCATCACCCAGTAGACCTCTACCAAGTTTGTTCAAATGATAAAATGAAAAAAATCTTCTTGTCTGAAACCACAAGGCCTAGAGCCTTGATGTTTGGTATGTAGTATCATCTAGTGAACCTCTACCAAGTTTGTTCAAATTATAGCTCTAGGGCCAAAAATGGCCCCGACTCGGGGGTCACAGGTTTTACAAAGGCTTTTATAGGGAGGAACATGAAAAAATCTTCTTGTTTGAAACCACAAGGCCTTGATATTTGGTACGAGGCATCATCTGGTGGACCTCTACCAATTTTGTTCAAATAAGACCACTGGGGCCAAAAATGGCCACGCCCCAGGGATCACATGCCTTACATATGCTTATATACGGAGAAACATAAAAATTCTTCTGGTCTGAAACCATAAGGCCTAGAGCTTTGATATTTGGTATGTAGCATCACCTTGTGGACATCTAACAAGTTGTTTAAATGATGCCCCATGGGCTAAAAACGACCCCGCCCCGGGGGTTACATACTTTAACATAGACTAATATAGGGAGAAACATGAAAAAATCTTCTTGTCTGAAACCACAAGGCCTAGAGCCTTGATATTTGGTATGAAGCATCATCTAGTGGACCTCTACCAAGTTTGCTCAAATAAGACACCTGGGGCCAAAAATGGCCCCACCCCGAGGGTCACATGCTTTACATAGGCTTAAATAGGGAGAAACATGAAAAATCCCTAGTCTGTAACCATTAGGCCTAGAGCCATGATATTTGGTATGTAGCATCACCTTGTGGATTATGCCCCTGGGCCAAAAATGGCCCCGCCCTGGGGATCACATATTTTACATTGGCTTATATAGAAAAAAAACATTGAAAAATCTTCTTGTCTGAAACCATAAAACTTAGAGCCTTGATATTTGGTTTATAGCATCACCTAGTGAACCTTTTTTTTTTTTTTTTTTTTTTTCAGTCTTCATATTTTATTTGTAATCCACATATATATATACACACAATTACTGATTTAACAAACATGGTTTTGAATTTCCTTGTTATGTACTCTCTCACCAGCTTTCTTCCTTCTTTCGTTATTTACATCAGGTTGTGCCTAAATATATTGTCTATACCATATGTCTCCTAATAATTTAAACATCAGAATATTACGAATTTATTGCGCAGATGAATAACACTGTATATTCTACCTGAGTCACTGTCTAAATATTTAGGAAAATATGGTATATTATGGCAATTAAAATGTAGTGTCTATAATTATGAAGTTCCTTTATCTATGAAGACAGTTTCATTCTGACTTGCTCTGTGTGACCTGTCAATACATGTGGCTCTATAAGTTTTGATGACTTATGATTTCATTTAATTTTATCCTTAACTGCACTTTCATTTCCACACAACAATCTTTATCTTGAGGAGTGCACTGTAGTCATTCCACTACGGCAATTTGGGTCTCGTCACCCACTTCGGTGTTATAGTAAACTTACTTTCAAATAAAGGCTGACAAAAATGAGAACTTTCGAGTATGTTTGCTTCGAGATTGCATCGTCTGGTTAACAACCTCTGTGTTGGTTTGCCAAAACGGAGATAAAATCAGATTTTTAAAGTGTTTTTTTTACAGTTATCTTAAAAAAACGTCAATTACGGTTTCGTCATAATTTTACGGTTTCGTCATTGATAAATTGTCCACTATGACGAAACCGTAATAAGTTATTTCATGCCTAGACATCAAACGTTAAAGTTTTCATATAATTTTAAAGCTAAAAGATACAATTTGATTTTGGTGAACAAATATCAATCCGAACCCAAGCATTTGGGGGCGCTTATCTGTGATTAAATGAAGAAATTGATCATGATGAGAAAGTTACCCTAACACCGGAATAAGTGACGAGACCCAATTTGCCGTAGTGGTTTGACTACAGTGGAGTGGTTCAAGGGAAAATAACCTAGTAGTGGAGTACTATGTATCTTCTAGTACTTGATGTAAAGCTGACCATTTAGCTTGAAATTTTTCTTGTCTATTGTGAATCTTTGAAATGTATTTTTCATTTTTATATTTCCTCTTCAAATAGATACAAAAGTTTTCTAAAATTATACGATTGGCATAAAACTTTGTTTTGTATATAAAATACTTTGCTAAAAGTAGTATATGATTCAATAATCCATTTTTTGTAGGTTTTAAAAACATAATATTTTTTGCTGTTAATTCAAGTTCAATATTAGCTTGAATTCTCAACCAGTTCTGAAGAGCTACCCAAAATTCTTTTACTTTATTGCAAAGAAAGAGGACATGTATTATTGTTTCAGATTCTTGATTACAAAAAGAACATCTATCATTGTCTACCTTTTTAATTTTAAGAAGAAAGGATTTTGTTACAAGTATATGATTATTGACTTTGAATTGAAATTCCTGTAATTTTACCTCTTTAATATTTTTAGTCATAGTGTTATAACTATTCCACTCATTTTCTGATATATTTCCAATTATGTTCACCCATTTTCGTGGTGGAGGAGTTAAATCCTTATTTTCTATAAGAACATCATAAATTGTCCTGCTACCTTTTTTATCTTTGCACAATATTTTGACATAGCAATTTTGAGCCACATTTTGCCTCAAATTTTTACATTTCACACTATTTTGGTTTATTTTATTTTTCCAGAAGGCGGGTAATTTTCTCAGAATTGACTGGTAGTCTAAAAAAGTTCCATGTATATCATAAGTGTCTTTTAATTCATTAAAATGATAAAACTGTCCTTCAGCATTTAATAAATCTATAACATTCCTTATACCTTTATCATGCCATTCTTTAATAAATAAATTTTGTCCCCTATTCAAATTAGAATTAAACCAAATTGGACTATATAATATCTCTTCTAGTGTCTCGATTTCAACCGCTTGGCAAAATTGTTTCCAACTTAAGAGCATGTCTTTCCAAAAGGGATTGTTTATTTCGTATGCTTTTATATGTGCGTAGTGGCCCCCTTTAGTCAGTAAACTGCTTATATTTATGTTTGACAGACTGCTCCAAGAGCAATCAGTCTGAGCAATTTGCCGTCTAAACCAAGTTACTTTTAATGCTGTAACAAAGCTATCAATTTTAATCATTCTCAGACCCCCTTTTGTAATATCTTTAATTATATATTGCCTTTTTATTCTGTCAGGTCCTGAATTCCAAATGAATTTGTAAAATAATTTATTCAAAGTTTTTACCAGATTTCCAGGAGGGTTAGGTAGAGCTAAAAAAAGGTGAACAAATTTTGCAATGGCTAGTGATATTTTCCCTTGTAATGAAAGTCTCCTTTTTGACCAAGTTTTTATAGTATTTTCCACTTTTTTCAAGATATCTGTTGTGTTTTGGTCCCATATGTCGAAAACCTCTGGTGTGAAAGTTACTCCTAAGATTTTGAAAGGCCCCTGGTTCCAGTCTAATTTATAATCTTCACACATCTTACGATTTGATTTATTCATTGACCCAATCCATATTGCTCTTGTTTTTTCTACATTTATTTGAAGTCCAGAAAAAGAGTGAAATGATTTTAATTTAGCTAAAGTTTTCCTTAAAGATAACTCAGATCCATCCAAGAAAATTTGAGTGTCGTCTGCATATTGACTTAATTTATATTCTTTATTTTGTATCAAAATACCCTTAATAAGATTGTCTTTTCTAATCATGTGGCTTAGTACCTCAGCACAGAGAATAAAAATGTATGGTGAGATAGGATCTCCTTGTCTACAGCCCCTTTGTAGAATAAAATACTCAGTCATATGACCATTTTGTAGAATACATGACTCTGAGCCATTTTGAAATAATTTGATCCATCTTTTGAAGGAAGGTCCAAAATTAAAGTAATCCAGAGTTTTGTGAATAAATTTCCATGATACTGAGTCAAAAGCCTGCTTGAAATCAATTGAAAGTATTAAACCTGGAATTTGTTGTTGTTTTGTTTCAAAGAGGACGTCATATATTAATCTAATGTTTTCTCCTATAAATCTACCAGCAATGAAACCTTTTTGATCTTCATGTATAAGTTTATGCAGAACCTTTTTAAGACGGGATGCAATGACTGAGGATGCTAGCTTGTAAATTACATTCAGGAGAGAGATTGGTCGCCAATTTTTCAAATAAAATGGTGATTTGTTTGGTTTTGGAAGGCAAGTGATTATACCTTGTTTTTGGGTAATTGATAATGATCCTGTTTTATAACCATAATTCAATGAGTTAAGAATAAAGTTTTTGAGATCAATCCAAAAGAATTTAAAAAATTCAGCCGTGAACCCATCATTTCCTGGAGTTTTTGAGTTTTTCATGTTTTTTAATGCTTCTGCCAGCTCAGAATATTTTATATTGCCTTCCAATGACTCAGCCTCATCTTTAGTCATTTTAAGATTATTTACCCCTATCTCTGCTTCAATAGGTGTGTCATCAATTAAAATATTTTCACTATACAGGTTTTTAAAATATGTTTTTTGGCTATTTAAGATTTCTTCTGTGCTTAAACTTTCTTGACCATTATCTTCTATTATTTTTGTGATTACCTTATTAGTGAAGTTTCTCTTTTCAAAATTTAAAAAATAACTTGAAGGTTTTTCCCCAAGGTCTTCATACCTACATCTTGATCTTATCATTACTCCTTCAATTTTATGTTTTCTTATTTCATTTAGTCTGTTTTTCTTGTTTTCTAATAGATTAAAATCTTCATCACTCACTATTTGTAAATTTTCAGAGATATTTCTTTCTAGTTGTGATATATCCTCTTCTAGTTCCTTTTCTTGTTTAGTACTTTCTCTCTTTTTTCTAGAGCTGTATTTTATTGTCTCTCCCCTGATGGCTAAAAGAATCATTTCTAATAGAAGCTGATCATTAATAGAATATGTGTTTTCTATATCATCATTATTATCATTGTTGATATTGTTGTTGTTGTTGTTATCATTATTATTATTATTATTGATGTTATTATTATTATTATTATTATTATTATTGACGTTATTATTATTATTATTATTATTATTGATGATGTTGTTATTATTATTATCATTATTATCATTATTAAATTCTCTATCTTGTTGGACATCTATAATTTTGTATGTATTTTTCACTTCTTCAATTGCCTTTTTAACTATTTGAATGTATTCATTGTCTTTTAGAAGGGAATTATTGAATTTCCAGTAACCTTTTCCGCGCTCATTATTATTAAATTTAAGTTTAAGTATGGTTCCTGAATGATCTGTTCTGTAGCCTGATACCACACAATTGTCATAGACAAATTCAAAACTTTCTTCACTAACTAGAAAGAAGTCTAGACGAGCTTGTTTTTTCACTGGATTTAATTTCCTCCATGTGAATCCTTTTTCATCATGTAAATTCCTGTATACATCAATAAAATTATCTTCCTCAATAAATTTTAGGACTTCCGTTCTAGCTCTTGGGTTATTTATGTGCAAATAGTTTTCAGTATCAACATCAGGATTTAAAACTAAATTCCAGTCACCACAAATTATAACATTTTCATTTCCAAAATCTTGTATCTTTTGCTTGAGGTTTTTATAGAAATTTGGCTTATCTTCATTTGGGCCGTAAATGCTGACTAGAGTAATTTTTTTTGTGAGAATTGTTAATTCCATAATGATAAAATTTCCATCCGGGTCTGTTAAAATTTGTCCTGTATCACATGCAAAGTTATTGTTTATCAATATCATAACACCCCTGCTTGCATTTGTACCTTCTTTAGCACTTAATACAATATTATATCCCCATTCTGATTTTACGTAAGAATACATTTTTCTATCAATATGGACATCCTGTAAGCATGCTATATTATATTTCTTTGACCGAATGTATTGAAATAAATCTCTCCTTTTTTGCATGTTTTTTAGGCCTCGACAATTTTGGGAAAAAATAGTTATCAAGTCATCCATTATCTATAAGTAAGTTTCTCCATACAAAAGCCTGAAATACAGAGTTTACAATTACAGCCAAGTCACGCACAGCAGCAGAGTATAGTTTAAACAACACAATAACAAAAAAGAAAAAAAAATGAATGTGACATAATGTACACATGTAAAAGAAGTTTTAGCTCTTGATATATTTGCAGAACTATATAACATAATGTGGCAAATAAGTGGATGTGTGTTTTATATTTCAACAATGAAGTATTATAGCATTATCATATCAATTTCAAAGATTAGGGTACTAAAGAAGAAAAATTCAAAATTGTAAAAGAACAGCAGTTCTAAATTTCTTGTACTTATTAATTCAACTGTGCAATTCAACTGCACAGTGCAGATCTCACTTAGTTGTTTTTTAGGAGAACTCTTAATCTGTGTCTGCACTGCCTGCACATATATGTCTGTCCAGAGCCGTAGGATTCTGTTAAACAAAGTTGTTTTGGTCTGTCAAAAGTTTATCAATCTCAACACAGATGCATACTAATGTCAAACCTTCTGGGTCCAGATTGGACCTGACATCTGTCCGGCCAATCTGGGTCCAAATGGTTTGTCAATATTCACCTCTGCCTCATGTAAATTCAACCCTAATGGCAAGCAGCCCTGGTCCAGACTAGACCCGTCACCTGTCGTGTCAGACCTGATCCCTTATTATTTACAAATAATCACCTATACTTCCTTACACTCCAATGTTAAACAGTTGGGGTCCAGATCAGCCCAAACAACTGTCCGGCCCGATCTGGGTCCAAACTATTTGCAAAACATCACCTCAACTTCCTGATGTCTGACAGTGTGGGTACAGATCAGACCAAACAATTGTCTAGTCTGACCCGGATCCATACTATCTGCAAAAGTTCACCTCAAATTCCTTTCAGTTATATCCTTATTACAAACATACCAAACAATTGTTGAGCCTGATCTGGGTCCAAGCTATTTGTGATAGTTCACCTCAACTTCCTGATCCTTACGTCACACAGCATGGGTCCAGATCAGACCAAACAATTGTCAAACCTTGGTCAGGGTCCAACCTATCTGCAAAAGTTCCCTCAAACTCCCTGTCAGTTACGTCCTATGTCAAACAGCATGGGTCCAGGTCAGACCAAACAATTGCCAAGCCTGATCCGGGTCCAAACTATTTGCAAAGGTTCACCTCACTTCCTGTCAGTTACATCCTTATGTCAAACAGTATGGGTCCAGGTCATACCAAACAACTGTCAAGCCTGACCCGGGTCCAAACTATTTGCAAATGTTCCCTTCAACTTCCTGTCAGTTACATCCTTATGTCAAACAGTATGGATCCAGATCAGACCTAACATTTGTCAAGCTTGATCTGGGTCCAAACTATTTGCAAAAGTTCACCTCAACTTCCTGTCAGTTACATTCTTATGTCAAACAGTATGGATCCAGATCAGACCTAACAATTGTCACGCCTGATCTGGGTCTAAACTATTTGCAAAAGTTCACCTAAACTTCCTGTCAGTTACATCCTTATGTCAAACAGTATGGATCCAGATCAGACCTAACAACTGTCACGCCTGATCTGGGTCCAAACTATTTGAAAAAGTTCACCTAAACTTCCTGTCAGTTACATCCTTATGTCAAACAGTATGGATCAAGATCAGACCTAACAATTGTCAAGCCTGATCTGGGTCCAAACTATTTGAAAAAATTCTCCTAAACTTCCTGTCAGTTACATCCTTATGTCAAACAGTATGGATCCAGATCAGACCTAACAATTGTCAAGCCTGATCTGGGTCCAAACTATTTGAAAAAGTTCACCTCAACTTCCTGTCAGTTACATTCTTATGTCAAACAGTATGGATCCAGATCAGATCTAACAATTGTCAAGCCTGATCTGGGTCCAAACTATTTGAAAAAGTTCACCTAAACTTCCTGTCATTTACATCCTTATGTCAAACAGTATGGGTCCAGATCAGACCAACCAATTGTCAAGCCTGATCTGGGTCTAAACTATTTGCAAAAGTTCACCTCAACTTAATGTCAGTAACTTTCTTATGTCAAACAGTATGGATCCAGATCAGACATAACAATTGTCACGCCTGATCTGGGTCCAAACTATTTGCAAAAGTTCCCTTCAACTTCCTGTCTGTTACATCCTTATGTCCAACAGCATGGATCCAGATCCGACACAACAATTGTCACGCCTGATGCGGGTCCCAGCTATTTGAAAAAGTTCACCTCAACTTCCTGTCAGTAACATCCTTATGTAAAACAGCATGGGTCCAGATCAGACCAAACAATTGTCAAGCCCAAACCAGATCCAAATAATTTGCAAAACATCACCTCAACTTCCTGTCAGTTACACCCACATGTTAAACAGCATGGGTCCAGATCTGACCAAACGATTGCCACGCCTGATCTGGGTCCAAAGTATTTGCAAAAGTTCACCTCAACATCCTTTCAGTTATATCCTTAGGTCAAACAGTATGGGTCCAGATCAGACCTAACGATTGTCAAGCCAGATCCAGGTCCAAACTATTTGCAAAAAATCACAGCAACTTCCTTTCAGTTATATCCTTATGTCAAACAGCATGGGTCGAGATCAGACCTAACAATTGTCAAGCCTGATTCGGGTCTAAACTATCTGCAAAAGTTCACAGCAACTTCCTTTCAGTTCTATCCTTATGTCAAACAGTATGGGTCCAGATCAGACCTAACGATTGTCACGCCTGATCTGGGTCCAAACTATTTACAAAAGTTCACCTCAACTTCCTGTCAGTTGTATCCGTATGTCAAACAGTATGGGTCCAGATCAGACCTAACAACTGTCAAGCCTGATCTGGGTTTAAACTATTTGCAAAAGTTCACAGCAACTTCCTTTCAGTTATATCCTTATTTCAAACAGCATGGGTCGAGATCAGACCTAACAATTGTCACGCCCGATCTGGGTCCAAACTATTTGCAAAAGTTCACCTCAACTTAATGTAAGTAACATCCTTATGTCAAACAGCATGGGCCCAGATCAGACCTAACAATTGTCAAGCCTGATCTGGGTCCAAACTATTTGCAAAAGTTCACCTCAACTTCCTGTCAGTTACATCCTTATGTCAAACAGTATGGATCCATATCAGACCTAACAATTGTCACGCCTGATCTGGGTCCAAACTATTTGCAGAAGTTCCCAACAACTTCCTGTCAGTTATATCCTAATGTCAAACAGTATTGACCAGATCAGACCAAACAATTGTCAAGCCTGTTCCGGGTCCAAACTATTTGCAAAAGTTCACCTCAACTCCCTGTCAGTTACATCCTTATGTCAAACAGTATAGATCCAGATCAGACATGACAATTGCCACGCCTGATCTGGATCCAAACTATTTGCAAAAGTTCACAGCAACTTCCTATCAGTTATATCCTTATGTCAAACAGCATGGGTCCAGATCAGACCTAACAATTGTCAAGCCTGATCCGGGTCCAAACTATTTGCATAAGTTCACCACAACTTCCTGTCAGTTATATCCTTATGTCAAACAGTATGGGTCCAGATCCGACCAACCAATTGTCAAGCCTGATCTGGGTCCAAACTATTTGCAAAAGTTCTCCTCAACTTAGTGAACCTCTACGAAGTTCGTTCAAACTATGCCCCTGGGGCCAAAATGGCCCTGGGCCAGGGTTGCCAGGGACATGGTCAGCTTTCTACAGATACCTATATGTAAGCTTTGAACAAAAACTCGGGTGAGCGCTTAAGGGCCACTTGGCCCTCTTGCTTCATTTCTGAAGGTAGTCATCATCATGTGCATATCAAATTAATGGGAATGAAGCGTGTAATACCATGCAAGCAAATATGCTGTCCTTTTACACACCCTTGATCCCTGGATGATGTCAAAAGGTCAACTGAAGGTCATGTTGCATATCAAATTACAGGGAAAGAAGTTAAGAACATTATGCAAGCATAATTAAAAATGTTTGACCCCTTGCCTTTTGGGTTGGGTAAAAAGGCCAGACTTTGAAATTGTGCAGATAAGTATTTTGATAGGTGAGTGATACCAAAGATGGGCTTAGGTGTTGGAGAAATGGGATTTATATTTTATGGTTAACATCCTCTCCTTGTGACAAGGACTCAGGTGAGGCAGAGCCCATGTGCCCTTTGTTATTTTATTGGAAAAAATTGTCACTCGCTTTATTGCCAAAACCTTGTATTTACTGTTATGTATTTTGAAAACGAAAAAGGTGTTAAATTTTACAGTAGCAGTTATGAATTTTGATAACAAATCTGAATTTTCCAGTTTTTTATTCGAAAAAGACTGCAAGGTTTCTGGAGAAGTTTTCTTGAATGAAGAATTACTACAGAACCATGCAAGAATAGTTATGGAATCTCTGAGTGCCGCTGTTGAATGTCTACGTGATAGCAAACAACTAACAGCCCTGCTCATTGAAATCATAGAAAGACATGATATGTATGGTGTTAAACCACACATGATATTGATACGGGTATGGTGCTTATAGAGACACATATTTCCTATATATCCACCAAGGTTGGCAATTGACCGGTCAATATGCATATTGACCAGACCAGTGGTCATTACTGGTTTTAACCGGTCATTACTGGTCGATTGGTGGTCAATTGGTCGATTGAAAAAAAAAGTGGTCGATGGGAAACTTAGAAGCATTAATGATCCCATTTTACTGGACTCTATAAAAAGACGTAAAATTGTTTCAATATAAGATAATACAGGCTTATGTGTTTCATGCCTTACTATTGCTTTAAAAATGTATGAATAATTATTTATAATAGGCCGTAAATCAAACAAAATGAAATGTCAATAGTTTTAGATCTTCAGTCTCAATCAAACTGAATTATGCCATAACCACAACTTTTAGTCTAGACTTTAGACTTTAACTTATTTTCTATTGACCATTAATAAAAAAGTAAAGCAAATGCAAGTAATTAAATGAACTAAATTTAAAAAAGTTCTAGCTTTTTCAGTCATAAAAATTTTTTCAATCAGTGACTAATTAAATGAAAGAAAGTACAAAAGTTAAAACACTACTTCCAATTGATCATTAAAGAGGTCATCATGTACAAATTAGTCATTGCTCTATTAGTTAAAATGCAAATTGAATTGGCTTAAGACAAAGGTGTGAAAATGGTAAAGGAAACACTAACTGTTGAGCAACATATCAGGAGTTAATTTTAACTTTAATTACCCCTGAACAAACAAAACTGTCAAAATACTGGACATGTCTGTCAGACTTGAAAAAAGGTGTGTCCAGTTTATAAGACCTATCCAATCACTGAGCTTAAAATGCATTGGTTACTTCACTGGCACCTGTGTTCATATAGAGGTGTGAAACAGTGGTTATTCTGTTATCTGCTGTAATCAGTTAGTTAATATTTTAACCAGTGTCATAAATTCATAAAGTTATGGTCTCAAAACGATGAAAAAAGACCCTTAGGCTGTATGGTTATTCTATTCTGCCCTTGATGATTAAAATAGAATAAAAAGTGTTAGGTGCCTGGACTGTAATGCAGAAGTCAGTGCTAAGGTGAAAAGTGCCCTTGGCAGGGACGAAACAGTACTTTTTTTTCTTTTTTCAATAAATAAAACATCAATTCTGACCCTATATCTCAATCCACCTCTAAAACGGCCCCTTAAGATTTTCAATCGACCACTCAGATTCGTATTGACCAGTATTGACCACTTTTTGGCATATTGACCAGGGCGGTTTTAACCGGTTAAAACCACCGGTTAAAACCGGGGGTGGTTTCGACCGCCCAACCTTGATATCCACCCCAAAAGGGTGCTGTTTACATACATTTTATCACAATGTTAAGCTAGGGCTAAAAATGAGAGTAAGGGCCATTTCACATATACATGGAAACTGAATTGCATTGCTTCATTTTCGTCAGACCTTTCACATATGAATGGAATCCGCAGATGAAATCTAAAATGCATGTATAATTTAGCACAGACCTGGTATCTACATGTACAGACTTCTTGATATTGTTCCATGTCACTGCGTTTAGGTCGTGGTCTTTATAGTCTCTCTAGGCTTTGTCCCACATAAGTCTGTATTGTTCTGCTGGTAAAATAATCGCCCTATTGTCTTGCTGGACAATCCATCAATGGCTTCCATGATAACTAAATTATATACAACCCATGTGATTGTGCATGTGCAGGTATAATTAAAATTATGCTTTGTGAATCTGTTGTATTTGCTGAAATTTGGCCTTCGAGACCAAAAAAAAATAGAATCCAATTTGTGCATGTTTTCTGTTTGGCGTTTCGTTTTCGGCGTTATGTGAAAGCACTCGTAGGTTTTAGGGCTTTCTATTTTTCTGTTGGGTTTTGTTGTATATGTGAAATGGCCTTAAAAATAGATTCTTTTTGTCTATCATAATTCATAAATCACAATAATTATTCTATTTTATCAAAGATATTTTTTAAGGGATTCTCGTTAAAGCATCTCTGTTAGAAGAGGTTTCTATTGATGAGTACCAACATCATTCACTGGAAGGACACTTTATAGGAGGGTTAGTCAAAAATAACTGAGCCCTACTCATAACATTTGAATCAAGTAAAATGGACATATAATTAGATGATATTTCATTGTAGTTATATGTCATCTATTTAATCACCTAATTTATTTCTGTTGGTAGGCCTTTTACAACGGTTGGTAGGCAACAGAATATGACCTGTCAAAGGGGTGCGTTCACGCTGTGATACATCTAATTCTAAGCGTTGCTATGGAAACAGTAATATTAAAGCAAGGCTTAATTTACTGTCATCTGATATCTTTAACATGTACCTAATCAGTGTCACAGAACAGAAACCAACTGAACCCAAATTATAGATGCTGTGGCAGTTTGATTTCAGAATTTATCAAATTTTAACATGCCTGACGTCCTATAATTTACCCCACCCATATTCAAATTTACACAATTTTAATAGAAAACACAAAATATTGGCCAAATAATGCTTTAATAGGACTGCATACACAAACCAACCCTCAGACATATTAAGTTCCTTGATTTAAATTCACAATTTTGTTTCCATGGCAACACAATTCTCATGTATTTGAAAATTTGTGGAATTTTGGCGTTTTTTGTTGCTAGGCAACGCATACAATCAATGTTCACCCAAGCATTAATGAACTAAGTGTAATGAAAAGTCAATATGATATATGTTATTCAAATAAATGCCAAATATGTCTTTCAAAAAACTACCAAGCATGCAAGCTTTTTAAAGACTTACCAGAGTTCTCACTAGGATTTTGAAAACAGGATTCATAGAATCCATCTCTGGAAAAAGTTGGAGTCAAAATTGAAAAATTGGAGTTTGACCTGGAAAAGTTGGAGTTTTTAGTTTTAGCCGAAATATAAAAAGTTTTATTTATGGATGTAAATGTCTTTTATCCTGCAAAATGGCAATATTTCAAAATCCTTGTGAGGACTAGCTGTGAACAAAAAAAAATTTAGACCAAAAATAAAAGTTTGTATCAGGTTACCCTAAATCCCCCTCTTCTCTACTGTATATTCATGGTGGCTGAGATCGTGAGCGCATCGATGTGACTGACGATCTTCAGTTGCCTAGCAACCATAATAGAAGCTTCACTAGGATAATTCTTCAGGGTCAAAATATCGATGACATATACTTATAGAAAATAATCACATTTGTTGTCTACAATACCAAACTAAAATGTTATGAAGTAGGGCTCAGTTATTTTTGACTAACCCTCGTAAACAGAGCCGTCTCTGAAATGGAAAAGGAAATCTTATGAGGGTCTTTCCAGTTCTTTATATGAAGGCTGAAAAGAATCGCCTAAATCTGTAAGTTTTCCATTCAGTGCTTTTATGGTTTAAAATAATGAAAAACGGAGAATGTGCATGTAGTGCTCCACTCTGGTCTTTTAACTTCTTATCTAAGCTGATGCAAGCTGCAAATTGTGTGCGGTTTTGTCTGAATCTTTTTTGTCGTGAGGTACATAAAGGTTGTTTACCTCACAACAAAAACGATTCAGATAAAACCGTACACAATTTGCTGCTCATATCAGCTTGGATTAAACTTGAATACATGTACCAGAGCAGAGTGCTACATTCTCTTTTTTGCATTATTTTACAGGATAAAAGAAATATTTTTAGTTTTTAGGCGATTATTCAGCCTCCATATATAGAGCCACCATATACAGAGCCGGTGGCTCTGTTTATGAAATTTCCTACCCGTGTGAAGAAATAAGAAAACTATTGATTCAGATATCCCTCTTAGCTAGTGCTTTCACAGTGTTTTAGTGTAGGATTGGACATTAATAGCTTTCCTATTTTGGACTGTGGCTTTAGATAAGATTTATTTTTTCAATTAAAAATGAGAATATTTTTCTTATTTTATCAATAGAAAGTTGGTTGTGATGCTTGTGGGACATGTTGTGTTTAGAATCTTTTATTTAGTACACACAATATAATTTTTTGTGGAGTAGTATGAAAAATAATGGTTTGGATATCCCACATAATCTTGGATTAGGCGTCCTCTTTGAGAAAAATTCCTCAGAATCCTTATGACTTCCAGTTCTAAAGAAATTGACAAATATAGCCTCTACATTCCATAAATACTTTTTTCATTATTTTCTGGTTGTATAATTTCATGATCTTTTGTCACCTAGCCCAGTTCTAGCTGTAATGACTCTTTAAGCAATTTTGTAAATAATTTTGTTATTGTGCCACTAATGGCAGCGAAACACTGCTTATATACACGCTTTGAAGAAGATGATTGTAATAAGTCTCCGAAACCAATTTTTGTCCCCCGCCTTTTCGAAGAAAAGCGGAGGGACATAGTTTTCGGCATTCCGTCCTTCCGTCCTTCCGTCCTTCCGTCCGTCCTTCCGTCCTTCCGTCCCCCTAATATAGTAGGTACCTTGTGTGCGCAACTCCTCCTACAGTTTTATGCCGATTCTTTCGAAACTTTACAGATGTTTTAGTCATGGTCTGAAGATATGCATGTGGTTTGGATATTATCCTGAGATTATTTTTTGTCACTTTTTTCGCAATTTGAACTTAGTCATTTTTAGGCGTTTTTACTATCAAAGTGAAAAGATAGTGGGTACCTTGTGTGCGCAACTCCTCCTACAGTTTTATATCGATTCTTTTGAAACTTCACAGGTGTTTTGTACATGGTCTGAAGATATGCATGTGGTTTGGATATATTCCTCAGATTATTTTTTAACACTTTTTCCGCCAGTTGAACTTAGCCATTTTTCTGACATTTTTACTATCAAAGTGAATGGATAGTGGGTACCTTGTGTGCGCATCTCCTCCTACAGTTTTATATTGATTCTTTTGAAACTTCACAGGTGTTTTGGACATGGTCTGAAGATATGCATGTGGTTTGGATATAATCCTCAAATTATTTTTTATCACTTTTTCTGCTATTTTAACTTAGGCATTTTTCTGGCGTTTTTACTGTCAAAGTTAATGGATACTGGGTACCTTGTGTGCGCAACTCCTCCTACAGTTTTATGCCGATTCTTTTGAAACTTTACAGATGTTTTTGTCATGATCTGAAGATCACTTTTTCTGCTATTTTAACTTAGGCATTTTTCTGGCGTTTTTACTGTCATAAACAATAATGGCGGGGGACATAAATTCTCTGAATTTGCTTGTTGATTTAAGGAATGAAAATGATATCTTTGTAGTCACTGAATCTTATCTGGCACTTTTGAACGTAGCATTGATTCTGCTCTGTCTAATGTTATTTTGCAGGAGAATTGATTAGCAGCAAAGCCCTGGTCTTGTAGAAGGTATTCTTGGATCTATCAGGACAGCTGATACTTGCAGACTATTTATAGAAACTGGAC
Source organism: Loripinus fragilis (assembly GCA_964019695.1). NCBI lineage: Eukaryota > Metazoa > Mollusca > Bivalvia > Lucinida > Lucinidae > Loripinus > Loripinus fragilis. The sequence continues at coordinate 11,061,357 of OZ026527.1, forward strand.
TGGTTCTAGAAATTATTCCAGAAATAGCTGTAATGAACAGCATCACATAACATCCCATGTGATTCAAAAGCTGGACAATGTCATCAAATAATTTTCACTGTAAGTATTAAGTGTAAATTTTCTTTTAGAATCTTTCTTTTTATTTGTTGTATTTTCATAAAAAGCAGCAGCCAATGTCATTGACGCTGATGTTTTAACTGTAATGATCTCTTCTCTCTCTTCGACTGAAAAATGCTGATATTAGGCCAAATAAAAATTGAATTGTTCCTCAGGCATCGTCACATCTGTTTTTAAAGCCCCGCAATATATCTTTTTATAGATTTAAGAAATGAAATAAATACAGCATTTCTAGTTCAAATTCGTTATCGGTAACAGCCATGCGGTTCCACTCTGACTTGGTGGTCCAGTGGGAGTAATGTCAGGTTGTTTAATAATTCTCGCCACCATTTCCGGTTTTAATGTCCAATATAGATAAAAACAACAACAATTTTTTCCACTGTTTTTGGCTCACCTGAGTGAAGGCTCCGAGGTGAGCTATGAGTATACCAATGCCTCCGGTGCCGTCGTCCGTCCGTTCGTCAACATTTTCAAACATCTTGTCCTCTGAAACCACTGGACAGTTGAACTCAAATTTCATATGGAGACTCCTTAGGATGGGAGAACGAAAGATTGTTCAAATGGTCCTGGTCACATGACCAAGATGGCCGCCATGCCCATATATGGTAAAAACCCTTTAAAAATCCTATAGGCCGATGACCTTGGGACTTGATATGTAGCATTGGGGATGTGGGGCCTACCAATTTTGTTCAAATGATGATCCTGGGGTGACCTTGACCTACTTAACATCAAGGTCAAATTTGCTTTCTAATGCATTAAAATGGGGAAATTTTTGAAAAGTTAATTTTTTGAAAACTATTGAAGCCAAAGTCATTATTTTCACTTGATATGTTTTATCTAATGTGACAATGGCTATAAATAAGTTCCAAAGGTCAAGGTTGACCTTTCAGCCAAGGCCGCTCATATTGGAGTCCCATCAATATATTAAAACATAGTTTTCTCAGAAACCACTGGGCCAATTGAACTCAAATTTCATGTCAAGACTCCTTACAATAAGTTAGCCAAGATTTATGCAAATTGTTTTGGTCACATGACCAAGGTAGGCGGCCATGCCCATATATGGTAAAAACCCTTTAAAAAATCTTCTTCTCCAGAACCAGAAGGCCGATGATCTTGAGACTAAGTATCTGGCATTGGAGATGTGGGGCCTACCAAGTTTGTTCAAATGATGATCCTGGGTTGACATTGACCTACTTAATGTCAAGGTCAAATTTGTTTCCTAATACATTAAAATGGGGAAATTTTTGAAAAGTTGATTTTTTGAAAACTAGCCAAAGTCATTATTCTCACTTGATATTTTTTATCTAATGTGAAAATGGCTATAAATAATTTCCAAAGATCAAGGTTGAGCTTTGAGCTTTCAGCCAAGGCCGCTCATATTGGAGTCCCATCAATATATTAAAACATAGTTTTCTCAGAAATCATTGGGCCAATTGAACTCAGATTTCATGTGAAGACTCATTATGATAAGTTGGCTAAAATATATACAAAATATTTTGGTCACATGACCAAGATGACCACCACGCCCATATATGGTAAAAACCCTTTAAAAAATCTTCTACTACAGAACCAGATTGGTATGTGGTATTGGGGATGTAGGGCATGCCAAGTTTGATCAAATGATGATCCTAGGTTGACCTTGACCTACTTAACATGAAGGTCAAATTTGCTTCCTATTGCATTTAAATTGGATTTTTTTTTTGAAAAGTTGATTTTTTAATACTGTTGAAGCCAAAGTCATTGTTCTCACTTGATATGTTAAGAGGCAATTCCAAAGGTCAAGGTTGACCTTTAAGCCAAGGTCACTCATATTGGAAGCCCATCTATATATTAAAACACAGTTATCTCAGAAACCACTCGGCCAATTGAACTCAAATTTCATATGGAGTCTCCTTAAGTTGAGTGGAGTAAATTTGAACCAAATGTTAATGGTCATATCTCCAAGTTCGCGGCCATGCCCATATAAGGTAAAAACCCTTTAAATATCTTCTGCTCTGGAACCAAAAGACCAATGGCCTCGGGTCTTGGTAAATAGCATTGGGGATGTGGTCCCTACCAGGTTTGCACAAATTATGAATCTGAGTTGACCTTGATCTTTTTTACGGCAAGGCCAAATTTTATTCCTAATGTATTTATATTGGAAAAAAATCTTGAAATGTTCATTTTTCTATATACATGTAACTGTTTAGGAGAAATCATAATACTTACGAAAAATGTTATACCTATTGAGACACTGGTTTTATATAAGCACCAAATGTCAGGCTGACCTTTGATCTTTCATCCATGGCCACTCATATTGGGCTGCCTTATACTTATCTAAGCATCTTTTTCTCAGAATCACTTGGCTGTTTGAACTCAAATTTCATATGGAGTATTCAGTAGATAAAACAATATAAATATGATATTATTTTCAGGTCACTTGATCAAAATGGCCACTGCCCATATATAGTAAAACAAATTATGTATGAATAATATGCCTAAATTGACCTTGACCTATTTTAACATTATTAAGGAGATCAGGTGAGCACTTCAGGACCTTCAGGTCCTCTACTTTGCTAGTTATCGAGCCCCAAAAGTGTAGGTTTTCTACATTAGTGATGAAACAAAATCTAATCAGGGCTCACGCTGCCGTTCGCCATTGTAGCCATTTGCTACAAAAATGACAAGGTGGCTACAGATTTATTTCATAAGGAAAGTCAGTTTTTCGCCAAATAAATATCATGTCCATTTTCGCCAATAATGGTTCAAATTTACTGACCAGTGATTTATCTAAACACGTGCATCCAGAGGCGGGAGCATTCGCGGGCGCTGGTTGTTCTGGTACCTAGTGTAAAGCCTGGCATCAGTACAACGAGCGCCCGAGAGAGCTGGCATCGTTGCTGAGTGGGATTTCTAATATTGGCCTGACTGGGTCACTTGATGATTACCACTTAGCCAAAGGGGAAGCAAAAGTGTAAAAATCAATAACCAGTCCAGAACAAATTATGTTGACCTTTTGTGTTAATAGATGTAAAAGGGAAAAAAAAACCTGTTAAAAACTTATCAATAAACAAATTAACCAGCATGAGGGACTGTATATTAAATGAGTTGGTGATTGGATTAATTGAACAATGTGTGTCAGTAATGTTTGATTAGCCAGGAGATTAACTGATTCACCATGTTTACAATGAAAGCTAAAAGTGAAAGCAGGGTTTGCGCTATGATTTATTTTTCTTTCGCCACCATTTTCGCCAATCAGATTTTTTTTGTGCCATTTTCTTAAACTTAGAGCCAGATTTTTGGCCATTTTTTGCCAAAAAAAAAGAGCCAGGTTTTTGGGCATTTTTCGCAAAAAAAAAGTCTTCTGTCTTTAACCCCCTTAATTGTGGTGGATTAATTGTTCTGTACACATTGATACAATAACTATTTAGTAGTCCATTTTGTATTTAAAGCAGTTGACAGTCTTTCAATTGATGCCAATTTGTACCTGAAGATTGTTCATTTTCTTAACAAACAGGGCAGACACTGATGAAATTCCACTTTGGGTATTCTCCGTTTGCCAAAGTCCCTGTTTGCAAGTATTCAGAATGAAAAGGATTAACCAACCGTTAAGAACATATTTAACCAGCCGTTAAACTCTTTTAATAGCTAAACTTTACTGATGTTGATCATTGTACTTTGCACATGAATGATGGTGACAGCTAAAAAAACATTAAGACAGTTGATAGTGATAAGACTAATCTTGGTCTTTCCATAGTATATGGGAAACCTCCATTCAGTTTGAAGACCTGAACGTGACTAAGGTATTTTTTAACATTAACAAAAGCAAGGCACAATGGATAATATATATGACGCCAATATTAATTTTTCTGCCGCTTTTTTGCTCTTTGGTTTTCGTGATTAAAAGTTTGCAATCAATATTATTCTCGCTAGAATATAAAATTATGAAATACCTTTATTAAAAATGTTAAATTTGGAAAATATATGTTTAATAAAACGAAAAACTCCATTGAATTAAGTTTGCTAAATATATTGCAACAAGGGAGCTAATTCAAAAATGTTAAGGGAGAGCACAATTGCAAATTTTTTTATCTCGGTCACAGGTCCAAGTTTTTAACGATCCTTTTTCTGACAAAACAGATTTAAGAAAGCCATAACATCATCCACCTTATAAATAAAGGTTTCTGTTTAGAACTGATAGGTTCAAGTATCTGAGACTGTCCAGAAAAGCACTTTGAACAGCGTGGGTTACTCTGTCTTGAGGAGAGAGGCAATCTTTGGTGTTATCTTGCTACTGTCGGCATTTTGCGAAATGCACGGATCCTTTCGCATGCCTGGTAATGTCTGGTGGGTGATGCTGTCAGATGAAAGAATGGCACAGTGAACAACATGCAAATCTTTCCCCTTTCTCATTATGCTTGATGGAAAATGAGCTTGAAAGTGACCCTTGATTTTTTCTTCTCGCGGACGGCGATGTAGCGGTCTTTTCAACATGATTTAGAATCCGTGTTAAAAGTTATGGATTCAGAAAGCCAATGACTATTATTATTGACCACAATAAGCAAAGATGTCATGGTGATGGTGCAGTTTATTTCATGCACAGTATGACACCATGTATATTATGGTCTGTCATTCTGACTGTTACCGGTAGCAGCTGTTAAAAGTGTGTGCCGAATGCCGCAGGCTAGCAGCGCGTGTCCAGGCTTGACTCGATCAGCTACCGAATTGTGTGGTCGATAATTGGGGTGTTAATTGACAATTAAGATATACATTGATGACCATTAAGCGGCAGGAGGCAATGATTTAAAGCCGTAGGAGACGCTCCGACGCCAGACAAAAATTTTCCCCTGCGATTTTTTTTCGCAAATAGTTGTCGCCAAATTCATATTTTTTGCGCCAAATTTATTATTTCTTCGCATTTGGCGACAATGGCGATCGGTAGCACGAACCCTGAGTGAAAGTAACAAATGTAAAAGACAAAAAAACAGGTTCAATAAATTAAAATATCTAGAAATTAATTTCATGATAATATCCTGTTATAAAAAAACTGTCTCTTCAGTTAACATATTAGGCAAAAAAATCTCTAAAGTTGCCGCTTAAGACAGGTTTTACTGTAGATGAAATTTGACCAACTCTGTAATAAAAATTGGAATTAGATGAATATTTCAGGGAGAATATTTTTTTTCTCCTACAATGGCCCAAGGTTGGTGCATCTGAGTCACATTGACACATTTCTACTGTGTTGTTTAAATAATAAATTTTATTCTACAATAAAAACAGCACAATTTTTCTTCATTCTCTGCTACTGGCCAGTTTGCTTTAAATTACTGATCTTAACAAATGCAACATTTTGGGTTTAAACTCCTGACGGAGAATTTCATTTTCACAAGACTTATCATTCTCTTCATAATAATCCTCAAGACACAAGAAACAAGAATTATCTTTGTCAAAGTTTACATCTTCGCAGTTTCTGTAAATAAGTTATTTATTATGGAAATACGCAGACAGCAGACAGACAGACTGTCAGACAGACAGACAGTCAGACAGACAGATAACAGACAGACAGAAAGACAGAACTTGAATTCAACTTGTAAACTTGAGCATGCAGAAGGCTCAAGGTAAGCTATTGTGATCATAGGATGTATGACATCAGTCCTTCTGTCTGTCGTTGCTTTAAACAACATTTCCAACACCACAGCGTGGAATTTCACCAAACTTCACGGAAATCGTTTATGGGTCCCTTTCAAAGTTGTTCAAAGATTTTCATTCCATGCAAAATTGTGATTGCCGTGGCAACCAACAGGAAAAATGTAAAAAATCTTCTTGAACACTTGTTGAACACTACAGGACTGAAGTGAAATAGTTTATCACCTATGCAGACCAGTATCTTTCCCAAGTTATTTCACCTCCAACTCTCTGCTAGTTATGTCCATTTATCCGTTTTTACTAGCAGCGGCTTTTCTCCATTTAGGCCAGTCATAATAGCTTTTGGGGTACCACTAATTGCTACAGAAACTTTTTTGTGCCTGAGCGAAAGTTTCTTATGTCATCTACAACATACTAAAAGTCCTCACAAAGTATGTTAAAGGAAACGATATTATAATACCTTAATCTACTCCTCATAACACTTTTTGCGGCGGCCCTGTAAGTCCACCGTAGATTGTACTTTCTCTCCCTAGGAAACGCTTCCGGTTGTATAGACGACTCGAATGAAATCTTTATCGCAGTTTTCCTCTGACCATTACACACAGGTAATTATCTTTGAGTAGTTTTTTGCCGATCCATGTATTTTTGATCATCGCTCCAAGGCAATTGACGCTCCAATGCGTTTGTAAGAGAATACTAAGCTCAATATTCCCTGGTGTCACATATTTTCGTGGCTATAATTCTCGCACCACTTTTATTGTTATTTTATTTTATATCACATAGAAATCGTCATGAATCATAGAAATCAGAAAGAAAATATGAAATATATATTAAATTGCAGGAATATTTTTTTTTTTTGTTATTCATATTATTAAAATATGTTACGCTCGAATTTTTAAAGTACGGAAGCACATTAGTGTCATCATGAAATTGAATATACTTGGTACAAAGCGTTTTGGGCGATTTTCGAAGCATTTCTAAGAAAAACATGGCAAGGATCAAGTTTACAGCTTGATCTCACTTCTAAAGAAGGTTTTTAATTAAAAAGGATTCGTTTTTCATCTTGAAAATAGAAAAAATCAGTTGTTAGATGTCTCTAATAAGTAATTAGACGGCATTACTGCTCTAAATAAAACTACCTCCGTGGTGGGAACAGTGGCCATTACTGCTTTGTATAAAGCAACCTCCCTCTTGGGAACAGTGGTCAGTACTGCCGTGTATAAAACTACCTCCCAGTAGGGAACAGTGGCCATTACTGCCCTTAATAAAGCTACCTCCATGGTGGGAACAGTGTCCATTACTGCTCTGTATAAAACTGCCTCTGTGGTGGGAACAGTGGTCATTACTGCTCTGTATAAGGCTACCTCCGTCGTGGGAACAGTGGTCAATACTTCCCTAATCAAAAATAGTAAGTATGATTAGGAAATACCACAATCACAAACCACAGACAACCCCATGGCACCGCAAGGAAGAGCCCATCAATCATCACGAGACACCAGGAACACAAATTAAGCAAAGCAACCAGCTCTCTCTTCCCCAGCAAGATGATTGCAATACTAGAATGGACATAAAGTAATGTACAACAAAACTTAGAACACTTACAGACTCCCACAATGGGAGTAACAATAAACAAAAAGTCAACAACAACAGAATCACCGCCTTAGAACAGACAGCAGCCTAAGCCAACGGGGGGCTTAAATGCATTTTACTGGTATCAAATCTTCGCCCTAAATTCTGCTGTTGTAGAAGTACAAGAAATGTTCAGCTCGCATGGAGGCCTTCTAACCAATGCAATGTATCATCATGGAAAAACACAAATTAACACACCATGATGAAACAATGAAAAAGGCTCATGACTCACAGATAGTCAGAGCTAAAGAAATCTTCAAGTTGAGCCTCGGTGGGTCCAGCTACAGATAAGCATCACGCACCAACCCACCAATTAAAGCTTTACGTCGGAGCCGTCATAGAGTCTGAGGCCTGACCCACCGTCATGCAATTAAAGAGGAAACCATAGCTATAAACTGTGATCGGGTTAAAAACCAGGCATGCAGACTGTCGCATGATAATCAAGTTATATCCAACCCTTATATAACGTTTTACAATCTTTTTGAATTGATCACTAAAATAAGATTTTCGAACAATTCGTTTGAATTTATAAACTAAATCACCATAAATATAGGTTCTGATATGCCTTGTTGCAGAAGAGTTTTTAACCCAATGTTGTATTTAACAATCAACTCTGAGTGTCTGTGTTAGAATTTAGAAAATGCTTTTCGAATTCCATGATATCTATAACCTTGTTTTAATAACTAAGCAGTTAAAATAAGTTTCTGTTGTTGAAGTCATCAACATTAGAACACACTCTAGCAAAACGAATAAGCCGAGAAATATATACACCATAGGAAGTGGAGCGAGGAACATCTCCATCAAGAAATGGGAAATTTACTATTTCAAAATCAAAATCATCCCGTTTATCATAAATTTTAGAAGAAGCTATGCCATTTGTTATTGACAAGTTCAAGTCCAAAAACGGAACTTCAGTATCAGAAGAATTAGCATTATTTAACTGAAGTTCAGTAGGATATATCTGACCTGCCATTTGTTCAAAGTAAGGATTATCAATATTAAGTAAGTCATCTAAATATCTGGAGGTGGAGTTAAAAGCTTCAATAATATCAGTTTGATTATTGTCTGACAGAGACAACATAAAGTCTCTCTCATAACAAAACAAAAACAAATCTGCAACAAGAGGAGCACAATTAGTACCAAAGTTTTGAATATCGGGAATGTTGGACACTAGTGCCCTGTATACAATTTTCTTCGTCTGACGAACTGTTGTTCATTTTGCCTTATCTAATGTTGGTGACCACTATGCCAATTGGTAGAGGGAAATGCTTATCTGGCCTGTCCGATCTATCATACAATCCCATTTTTAAGTCTGCTGAATGCAACACTAATGATGTATACCATCGGGATACCTTTATTAACTTTATTAACATCTTAAGGTGCTCATTATTATACTTCTTAAACAGAGCAACATATGATCTTTCTAAAAGGAACCTGTCAAAAGTACAGCCCCATGGCTAAGACAACGGGTTTGCCCAAGACAGGGGGAAGTCTTTATAGTTTGCTACCACTGTACATACTGGCACTAGGTTGTCGTGCGAAAAACCGAGAAAAGATTATGATGTAATCACACTTCAGATGTTAATTACCAGAAATTATGACAAATGACCCTGGACAACACTGAGAGGACAGAAAGAAATACAATAAAAACAACAACAAAAAAATACAGAGTGCAAGAAAACATACGATAAAACTTCAGCTAGCCATTTTTTGTAAAGCTATGACTTGTTAAACATATAAACAGATTACGTTACCATACGAAACAGCACCGTATGTTACTACATTCCCATGACGCAGGAAACTGGGATCGGAGGTGCCCATGAATGAGGGCTGGTGGTGTAACGTAGAAAAGGTGGACGTGTGGAAAAGGTAGACATAGCGGCCACTGCACATGCGCAATCATATTCGCTCTGCCCAGCTTAGTAAAGGCTATTGTGCATGCTTCATGTATTAAAACTAATGCGCTGTTGCTGCAACTGTCGTGTATACTGACATCAATCCATTACATGGGAAAACGAATCACAATAAATTTGGGGTTTGAAGTTGATTACAATTAATAAAGAGCCAAAATTTAAATGTCAGAGAATAATGATTTCCTAAAAATGAAAGAATAAATCTATTATCAAATGAATAACAGAAAATAGTAAACACTAGGCTATTTTAGAAGATCCTGTCCCATCTCTATAGCTCCGCACATAACCTATAGTGTCATATTTAAGGACATAACCAAACAGTGCCGAGTTTGATCAGACGCTGGAGAGCTCTCCATCGCTCGGCGTCTGATCAAGGTTTCACTGTTTGCTCACTGGAATGATAAATGATAGAAATAAGACAAAATCAATGTAAGCCCTACAATTAGGAATTGGCTTGGCCTACGAACATGGTAGTAGTTTGTCAAAAATGTTTTTTTTTATTAATATCGACGGTTCTTGTTAAAGTACTGCCGCATAAATAAGAAACACGAAAAATCGACTTTAAGCACACCTGTTCACGTTATTTTCTCTTGAACTTTTCGATATGCGGACAGCATTTTTTGACAAAATTTTCCACCTGGTGTTTTTGCTGTATTTTTCTGTAATTAGATGGAATTTTGGCATAGTTTTGGTTCTTTTCAACGGGGGAGTATTACTGTTGGTAGAATGGACATAAACTGACCCAGTGACTGCACAACTGATCTGTGGCTTTGTTTTCGCATATGGGAAAATCCGGTTTTCTCATGTCACGGCCCATATAGTATAACTGGGGTTTACACAGGTATACAGTTTCTCTTATTTTTGCTCTAAAACATAGATTGTGGGTACTTATTAGAACCGCCTCAGAGTGTACCTACAATCTGTGTTTTGAGCAAAAAAAAGAAAACTATCTGAAAATTATCATTTTTTCAGCCGTAAAATATTGCAGTATATCGCACGGACATGTTTGCGTAATGTTTGTCTGGCTCATTTAGATTGATGAAGTTTCTTTTTTCAAAATGATTGTAGCTTCATATCCATGGCAGTAATGTTATATATAAATGTATTCTTTATTGTAAATAGCTAGAGTTTCAAATCATATAAATCTGAAGTTGGTTGATTACAGTACCATTGAAATGAGTGGGTGGGGTAATCCTACCCACCCGCTGATATTTGGTTAGCCACTTTTATAGAAGATATGTTACACCACATAAAATAAGTTCTCGTATTCTGTTGTTTATGAACTGCATATTGCTAGGTACTGTAGTGTCTTGTATATACCAACTATGTTTATTTACCAATAGTAACACACATTTTTTGCGGATTTTAGGTGCCTGACTCATATCAAAAAAATTTATATTTCCCATCATGCAACATTTGAGGACTTTTTTTCTGAGATGCATATAGGATTATTTATTTCAAAAATGCACTTTTCGTTTCTGTAGCAATTAGTGGTAGGTTTGACCCAAATATTGGCTAAAATGACTGGCCTAATTCTGACAGCATTATCTGTTAGATCTTAGATTTTCAAAAGGTTTCATCCAGCCAGCTATTTCAGAGAAAACACATTAATGTCAATCTTTTTAATGATCATAGGTAGTTAGCAGCTACAGGACCAAAATGAAGTGGAGAGACATTCATTTTTATCTGAATCTACTGCTTTTTTTCTTCTTCTTCTTCTTCTTCTTCTTCTTCTTCTTCTTCTTCTTCTTCTTCTTCTTCTTCTTCTTCTTCTTATTATTATTATTATTATTATTATACCCGCTTTTTTCTTTAGAAAAAAAGGGTATATTAATTTCGTGTCAAAGTCGGTCCGTCGTCCGTCCGTCCGTCCGTCTGTCCGTCCGTCTGTCCGTCCGTCTGTCCGTCCGTCCGTCTGTCCGTCTGTCCGTCCGTCCGTGCGTACGTCCGTCCGTCACGTTTCTTGTAAATGTATCTCCTCTTAAACCGTTAGAGGTAGCAACTTCAAACTTTGTAGGTGAATAGGTCACATGATGTAGAGGGAACTGGGCGACATTTCGTGTGACCTTGACCCCAAGGTCAAGGTCAAAGGTCAAATATTGTATTTTCTTGTAATTGAATCTCCTCCTTAACGGTTAGACGTAGCAACTTCAAACTTTGTAGCTGAATAGGTCACATGATGTAGAGGGTACTGACCAACATTTTGTGTGACCTTGACCCCAAGGTCAAGGTCAAAGGTCAAATATTGAATTTTCTTGTAAATGCATCTCCTCCTAAACCTTTTGACGTAGCAACTTCAAACTTTGTAGCTGAAAAGGTCACATGATGTTAAGGCTACTGGGCAACATTTTGTGTGACCTTGACCCCAAGGTCAAGGTCAAAGATCAAATAATGTATTTTCTTGTAAATGTATCCCTCCTAAACGGTTAGACCTAGCAACTTCAAACTTTGTAGCTGGATAGGTCACATGATGTAGAGGGTTCTGGGCAACATTTTGTGTGACCTTGACCCCAAGGTCAAGGGCAAAGGTCAAATATTGAATTTTCTTGTAAATGCTTCTCCTCCTAGAGCTTTTGACGTAGTAACTTCAAACTCTGTAGGTGCATAGGTCACATGATGTAGAGGGCACTGGGCAACATTTAGTGTGACCTTGACCTATAGGTCAAGGTCAAATAATGTACTTTCTTGTAAATGCATCTTCTCCAAAACTGTTGGACGTAGCAACTTCAAACTTTGCAGGTGCAAAGGTCATATGATTTGGAGGGCACTAGACAACATTTGGTGTGACCTTGACCCATAGGTCAAGGTCATATAGTGTATTTTTTGTAAATGCTTCTTCTCCTTAACCATTGGACATAGCAACTTCAAACTTTACAGGTGCATAGGTCATATTATGTTGAAGGTACTGAGCAGCATTTTGTGTGACCTTGACCCCAAGGTAAAGGCTATAGGTCAAAAAGCGGGTATTTGCGATGGTGTACCATCGACTTCTGCTCTAGTTATTATTAATATTATTACTATTATTATTATTATTATTATTATTATTATTATTATTATTATTATTATTATTATTATTATTAAGGAATAAAGAAACACAACAAACACTTCGAGTCATTGTAAGCATACAATATAATGCAAATTTTTAGTGCATATGATATTTATCAATGGGAGCAGTATGTGTCCGTCAAATTACAGCAGGTTCAACGTAATTATTGATTACGTAATCATTTTGGTATGCGTGTAACCAGCCTAATCCCCGTAGTAAACTGCTGAAACAGGGTCAATAAAAGCAAAGTTTGAATCAACCATCGGTTTATTGTTTTAAAAAAATCTTGGCATTGATTGGCGATCAAATGGTGACGTTTATGTAGGATTCTGAAACGGCTAAACAGAATTAACGTCAACTCTGAATACTGCGTGAAACACTTAAATTTTCTTTTCTGCTTGAGATTTATTCATTACAAGGACGTTTTGTTCAAGAATTATGACTTGAGATCTTCAGACGTCAAAAAACCTAAATTCTGACGTCAAAATTCGTTATCCTACGTCTTAATGGTTTCCATGGTGTTTATGTGTTTTTTCTAATGATAAAATGGTACAATGACAAAGTTTAGGTTACAATTAACAAGTTTGGTGTCCACTCTTGGCATGTAATAAGTTGTTTTCTCTTGCATTTTGCCGTGTTTTGTTTGGCTAACGTCAATATAAACACCTTACCAGCGTATTTCTACGGTATCTGAAAAGTCCATTTTTTCCAAGAAAGCATGTTCTGATGTCTCAAGGTTTATCGTATCCCGTATATTCACCAGCGACCCAAACCCGACGGCTCTAAGTGACGTTTATCATTTATTCACTACCATTGTGTGTCTTTCCATTCAAGTAGCGTATTTTGACGCAATATTTGACTGCATTACGAATATGATTGGACTTTTATTTAATTTGCACATTGTCAAGACGACGCCAAATAACCAAACATGGAAAAGACGGGGTTTCTTGATCTTCAATCTGACGTTAACGTCGCATTTTACATTGTTATATGTTCTCATCTTGCAGTGTAAAATGTAGCAATAAAATGACGTTTTGGTATTTCATCACACGCTACAAATACTCAATAAGAAATTTTCAAAAGAGATTGATGAAGCCTAAATGGCAGAAACTAGCTAGTCTGGCCCAGAAATGTGTACATTCTAATGCTCCCTTTGTTGATCATAATCAAGTTAAAACGGCTTTTGCCAGCAGACCCCAAAATTGGGGAAGAATAGGAGGGAAAGATGACTGACTGTATGGTCTACCGAGAGTGTTATACCCGCTTTTTTCTTTAGAAAAAAAGGGTATATTAATTTCGTGTCAAAGTCGGTCCGTCGTCCGTCCGTCCGTCTGTCCGTCCGTCTGTCCGTCCGTCCTTGCGTACGTCCGTCCGTCACGTTTCTTGTAAATGTATCTCCTTCTAAACCGTTAGAGGTAGCAACTTTAAACTTTGTAGTTGAATAGGTCACATGATGTAGAGGGTACTGGGCAACATTTTGTGTGACCTTGACCCCAAGGTCAAGGTCAAAGGTCAAATGTTGTATTTTCTTGTAAATGTATCTCCTCCTAAACGGCTAGACGTAGCAACTTCAAACTTTGTAGCTGAATAGGTCACATGGTGTAGAGGGTACTGGGCAACATTTTGTGTGACCTTGACCCCAAGGTCAAGGTCAAAGGTCAAATATTGAATTTTCATGTAAATGCATCTCCTCCTTAACCTTTTGACGTAGCAACTTCAAACTTTGTAGCTGAAAAGGTCACATGATGTAGAGGGTACTGGGCAACATTTTGTGTGACCTTGACCCCAAGGTCAAGGTCAAAGGTCAAATATTGAATTTTCTTGTAAATGTATCTCCTCCTAAACGGTTAGACCTAGCAACTTCAAACTTTGTAGCTGGATGGTTCACATGATGTAGAGGGTACTGGGCAACATTTTGTGTGACCTTGACCCCAAGGTCAAGGTCAAATATTGAATTTCTTGTAAATGCTTCTCCTCCTACAGCTTTTGACGTAGTAACTTCAAACTCTGTAGGTGCATAGGTCACATGATGTAGACGGCACTGGGCAACATTTAGTGTGACCTTGACCTGAAGGTCAAGGTCAAATAATGTACTTTCTTGTAAATGCATCTTCTCCTAAACTGTTGGACGTAGCAATTTCAAATTTTGCAGGTGAAAAGGTCATATGATTTGGAGGGCACTAGACAACATTTAGTCTGACCTTCACCCATAGGTCAAGGTCATATAGTGTATTTTTTGTAAATACTTCTTCTCCTTAACCATTGGACATAGCAACTTCAAACTTTACAGGTGCATATGTCATATTATGTTGAAGGTACTGAGCTACATTTTGTGTGACCTTGACCCCAAGGTAAAGGTTATAGGTCAAAAAGCGGGTATTTGCGATGGTGTACCATCGACTTCTGCTCTAGTTCAAATTATATTAATTGGTTCAAAAACATGGTTGCTAGCGGGTAGAACCAGCTTTTAGCTCATGGGCCTCGGGTGACCCTCTTCCAAGATTGTTCATATTATAAACCTCTGGGGTTGGGTTTAAAGGTCAGATATTGAAATTGTGCAGATGTAAGTATACTTTTTATTAAACTAAGCACTAAAACATACTTGACAGGCGTTTGTTATGATCTGAATGATACTGAAGGTGAACTAAGGGTTAGATAATTGGGATTTATGTTTTGTGATTTACATGTTTCTCTCAAATAACCCTTCGTCGGGGGGATATAAATTTGTCGATTTGTCTTGTTTCATTTAGAATAGTTAGAAAACAAAAACAAATTGTCAATTTGAGGGAATAGAAATCATCATAACTTTGATAAATGTGCCTCAACGCAAGAAGACCTGTCTACGGGGTTTTTGACCATGCAAGACTCAAGCCAACCTGCTCAGATACAGAGATTAGCTAGAATGCGGAAATTTTACCAATTATACTTTCCAGAGAGCAAACAACAAAGGTGCTATCAGACTGTGCCAATGTGTAGGCTGGTCTGCACCTTTGATGTTTGCATGCAACTACATCAGGTTTTCTCTTGACAAGGCCCATAAGTATGATAACGTCCATTTATGAATTTAACCAAGCATAGGTCATTTAAATAAATGCACTGTTTTTTCAATGTTTTCACACCTTTGTGAGTCGGTCTGTTGATGACACGCCAAACGAGCGTTCAATATAAATAAAGTCAGAGGTGTGCACAAGGAAAAATGAGCCAAAACGAGAAAAAAGGGACATGGTGGAAAGCACACTTGACAAAAAAGTGGTACGGTGCTTGCTGGACTGGTGACGACGGCCGTTTGTTACATGTATTTCAGTTTGAGAACTTGAAATTACGGCTTGGCCCTATTACTCTTCCATAGTATTCAGCTTATATTGCTCTAAGTTTCTGATAGTTTCTTATGAAATCATTGCTTAGTTATTAATTAAAATATGTTGCCATGGAGTTGGGTGCAACCTTTAACTTGCTATTTCTCATTCTAGCTCGTGGTTTTGTTTCTAGAAATAATGCACATATCATTTGGAACTATTTTATTTGTATAAAGGATTTCCTTTTTGAGTGATAATGTGGTCTTGCTAAACTCAGAAGGTAAACTGGCCTGTTTGGTTTTCTTTATAAATTGAATTTGTATTGATCTAAGCAACCAATAGGTCAGTTCATAAGAATGATTAATCTCTAAGTAGGTGATATTTCTTTGCCGTAATAAATGACACTGTGAGCAGGTCATTTCCCATAATATTTTCAAAAGTATTCAAAACTTAACTTAAATTTTTCTTGATTTTTTAGCTCACTTGAGCATAAGACTCATGGGTGAGCTAATAGTATACCAATTACTCTGGCGTCCATGGTCCGTCCGTCTGTCAGTCAGTTAACATTTTCAAACATATTCTCCTCTAAAACCACAGGGCCTATTGAATTCAAATATCATATGGAGACTCCATAAGATGGGGGAACTAAAGTTTGTTCAAATGGTCCAGGTCACATGACCGAGATGGCCGCCATTCCCATATATGGTAAAAACCCTTTAATGGTCTTCTCCAGAACCAGAAGGCTGATGAGCTTGGGACTTGGTATGTAGCATTGGGGATATGGGGCCTACCAAGTTTGTTCAAATGATGATCCTAGGTTGACCTTGACTTAGTTAACGTCAAGGTCAATTTTGCTTCCTAATGCATTTGAGCTCGGATCTAACAAAAAGGTCCTTCGGGCATTTAAGCAGTTTTTGTGTAATCAAAATTTCAAAATTGTCTAAATTTTCAAGATTTTGCATGTTCTTACAATGGAGTCAAATTGTTTCTTACATGTAATACAATCAAAGGTGCAAATAGTTCTGATAAAACCAAGTTATAAGTATAATGTATGTTGCCATGGCAACAGCTGTGCATATGGACTATACATAACCTTTAAAACAGGGTACCTCACTTCAAATGCTTTTGTTAACATGGGATGAGCGTATGTGGGCTATTTGTGCAGTCTATGCAATTGCATACACATAAAATTTATTGAAACATGGAGCCTTCTTGAAATATTGCTCCTAGCGTCTTTGTTTTTGGGTTATATGTAAAGACAATGGTGTTGACATCAGAACGTCATTAACAACGTTAAGTGACGTCATGTTTAAAATGCATCATCTATACAAGTTCAAACAGTCATATCTTTGTTATTTGTAAAGATAATCTCTTCAAATTTTCTGTAATTGTTCACAACAGCTAGGTCTTACTTTCTATGTAAATATCTCACTTTTGACGTTTATTGCCAGAAGGTCCCTTTTGTCAGATCTTGGCTCATTTAGATGTGGAAAAAATGAAAAGTTGATTTTTTGAAAACTGCTGAAGCCAGTCATTATTCTCACTTGATATGTTTAAACCTAATGAGATAATGGCTATAAATAAGTTCCATAGGTCAAGGTTGACCTTTAAATTGCTTTCTAATGCATTCAGATGAGGATTTTTTTTTTGAAAAGTTGATATTTTGACAACTGTTGAAGCCAAATTGATATGTTTAACCTAATGACTATAAATAAGTTTCAAAGGTCATGGTTGACCTTTGACCCTTCAGCCAATGTTGCTCACATTGGAGTCCTATAAATATATCAAAACATAGTTTTCTCAGAAACCACTAGGTAGGCCAATTGAACTCAAATTTCTTACGAAGATTCCTTGTGATATGTTAGCCAAAATTATACAAACTGTTCTGGTCACATGACCAGAATGGCTGCCACTCCCATTATGGTAAAACAAATATATGTTTAAATAATAAGCCTAAGTTGTCCTTGACCTATTTTAACATTATTAAGGAGATCAGGTGAGCGCTCCAGGACTTTCAGGTTGTCAGGTTTTCAATGTTGTCTAAAAATAGAAAATGATGTCATGATCTAAAAATAGCATATGGAGTAAAGGTTTAATGTCTGGTTACTATGTGCAACAGGTTTAAAGAATTTGCCTATTTTTGAAAAAAGAGTCAGGTGTGAGCTTGTAGGGGGTGAGGGGTTGTTTTGGGTGATGCTTGGTTTGCCTTGTGCTTCCATTATTTTGTCACTTTGAAACAGGAGGCCCTGGAAGGGGGGGTCTCAGTATCCCATATCCCTTTAATTATTTTGAAAAATATCCCATATCCCTAAAATAAATATGGCAAATATCCCCAAAATTCAGAAAGCATTGTATCCCCATATCCCTAAAATTGATCCAAGTATCCCATATCCCTTTAAATATTTACAAAAATATCCTGTATCTCATTAATTTTTTGGCCAATATTCCTGTATCCCTAAAACCCTTCCAGGGCCTCAAACAGATTCCAGTGGCTTGCTTGTTAACCCATGTCATGTTGAATATTTGTATCTGCTACACTACTTCCCAATTATTATGCTGTTAGCCTGCAGCATTCCTGTTGAAAACATGTAATCCGAGTAGAAAAAAGTTTGGATCCTAATCAGATGGCTTTGTCAGAAGTCAGCACTGTTTACAAAAAATGATAAATCTGGGTTCAACAGTGTCAATGGTTAAGTTTTCTACAGTCAAGGTCATACATTGTACGTGGAGGTCAAAGGTCAATATCCCTGTTTCCCTGGTGCCTAATTTTCAAACTGTCTTTGTATTGCAGATCCTGGAGTAGGTAGAAAGCTGGATTATAAAGGAAGTGTAGATTCTGGTTTCCAAGAACCTATTGGTAAGTCCTATTACCATACTTTAGCCTTAACTTTCCGTTGCTAAGCACCACTAAATATTGTGAGCTGTATGTCATCTGCTGGTCCTTTAAAGCTGCATAGTCTGTAACTTTTGATATTCTAATTTTGGAAATAAAGTTTCTATTTTTCAAGAATACAGTAAAAATACTCAAATTCAGGTGAATATTTTACCATTTTCATAAAGGACGTGTAACGGTTTGGCCGTTTTTTGGCCCACGATGGATTTGGCTGAAATTTAAATATATGGTGGTTTGATCTTTGCCCTTTCACATGAGCATGTTTTTGAATTAACGACGGCATATGCAGTCACATGAATTAAAGTTTCTCACTAGTGTGTATTAACAGAGGTTTGTTCATGAATGTGGATAGTTTTAAAGATGCAACAAGCAAACTGACCTTAAACATAATACCAAACATGAGTGTATTTATACTGGTCATGTCTATGTCGTAATTTGAGCTAACACTACCATCATTAATTAAAAATTATGCTAAAACTTGGCTAAATACTGTGTTTACGATTACCTTAATGATATGTTGTTTTTAGGTGTAATATATATTGAACATTTAGTGTTTTATCGCCTTTTCCAGTTAATCAATAGCTCAAACAAGCCTATTTCGGTTTATTCATATCAATATAATCAGATCGACATGTACACAAGCGTGCATTTAACATGTTAAACGCGGCATTACATGCGCAACCTTTTTTTGCTGGATTGGTATGAAACATGAATATAAATAGTTATAAAGCTACAGAAATGATAATGGAAGCTTTGAACACTTCTTTTGCTCACAGCCACAATTATTTTAAAAATAGATACATGTGAGTGTTGTATATCTGTCTGTTCATCTGTCAGTCCGTCTGTATGTCACATTTTTTGTGTCTGTTACGTATCTTCCTAGCGCCTGATTCGATTATAAGATTAATTCACAAAATTGTGCACCTCTGTGGATGATCATGCAGAATAAATGAATACTTTAAAGCCATGCCAAAGCAGGCGGTCATAGGTTACATGTACAGAATGCATATCTGCTCCATATTTTACGCATGTCCCAGCTCAGATATCCAACAGTCGTGATAGCTCTGTGGTCTATATTACTTACCTATTATCTTACGTGTGACTAAGGGGTCGCAGTTCACAATCCCGAAGAAACATGTTTTGTGTCATTGTGCAAGACCTTCATCTTTATTACGTAATACATGTTCAACCGAGGAAACGTCATGACTGAAATAGGGTTCACTGTAACGTAGAGCAATGACGTAGAGCATTAAACACTTAGTCATGTTTCAAGCATTTGTGGTGCAGACATCTATTTCAAGGGTGACAACTTCCGTCAAAGCAGGGATTTTGGAACCGTTTGAACAGCCTACATTGTTTTTTATAAAGGTGAATGAACATCTAAAATAGAGTATTTCGATCCTTGAATATTAAATGTACGTGTTTGTTGGTACCAGTAACTATTTACCATCTGCAGATAAGTGGTTGTTGTATATATACTGCATTATTTTAGCAAACACTTTACGAGAGCCATATTCATTGAGGAAACAAACAGTTTAGCACAGATATTGTGCACATGTAAGCATGAAAAGCGCATTACACACATTATGAATAAAATGCTTGTGGCGTTCGCATTCAGGCCATTGGCTGCTTTTATACATGCTTTCTGCATAAATAACAATGAATTGAAAAGAACAAAACTAAATCAAAGAATTACATTGGTTTATTTGCGATAATATCTGCGCCACCTATATACGTCATATATGTATATGAGAAGTTACGAACTTCAAAAATATAGATAGGTGTTAGCTTTGAGGGTCAGTTACAATATATGTTGAATGTGTGCATTTGTATACATCACACCAGCTCATTTTTGTTCAAATAACCTCACTTTAATAATATTACCATTAAACTGACAGTTCTATCAAAATTTTGGAATCATATCAAATGATTCCGATATCTGTGCTGTGAAGTAGCTTTTTGCTCTACCTAATGAACCGCTAGATGAATTTCATCAAAACTTGCACATATACTTATCTGGGACAGCCAAAACGAATTATAAGATTTTTGTGACCTCGACCTTATTTACAAGGTCACCAGGGACATATATATATTAAAAAGGCTTGTCTGTTCTCTATCCAATGACCAGATTTTGACCAAACTGACACAGATAATTCATTGGGAAGATCTGAATGACTAGAATTCGGTAGTATTGACCTTAATTCCAAGATCACCAGCGTCACATAACTGCTTTAAGTGGGTGGGGGGACAACCCCATCTAATGTTATATCTTTTCCATTCCTAACTACTCTAGTATGACCATATTAAACAGTGTCTGGCCTGTCATTTTAGATTACCAATAATTGGTTATTTTTTCCTCATGCTCCAAAGAATGATCACATAATTTGCCATTTTTGACAATCTTAATTCAAAGCAATGGGCCATGCCAAAACAAAAGTGGTGGTGAGCAGATTGTACCAATCTATGTACCAGTTAAAGAATGGGGCACATCAAACTCTCTCCTTGCACCTTCTCTCTCCGCTGGTCTCTCTCTCTCTCTCTCTCTCTCTCTCTCAAATAAGACTCGCATTTACTGAAATGTTGTTGTATTTGCTTTTCAAACGCAATATATCCAAAGACTGTTTGTAAGAAATAATATTGATACGAGCTTGCTAATATGTTCAATGTATTACATTTTTTGATGGGAATCTTACGTCTCTCCAGTGATTTTAGTACTCTCAGTGCTTTGATAAGTATGAATTGAGTAGTACATTTCAGGATAAAATTTGCAGAAACAGTCTTTTTACGATACTTGCCGCATGCGGAACCGACTCAGAGTTACCATTTTATGATGTAATATTATATGCACAATAAAATGAGAAATAGTTTTATCCGGTTCCGCATGTGGACATGTATGTAATTTGGTCACGAAGTGCACGAGGGTGTTTGGTTTTACCATAGACTTAGTGTTAAGTGTGGTTGATAGGGCATGCATTTAACCCCAAAATTTATCATGAAAATACATTTTAATGAAGAAAATAAATTGTGGACATTAAACTAGAGACTCTTAGGTATCATTTGGTTATATTTTGGAGGGATTTCTTTACAATCGGTTTTTTACTGTAAAAGTGGGCCATTTGTAATACAAAACCGTTACATGTCCTTTTAACAAATTATATCTTTCAATACAACAGCATTTATGTTAAAAATCAACTGTCTAGAATTATTGGAGGGATGTAAATAATTCAAAACAAGAGAAAAATCACCTGTTTTTATTAGATAATTCACTGTTCCATGCAGTTTTAAGCTGAACTGAACATATTTATTGTGAAAACATAACTTAATTCTATTTTTACAAATGATTTTAAAAAAAATATTTTTTTTCGAAAAATGATCATAGTTACAGATTTAGTCTCTTTAAAAACATCTCTGTAGTAAACAGTGTGGACATAGGATCAGTCTGATCTGGGTCCCCTCTGTATGTATGTATAATGGAATAATTCTGTGATGTTAGCAACTAGATGCAGCAGATGACCTTGGCAGAAGACACTTTTGTATGTGTTGTTGCGTAGCAAGCTAGGAAAAGCGGGGTGACTATATTGCTTGTAGTGTGCCAGTCATTTGTACAATCGTGACCTACAAAGGATTTTAATTTTTCTTAATTGCAATTGGGTAACTTGTTTTAGCTCCATCATCCATCCGTGATCTGTCATTATTTTCAAATGTCTTCTCTGAAACCACCGGACCATTCAACTTCAATGTAATATGGAGACGACTTATGGTGAGGCAACGAAAGTTCAGTCTAATGTTCCTGGTGGTCATTGTGCCCATAGCAGATAAAAACCTTTTAAAATCTTCTCTGCAACCGAATGGCCTTGGGTCTTGATATGTAGCATTTGGGGATGTGGGCCCATCAAAGTTTGCACATATGATTATACAAATGATGATCTTAGGTTGACCTTGACCTACTCACCTTATGAGACAAGACAAGTTGGCATTAGAACTCATTCAAGGTCACTCATTTTGTGCTGCAGCACTTCTGCTCCAAAATAATCTAAACACATTTACTAAGAATCATGGAGTATCTGCTAGAGGAGACAGTATAAATACTTAATGTTTATGATCACATGACCATAATAGTCACTACACCCATATAAGGTAAAACCCTTTAAAAATCTTCTTTGCTGGAACCAAAAGGCCAATGACCTTTGGTCTTCGTAAGTAGCATTGAGGGTGTTGGTGCTACTAAGTTGCTTCAAATGATGATGACCTACTTATGGGCCTCGAGGTGAGAAAACCTGTCTTCAGGCTTTCTGAAAAAGTGAGACTCAAACCTGTCTCCTCAGCTACAGAGACTAGCTAGAAAATTGAAATTTCTCTCGTAGCAAGTCTAGATATGATACTTAACAAAAACCGAATAACAAAGGCGCTGATCAGTCTGGGCGGATGCGCAGGCTGGTCTGCGCCCTAGTTGTTCGCAAATCCCCGAAGACAGGTTTTCTCGGGTCGAGGTCTATATGGGAAAAATATTGAAATGTTGATTTTTCAATACTGGTGAAGCCAAAATCATGGTAGAAACCTAATAAGACAATGGTTAAAGATAAGTACCAAACCTGTAATACAAGTGGCAAACATTAAAACATGTACAATATTTTCTTCTGTAATTTTGGGAAATTCTAAAATACAGTGAGCCACTTTAGTTGCGCACCACTTATAAAATGTAAAATTATTCAAAAAAGAAATAGGATATTTTTAATCTGAGACTACCAGCGTAAAGCGCATCTATAGTTGCATTAGCCATTGAAATTTTATTGTGATCAGATCAGAAACAAATGAGAAAATGGATTTTGAAGGGCACTACCTTCAAAACACCATTTTACATTACATTATTTCGAATGAAACTCAGATCACATTGCACTTTTTTCAGGGTCGAATTTCTGCTATGCCAGAGATAAGAGCTGATTTATTCATGGCAATATCTAAGACTGGAATGTGTTTGTTAACTTAATTTTTTTTAACGTTTTACTAGTTTGGTTCTAGAGCTGTAACGATATGCCAAAAGCATATTGCGATATATTGCAATATTTGATGAACATATTGCGATTTTACCACAATACATTGTAAATTAAATTTAGTCATGATTCTAAGTGCTACTTGTCTTAAAAATACTTAGATTTTTGCTCTATTTATGCAAAAACTATGGTTTAAAGATATGACATAGATACAAGCACCTTATCAACAATCATTTATGCTTTGAAATTAGTGGGCATATGGATAATGGTAGTATAAACAGCTAGCAGCCAGCAAATTTTAAACTTACATTTGCCCCTTTTTTGTACCACAACTACATTTCTTTTCTAATTATACCCGCTTTTTTCTTTAGAAAAAAAGGGTATATTAATTTCGTGTCAAAGTCGGTCCGTCGTCCGTCCGTCCGTCCGTCCGTCTGTCCGTCCGTCCGTCTGTCTGTCCGTCCGTCCGTCTGTCTGTCCGTCCGTCCGTCCGTCTGTCCGTCTGTCCGTCCGTCCGTGCGTACGTCCGTCCGTCACGTTTCTTGTAAATGTATCTCCTCTTAAACCGTTAGAGGTAGCAACTTCAAACTTTGTAGGTGAATAGGTCACATGATGTAGAGGGAACTGGGCGACATTTCGTGTGACCTTGACCCCAAGGTCAAGGTCAAAGGTCAAATATTGTATTTTCTTGTAATTGAATCTCCTCCTTAACGGTTAGACGTAGCAACTTCAAACTTTGTAGCTGAATAGGTCACATGATGTAGAGGGTACTGAGCAACATTTTGTGTGACCTTGACCCCAAGGTCAAGGTCAAAGGTCAAATATTGAATTTTCTTGTAAATGCATCTCTTCCTAAACCTTTTGACGTAGCAACTTCAAACTTTGTAGCTGAAAAGGTCACATGATGTTAAGGCTACTGGGCAACATTTTGTGTGACCTTGACCCCAAGGTCAAGGTCAAAGATCAAATAATGTATTTTCTTGTAAATGTATCTCCTCCTAAACGGTTAGACCTAGCAACTTCAAACTTTGTAGCTGGATAGGTCACATAATGTAGAGGGTTCTGGGCAACATTTTGTGTGACCTTGACCCCAAGGTCAAGGTCAAAGGTCAAATATTGAATTTTCTTGTAAATGCTTCTCCTCCTAAAGCTTTTGACGTAGTAACTTCAAACTCTGTAGGTGCATAGGTCACATGATATAGAGGGCACTGGGCAACATTTAGTGTGACCTTGACCTATAGGTCAAGGTCAAATAATGTACTTTCTTGTAAATGCATCTTCTCCAAAACTGTTGGACGTAGCAACTTCAAACTTTGCAGGTGCAAAGGTCATATGATTTGGAGGGCACTAGACAACATTTGGTGTAACCTTGACCCATAGGTCAAGGTCATATAGTGTATTTTTTGTAAATGCTTCTTCTCCTTAACCATTGGACATAGCAACTTCAAACTTTACAGGTGCATAGGTCATATTATGTTGAAGGTACTGAGCAGCATTTTGTGTGACCTTGACCCCAAGGTAAAGGCTATAGGTCAAAAAGCGGGTATTTGCGATGGTGTACCATCGACTTCTGCTCTAGTTAACTTTATTTCCATAAGTTTTGATGACATTCCTCTGACTTTTGAATGGAAAATGAAATAAAAATCAAATCTTTCACTTTCTATTTGTTCTATTTATAGTAACCACAATATATTGCAATACGCTTTTCGTACCAATATATTGTACCTTTTCAGACTAATATTGCAATATAGCAATAAACCGGTTTATCGTTACAGCTCTATTTGGTTCCCAGCTGGCCAAGGTTTGAAAAAAGTTGATTTGAGTACTTTTTTTAAAGTTAGATAACATTTTGTATGATTCTTAGTAAACCAGTAATCAAAACACTTCTATTTTAACTTCATTTTAAACAACCATGTATCTGCCATGTATTTTCGTAAAAAATTTATGGATTTATTGGTGTCACAGTGTTGACGTGAGTGATGATGTCACTACTACCATGGCTATAAGACGTGTCAATGATAAGATTTTTAGTGTTTTGATACTTCTATGTCAACAAGTGACTCATAACAAGACAATTTACGAAGGAAAATCTGTTTGATTATTGTAACTAACGTTAGTATGACATCAAAACAAGCATTTCTTCAAAAAGTAACTGTGTTACTGGTTTCAACGACCAAAAAAAGGGTATTTACTTTAATAAAATAATTGTTTTGGGTGTTTTTCTGTCACAGCGATCACCATGGATAATGCCTAGCGCAAAACGCAAATATAAAATATAGACGTTCAGATTGCTCTTGCAGTCGTGCACTTTTGTCAAAATTGCCTTTGGCGTAGCAGAATGATTCACATGAGTGATTCCGATATATTTTTCGATGTCATCAAACAGATAAAATGTCAATAAGTAAATTATCATAGAGAATGTTCGATTCCAGCATTTTTGTGAAAATAGTGGGCCCTAAAAAAGTGGTGTGTAACTAAAGTGGCTCACTGTATGTACAAGCCTCCATTTATGAGGGAATAATTCTTATATCTCAACCAAAACATGTTACTGAAAAGAACAGTCTGAAAAGAACAGGGCCGTAAACTGGAAACTTTGATGTGTGTTATAGGTATATAAATAGATGTGCACAATAATATTAACATTTTCATCCATGTGGATGGTGCCTTCATATAATACTGCTAATGGAATGATAGCAGCCACAGAAGTTTCAATATAAATATGACAGATTTTCATCTCATCTCCCTGGAGACTTGGAGTGGGGGTCATTATTTGTTTTAGAATCTCATGACAAGGGGAATGTTAAGGTACTGTAAATTTTATCTAAATAAACCCAGTGGGTTATTAAAGATTGGGTGGGAGGGTGCTCCAAAACTTAAGATGTCCAAATATCAACTTGAAGTTAATCAAATTTAGATCACAAATAAAAAGCACACGCCTTTTTAGCTCACCTGAGCCATCGGTTCATGGTGAGCTATTGTTATCTTTGGATGTCCGTCGGGTGTCGTCCGTCGTTAACAATTGCTTCAAACGACTTCTCCTAAACTACTGGCTGGATTTTAAACCAAACTTGGTAGAAATGATCCATATATGATCCTCTTTTAAAATTGTTCAAATGGGTCCGGTCCATTGCATATCTAGGTCACACAGGCTAAAAATAGATTTTCAAGATGAAAACTTTAAAAATCTTCTCTGAAACCACAAGGCCTAGAGCTTTGATATTTGGTATGTAGCATCATCTAGTAGACCTCTACCAAGTTTGTTCAAATTATAGCCCTGGGGCCAAAAATGGCCCCGCTCCGGGGGTCACATGTTTTACATAGGCTTATATAGGGAGCAACATTAAAAAATCTTCTTGTCTGAAACCACAAGGCCTAGAGCCTTGATATTTGGTATGTAGTATCATCTAGCAGACCTCTACCAAGATTGTTCAAATTATAGCTGGCCCCACTCCGGGGGTCACATGTTTTACATAGGCTTAAATAGGGAGCAACATGAAAAAATCTTCTTGTCTGAAACCACAAGTCCTAGAGTCTTGATATTTGGTATGTAGTATCATCTAATAAACTTGTACCAAGTTTGCTCAAATTATAGCCCTGGGGCCAAAAAAGGCCTGGCCCCAGGGGTCACATGTTTTACATAGGCTTATATAGGGAGCAACATGAAAAAATCTTCTTGTCTGAAACCACAAGGCCTAGAGCCTTGATTTTTGGTATGTAGTATCATCTAGTGAACCTCTACCTATATGTAAGCTTTAAACAAAACTCAGGTGAGTGCTTTAGGGCCACTTGGCCCTCTTGTAATAAGAGTGCATATAAATTTTTTTTTTCTTATTTCTCAACCAAAACAAACTTGTGGGTACCACAAAGAACCGTCTCAATGAGACGATGCTTTTGAGCACCCAAAACATATGCTAAAACTGATGGGTAAGAAAATATTAACACTTTTACGCTCAAAAATTTTGATTGTAGTTTGGACATCTTTCATGTGGGCCTCAGAAGTTTGGGGATATACACTGCTCAAAATATTTAAAGGAACTCTACATGTTTTGCCATTTATCACAATGCATATGCACTCATAATCTGACTCATGGTGATACTTACAAACTGGGTTTCTGCCTCACTGTCACTGAAATGCATACCTAAGTAGACAGTATCTCCTATGGAAAAATATCAGGTGTTTTTTTTAATTTTCTTGTTGCGTTTTGAATTGTTTAATAGTTAAAAAGATCTCGAGCCATGTGTTACATTTCGCACAAAATATTAATTTGCAGACAGACTTGCTTGTTTTCTAAAATGGAATTGGACTAATCCATTGTAGTTTCAATAGATAATTTGCTAAAGAAAGGAGCAATCTTATTTGGATCTATTTTGCTTGCTCGTGATTTTTCGTCCGGGCACTCTAGGTCACTATACACAAGAGTACATTTCTATTTATTGGATCTTTAGCGGTCAACTATATCAACTTCATGGCATCAAATACTTCTGAATGTACTAACATATGACAATTTCTTGTTTAAAGCTTGACATTTTATCATGGCAAACTTATTCCCTCAATATTTGTTTTCTGCTGATTGAACAAGCTGTTATTGTACTTTCTTCATTACCATCAAGCCTGCAAGCAGTGCAGAGTATTTTTGCTCTATTTTTAGAAGACGTGTCCCAGAAGTACGATGGCTGTTGTTACAATCAGATCAATGTTTCTATAAATAGTAACAATATATTGACATTTTCAAATTTCTTCTGCTGCTGAGAGTGATGTGCTTGCTTTGCTCTGATAATGGTTTATTTATAGTAACAGAATATTGATTGGTCTGAGGTTCCAATTCCACAGTATAAACAAGCACAGCACAAAATAAGTGAACAAAAAATGTTATTTTGTAATTTTACCATGTAAACCATTATTGTGAAGTGCACTGGAAATGCTTCTAATGAGTGAACACTTTTTTTGTCTTTGATAATTCAAAGTATAGATGAATACTGTCAATTATCTCCTGTTGGCTGCAATTAGTGTCCTGATTGAAACTGTCCTTGTGATCTGGGAAAAAATCTACTAGTGCTGCCACTCAGTGCTGCCACATTGAATTTTTGCTTTATTATTGTGAGTGATATTGTTACCATGGAAGTAGGAAAATACTTAGATATTTTGGTGAGCAACAAACAATATACTTAATCAGCTAAGCATTTACAATCAATACAGATATATTTACCAGGTAAATAACAAGATAACATTTTATATTGCATGTTATAGACTATTCAAACAGGATCATGAGGTTTCCCTACTTCTTTTGACGCATGCGGGTATCCAGAAAGTTTTGTCAGAGGGGGTCCATCTCTGACGTTTTTTTAGTTGATGAGGGGAGTGCGGATCAAAATCCACTAAAAGTGGGCCATCATTGGCCCGCCAGCGAAACACCATTGCATGCTGATGACGGCCCAACGGCTTTGTAGCTTTGTGAATTTATATGGCATCCGTACCAGTATTGCTAAGAAGCACAAAATTTTGCGATTTTTCATGGGGGTTCTGACCCCCTGTCACCCCCTCTGGATCTGCGCATGTAGAAATTAAAAGTGGGGCTATTTTTAAAAAAAATCCACAAAAAAAAGCAATAAAGAATTAACTGCAAACTGTTGCTAAGGAAAGGAAATGAGCAAAATTATACCTAGCAAAAGCTTGCTTGCTAAGGCCCAAAAAAATTATTGAATTGTTTCTCGTGCCATTTTTTTTAATAACAGATGCAGCATGATGGGTTTTTATTTTATTTTTTATTCAGCAGAAAAACAGACACGGGAACATTTTTTTTGAAACTCAAACAATATTTTTTAAAAGTTGTGCTTTGACAGTTATTTCATCTGATATTATTCAAGTCAGGCCATTAAACTTGATAGTGAAAGCCGATGCATAAAACTTACACTGTTGGGGCCTCAATGACTAACATAACACAGTAGAAATACAGGAAATGGAGGGGAGACTGAATACACAACCCAACATTACCCACAACTGACCACAAAGGCCGAGTGAAACGGCATGGTCGTTACCCATAAAGATGTTATGAAAATGGAAATGTGTGTATTTTTAATTTTAGGGCCCACCAACAAGTTGGCGGAGCTCTATTGTTTTCGGCTTGTCCGTCTATCCATCCGTCTGTCCGTCCGTCCGCTGTAGTGGTCTCTCTAACTTAGACAATCTTTTGGGCCGCGCCAACGAGTTTGCGGAGCTCTATTGTTTTATTATTCTTTTGCATCCATTAGCTGATGTGGTCACTGTAACTTAGTCATTTTTAATTGGATTTCTTCCAAATTTCATGTATGGTTTGCTTCCATCAAACCCTGTTTCAAGTTCGAATATGAGTTTTGCAGGACAAACTATAACCAAGATGGCTGACAAAATGGCCGCCCCCTATCTGTTTGCGTCCACCCACTGTTGTTGTCATTCTACTTTAGTCATTTTTCTTCGGATTTCTTCCAATTTTCATATATGGATTGCTTCCATCACACTCTCGTTCAAGTTTGTATATGAGTTTTGTCGGACCAGGGATAGCTAAGATGGCCAAAAAATGGCCGCCGCCTACCAGTTCGCACTCATCATTCATTACCAGATTACTTCCGAATTTCATTTATGGATTACTTTTATCATACTCTCACCCAAATTTGAATATGGGCTTTGTCAGGAACCAAGATGGCCTCCAAAATGACCGCAACCTGTCAGTTTGCACTTAAACTTAGTTATTTATCACCCGATTTCTCAAGTTCCAAATTTCATACTTATTAGTTTTATCATACATGGCCAATCCTCTACTTGAGTTTTGTCTGATGAACGATTACTAAGATGGCCGCCAAAAGGGTCGTCTATGATCATTTTGAATTTGTGGATCGAGACTCTAACTTAGTCATTTTACACTGATTTCTTCCAAATTTCATATATGGACTACTTTCATCAAACTATTGTTCATATCTGAATATGGGTTTTGTCCGATGAACATAATCATGATAATTAAGGTCTTTCCCAAAACTGATATGCCCTTTTCACCATAGGCCATTATGCAGGGACCCTTAGTCAGAGTCCGACTGTTCTAGTTAGATAATGAAACTAGATCATAGCAAAGGAGAAACAATAATTCTTAAACCTTCTCTAAACTCAAATGAACTCTTCCTTCTGTTTCTATAAATTAAACTTTAGATGGTCCATTTATATAATATTGAGTGTTCGCAGGTTATAATTTCTTAAGATTTTTTTGTAATTCTTTCTCTGTAGATTGTTTTTGCCCTAGCAAACAGAGAAAACCCTGATGAAATGTGACATTCTGCAGCATTTTATCTCAGACTTCACTGTATGCCAAAGTACCTATTTATGGATACCCAGTATACAATGCACTACCAAATAGGGCTGATCTCATTTGATTGACGTGGTGTTTCATAATCATGATCCTGATCAACTGGCTTCATCAGAAGACACTTGATCTGGACTACACTATTTCTTAAGATTACACACAACATGATCCTGATCAACTGGCTTCATCAGAAGACACTCCATCTGGACTACACTGTTTCTTAAGATTACACACAACATGATGCTGATCAACTGGCTTCATCAGAAGACACTTGATCTGGACTACACTGTTACACAACATGATCCTGATCAACTGGCTTCATCAGAAGACACTTGATCTGGACTACACTGATACTTAAGATTACACACAACATGATCCTGATCAACTGGCTCCATCAGAAGACACTTGATCTGGACTACACTGTTTCTTAAGATTACACACAACATGACTGATCAACTGGCTTCATCAGAAGACACTCGATCTGGACTACACTGTTTCTTAAGATTACACACAACATGATCCTGATCAACTGGCTTCATCAGAAGACACTTGATCTGGACTACACTGTTTCTTAAGATTACACACAACATGATCCTGATCAACTGGCTTCAGCAGAAGACACTCCATCTGGACTACACTGTTTCTTAAGATTACACACAACATGATCCTGATCAACTGGCTTCATCAGAAGACACTTGATCTGGACTACACTGTTACACAACATGATCCTGATCAACTGGCTTCATCAGAAGACACTTGATCTGGACTACACTGTTTCTTAAGATTACACACAACACGATCCTGATCAACTGGCTTCATCAGAAGACACTTGATCTGGACTACACTGTTACACAACATGATCCTGATCAACTGGCTTCATCAGAAGACACTTGATCTGGACTACACTGATACTTAAGATTACACACAACATGATCCTGATCAACTGGCTCCATCAGAAGACACTTGATCTGGACTACACTGTTTCTTAAGATTACACACAACATGATCCTGATCAACTGGCTTCATCAGAAGACACTCGATCTGGACTACACTGTTTCTTAAGATTACACACAACATGATCCTGATCAACTGGCTTCATCAGAAGACACTTGATCTGGACTACACTGTTTCTTAAGATTACACACAACACGATCCTGATCAACTGGCTTCATCAGAAGACACTTGATCTGGACTACACTGTTACACAACATGATCCTGATCAACTGGCTTCATCAGAAGACACTTGATCTGGACTACACTGATACTTAAGATTACACACAACATGATCCTGATCAACTGGTTTCATCAGAAGACACTTGATCTGGACTACACTGTTACACAACATGATCCTGATCAACTGGTTTCATCAGAAGACACTTGATCTGGACTACACTGATACTTAAGATTACACACAACATGATCCTGATCAACTGGCTTCATCAGAAGACACTTGATCTGGACTACACTGTTTCTTAAGATTACACACAACATGATCCTGATCAACTGGCTTCATCAGAAGACACTTGATCTGGACTACACTGTTACACAACATGATCCTGATCAACTGGCTTCATCAGCAGACACTTGATCTGGACTACACTGATACTTAAGATTACACACAACATGATCCTGATCAACTGGTTTCATCAGAAGACACTTGATCTGGACTACACTGTTTCCTCAAGATGTGTAATGTTTTGAAAAAGTTTTACATGGTGCACTTGTTAGGTTAACTCTGGTAATTTCTTACAGATGGTATGATTATTATTTCTTAAGTCTTGATACTCTGTATATGACAATTCAAGTGAGAACCAGATCAGGTTTTTATTCTGAGATAACTAAACCCAGGCCCCCAGATAAGAGTGCGTAACATAAAATTATTTTCTTGTATCTCAACCAAAACATATGTTGTGGGTACTCAAAAGAACCATCTCGTTATGGATCTTTTGAGCACCCAAAACACATGTTTAAACTGATGGGTAAGAAGATATTCACAAATTTTAGGCTAAAAAATTTGCTTAACTGGCCCTATGTAAACCATTGCCATTTTCAATGGAAACCTGTGGCTTGTTTGATGCTGTATTTGCAGGTGTATCGGTTTGATTTTAAACCTGCAGTTTATATTACCATGACAACAGTTGAAGAAAAAAAATCCTGCTCAGAAAACATTGGATGTCTTCCAAATAATGCAATCTTTCAAAATGCAACAGTGCATATAAATGTGCTTTAACCACTTGATTACCGTATATGCCCTATCATTTCAAAAAAACTATAGTGCTAAATAATGACATAATAATTTTTTTCACCTAAGCCTAATTTCTTTTCATCCTGTTTCTAGGAACTGACATCAAATTCTTTACTTTTTACTTTCTCAGTGTGTAAGTTGCAGATATCAAATTCCTTACTTGCTCACTTTTCAATGTGTCAGTCGCTGACATCATATTCTTAGATGCTAACTTTCCCAATTTGTCACTTGCTGACACCAAACTCCCTACTTGCTGACTTTCCCAATATGTCAGTCCTTAGTTGCTAACTTTCCCAATGTGTTAGTAGCCGGCACCAAACTTCTTACTTGCTGACTTTCCCAATGTGTCAGTCTTAAGTTGCTAACTTTCCCAATGTGTCAGTTGCCGACACCAAACTTCTTACTTGCTGACTTTCCCGATGTGTCAGTTGCCGACACCAAACTACTTACTTGCTGACTATCCAAATGTGTCAGTCGATCCTTAGTTGCTAACTTTCCCAATGTGTCAGTTGCGGACACCAAACCTCTTACCGGTACTTGCTGACTTTCCCAATGTGTCAGTTGCCAACACCAAACTCCCTACTTCCTGACTTTCCCAATGTGTCAGTCCTTAGTTGCTAACTTTCCCAATGTGTCAGTTGCTGACACCAAACATCTTACTTGCAGACTTTCCTAACGTGTCAGTTGCCGACACCAAACTTCTTACTTGCTGACTTTCCCAATGTGTCAGTCCTTAGTTGCTGACACCAAACTTCTTACTTGCTGACTTTCCCAATGTGTCAGTTGCTGACATCAAACTTCTTACTTGCTGACTTTCCCCAATGTGTCAGTCCTTAGTTGCTAACTTTCCCAAGGGGTCATTTGGGAGCGCAGTGGCTCAGTGGTAGAGTGCTTGACTCGAGACCGAAAGGCCGCGGGTTCGAGCCTCACCGGCGTCACTGCGTTGTGGTCCTTGAGCGAGACGCATTTATCCTAGCTTAGTACTGGTTCAACCCAGGAAGACATGTCCCGCATAACTGAAAGATTGTTGAGTGGACGTAAAGAATCAAATCAAACGGTCATTTGTTGTCACCAAACTTCTTACTTGCTGACTTTCCCAATTTTTTAGTTCCTGACACCAAACTCCTTACTTGCTAACTTTCCCAATTTGTCAGTTGCTGACATCAAATCCTTTGTTTCTAAATTTCTTAATGTGTCACTTTTCAACATCAAACGTTTTACTTGCTGGCTTATTCCCCAATGTGTTAATTAACAACATCAAACTCTTCACTTTCTAACTTTTCCAATGTGCCAGTTGCTGATACCAAGCTTCTTACTTGCTAACTTGCCCATTGTTTTAGTTGCTCACATCAAACTCTTTACTTACTAACTTTTCCAATGTGTCAGTTGCCGACACTAAGCTTCTTACTTACTAACATTCCCAATGTTTTAGTTGCTGACACCAAACTCCTTACTTGCGAACTTTGCCAATGTTGAAGTTACTAGCACCAAACTCCTAACTTGCTAACTTTCCAAATGTGTCAGCTATTGACTATCCCAATGTTGAAGTTGGTGACACCAAGCTTCTTACTTGCTAACTTTCCCAATGTGTCAGTTATTCATTTGCTAATTTTCTCAATGTTGAAGTTGCAGATACCAAACTTCTTACTTGCTGACTTTCTCAATGTGTCAGTTGCCGACACCAAACTTCTTACTTGCTAACTTTCCCAAATTGTCAGTTATTGACTTGTTAATTTTCGGAATGTTGAACTCCTTACTTCTAACTTTCCCAATAATTCAGTTATTGGCTTGTTAACTTTCTCTATGTGTCAGTTATTGGCTTGTTAACTTTCCCAATGTTTCAGTTATTGGCTTGTTATCTTTCCCTATGTGTCCCTATGTGTCAGTTATTGGCTTGTTAACTTTCCTAATGTGTCAGTTATTGACGTGTTAACTTTCCCAATGTGTCAGTTATTGGCTTGTTAACTTTCCCTATGTGTCAGTTATTGACTTGTTAACTTTTCTAATGTGTCAGTCATTGACTTGTTAACTTTCCTAATGTGTCAGTTATTGACTTGTTAACTTTCCCAATGTGTCAGTTATTGGCTTGTTAACTTTACTAATGTGTCAGTTATTGGCTTGTTAACTTTCCCTATGTGTCAGTTATTGACTTGTTAACTTTCCCAATGTGTCAGTTATTGGCTTGTTAACTTTCCCAATGTGTCAGTTATTCATTTGCTAATTTTCTCAATGTTGAAGTTGCAGATACCAAACTTCTTACTTGCTGACTTTCTCAATGTGTCAGTTGCCGACACCGAACTTCTTACTTGCTAACTTTCCCAAATTGTCAGTTATTGACTTGTTAATTTTCGGAATGGTGAACTCCTTACTTCTAACTTTCCCAATAATTCAGTTATTGGCTTGTTAACTTTCTCTATGTGTCAGTTATTGGCTTGTTAACTTTCCCAATGTTTCAGTTATTGGCTTGTTAACTTTCCCTATGTGTCCCAATGTGTCAGTTATTGGCTTGTTAACTTTCCTAATGTGTCAGTTATTGACGTGTTAACTTTCCCAATGTGTCAGTTATTGGCTTGTTAACTTTCCCTATGTGTCAGTTATTGACTTGTTAACTTTTCTAATGTGTCAGTCATTGACTTGTAAACTTTCCTAATGTGTCAGTTATTGACTTGTTAACTTTCCCAATGTGTCAGTTATTGGCTTGTTAACTTTACTAATGTGTCAGTTATTGGCTTGTTAACTTTCCCTATGTGTCAGTTATTGACTTGTTAACTTTCCCAATGTGTCAGTTTTTAGCTTGTTAACTTTCCTAATGTGGCAGTTATTGGCTTGTTAACTTTCCTAATGTGTCAGTTATTGGCTTGTTAACTTTCCTAATGTGTCAGTTATTGACTTGTTAACTTTCCCAATGTGTCAGTTATTGGCTTGTTAACTTTCCTAATGTGTCAGTTATTGACTTGTTAACTTTTCTTATGTGTCAGTCATTGACTAGTTAACTTTCCGAATGTGTCAGTTATTTGCTTGTTAACTATCCCAATGTGTTAGTTATTGGCTTGTTAACTTTCCTAATGTGTCAGTTATTGACTTATTAACTTTTCTAATTTGTCAGTTATTGACTTGTTAACTTACCCAATGTGTCAAGTATTGGCTTGTTAACTTTCCTAATGTGTCAGTTATTGACTTGTTAACTTTCCTAATGTGTCAGTCATTGACTTGTTAACTTTCCTAATGTGTCAGTTATTGACTTGTTAACTTTCCCAATGTGTCAGTTATTGACTTGTTAACTTTCCCAATGCATCAGTTATTGGCTTGTTATCTTTCCCAATGTGTCAGTTATTGTCTTGTTAACTTTCCCAATGTGTCAGTTATTGGCTTGTTAACTTTCCTAATGTGTCAGTTATTGACTTATTAACTTTTCTAATTTGTCAGTTATTGACTTGTAAACTTTCCCAATGTGTCAGTTATTGACTTGTTAACTTTCCCAATGTGTCAATTATTGGCTTGTTAACTTTCCTAATGTGTCAGTTATTGACTTGTAAACTTTTCTAATGTGTCAGTTATTGACTTGTTAACTTTCCCAATGTGTCAGTTATTGGCTTGTTGACTTTCCTAATGTGTCAGTTATTGACTTGTTAACTTTCCTAATGTGTCAGTTAATGGCTTGTTTACTTTCCGAATGTGTCAGTTATTGGCTTGTTAACTTTCCGAATGTGTCAGTTATTGGCTTGTTAACTTTCCTAATGTGTCAGTTATTGGCTTGTTAACTTTCCGAATGTGTCAGTTATTGGCTTGTTAACTTTCCTAATGTGTCAGTTATTGACTTTTTAACTTTCCCAATGTGTCAGTTATTGGCTTGTTAACTTTCCCAGTGTTGAAGTTGTTGAAATCAAAATCCTTACCTGCTACTTTTACCAATGTGTCAGTTTCTGACATCAAATTGCTTATTATTTAGATTATCTGAGCTGAAGGCTCATGGGTGAGGTATTAGTATACCGGTGACTTCGGCGTCTGTTTTCCATCAACCCTCTGTCGTCTGTTTGTCAACATTTTCAAAGATCTTCTCCTCTGAAACCACTGGGCCAATTAAACTCAAATTCCATATGGAAACTCCTGAGGATGCGGGAATGAAAGTTTGTTCAAATGGTTCTGGTCACCACCAGACACCCATAAATGGTAAAGCCCTTTAAAAATCTTCATCCCCATCACACAGATGACCTTGGGACTTGGTATGTAGCATTGGGGATGTGGGGTCTACCAAGTTTGTTCAAATGATGATCCTAGGTTGACCTTGACCTACTTAATTTCAAGGTCAAAGGACCTCGGACAGTTTCCTAGTCAATCTGCCCAAATTTTGACAGCCTGTGGCTGGCATAATACATAACTGACAACTATAGTGTTGTGCTTAAATCAAACTCTTACATTAAGTGCATCTAACAAAATAAAAATATTTTGAAAATACTGCATAATTTTGCCAGGACTTTAGGGTTAAGGGGGTGGGGGTATTTTTTGTGACCAAATTTTATTTCACAGAAAGTCAAAGTTTCGTCGAGTATTCACCTAAATACATGTTAATATAGTGTTTGCGGCATAAAACTTGAGACGAAAGTGATGCGTTTGCATAAAATTCAGGTTGAGAAGATTTCATTGTTTCGTCTAAAGAATTGTGCTGTCAATTACTTTTATGTTTCGAGTTCAGCCAGTTCGACTTGTGCACTGAGGTGTATCATATCTGTATACTGTATAATTCATAGTCTAGATAAACACAGTTTTTAGCGTAAAATCGTAATATTTTCTTACACATAAGATTTAACCTTCAATTGTTTAGCTTAAAAGAGCCGTCTCATTGCGACGGTTCTTTTGAGTACCTACAACATGATGTTTTGGTTGAGGAATGAGACAATTAATTACTTTGTAAGCACTCATAACTAAAGCCCTGATATATGCCATTGCAAACTGATATTTACCTACAGGATTCTACAAAATAAGTTTCTAATAAGTTTTTATAATGAAGTGTTTTTGAGCATTTTGACAGCGTTCCCCCCCCCCCGTGACCAAACATGCCGTTTTTATATGATGTGTGAAATGTAAAACTATAACTGTATGCAAAGGGATTAGTTTGGTCACAGGGGTAAAGCACCTCAGTAAAACTTTTTCTATTTTCTATATGTTGAATAGCAAAAACAGAGTTTTCAACCCATATTTTTCAGTTGGTACTTGTCCAATGAGAAAACGGCTTTTGTGGATAAGTCGAGGGTTGAACCTACTATCTTTTTCATAGAAAAAATATCATTTCTTTGAAAATTTTCTCTGGTCATATTTATGGGCAATCCTTCATTAAGACTGTCCGAGGTCCTTTGCTTCCTAATGCATTAAAATTGGAAAAAAATGAAAAGTTGATTTTTGAACTGTTGAAGCCAAAGTCATTTTTCTCACTTGATAGGTTTAACCTAATGAGACAATGGCTATAAATAAGTTCCAAAGGTCAAGGTAGACCTTTGACCTTTCAGCCAAGGTCCCATCAATATAATAAAACAGTTTTCTCAGAAACCATTAGGCCAATTGAACTCCAGTTTCATATGCAGACTCCTTACAGTAAGTTTGTGGAAATTTGTACAACGTCAAGGTCAAATTTACTTCCTTATGCATTTAAATGGAGAATTCTTCGAAAAATTTTATTTTTTGAAAACTGTTGAAGCCAAAGTCATTATTCTCTCTTGATATGTTTAACCTAATGAGAGAATGGCTATAAATAAGTTCCAAAGGTCAAGGTTGGGCATTGACCTTTCAGCCAAGGTCCCTCATATTGCAAACAGGTAGGCTATACCAGGCCCGTAGACAGGCGGAGGCCATGAAGCCTGGGCTTCAACATCATACGTGCCTCAGCGTGAAAAATCCTTACTTTGTTGCTTGCAAACAACAAAGGCGCAGACCAGCGAATACACAGTCTGATCAGCGCCTTTGTTAAGTAACATTTCCTTAAATGTTTCAACATGATAATACCTCTGGCTACGCCCCTGGATCCAAACTGTTTTTTTCTGAGTGTATTCCTGATATTGGTTTTAAAAAATCATATTTTGAAGCCAAGTTTCCGAGCATGCAAAGAGTTGACATAAGGAAGTTCTGTTAGGTACATTCAGAGCTGCAGGTAAGACTAATTGAAATAGGGATTACTTGCTGACTTTTCCAATGTTTTAGTTGCCTTTTCTACTCACTTGATAGACCCACAGAAGAGAAAATATGAGATGCCAGCATATTCCTATTTTTGGGGAAAACTGAGAATTGAACAGTGAAATAATGAATTCTCGATCATCCTGAATTCTCCTCACTTATGTCTCCGTTGTTATCTACTCTGGCTGCTGAATAATTCTGTGTGATTATTACTGGATCTTTTAAATAAAAAAATGATTAGATGGCATTGCTTACTGAAAAGAGTACTTTCGGATTAGTGTCTGTAAGGTGAGTGATTCATTTAATATGTGTTTCCTTTCAAGATGTTGATTTGGTAACCTTTATTTCTGGTAGACATAATGGTTGCTCTTCAGAAAGAGGTAAGAAAATAGCTGCAACAATAATGGCCTCCCACTTGATCTCTTGTCATATTGTAAACTATGGTGGCACATAACTGCCACCCAGATAACCAGATTATAACTGATCAATTTAAATAGATCTACAAGTTGAATGATTACCATTGGTTCCTATACACTATCTTGATTCTCTCTTGTCATGATAATGCAACTTTTCAATACTTTAAGGTCTTGTAGCCTGCTTGTGATGAGTGCACCGCCAAGTAAGTGAGATAAAATCTATAATTATATCATCATAACCATCCATATTATACCCCGACGAAGTCGGAGGGATATAGTTTTGGCGATGTCCATGCGTCCGTCCGTCCATTCTGTCCGTCCGTCCACACTTTTTGTCTGTCCGGAACCATATCTCAGTACCTATTGGTCAGATTTGATTCATTCTTGGTACAAATGATAATTACCATGGACTTTCAATATCCTATAAGTTTGGTCAAAATCGACCCTTTAACACTTGAGTTATTGCCCTTGTTTTGGTATAGGCAATAATAAGGCAAAACCTATATTAGCTTTTTTGTGTGATTATCTTCACATTTCATCAAAGTTTTTATATTTAACAACTTCTCACTATAGACCATGATTGCCAAGTGTCTGTAGATAAGCATGGCAGTGTCAAAGATATACCCCACCCCCTTTGACCCCACCTAAGGGGTCAGAGGTCAAATATTTTAATTTCATTTTAACTACGGCAATTGTTGATATTTTTTGCTGAAATTTTGCATGCAGGCAGAGCAGCAATACATATGAAACATATCAAACGGGATTTCAGTTTGAAGGCCTGAGTCTGAGTTCGTTGGGTGGACTTAGGGGGCGGGCCCAAGGCCAAAATTAAACTTTTTCAGAATATGGTCATGTTGCATATCAAATTAAAGCTGACGATGCTGGCAGCAATATGGTAGCAAATATTTTGCCCACAGACATACCCTTGACCCAGGGGGTGGGGTCAAAAGGTCAAACTATATATTTTTCTGAAAGTAGTCATGTTGCATATCAAATTAAAGCTGACGACGCTGGCAGCAATATGGTAACGAATATTTTGCCCACAGACACACCCTCCACCCAGGGGGTGTGGTCAAAAGGTCAAACTATATCTTTTTCTGAAAGTAGTGTGTTGCATATCAAATTAAAGGCAATTGAGCACAGAGCACCATCAAAGCAAATATGCTGTCATTACACACACCAGGAACCCCTGGGGTGGGGTCAAAAGGTCATTTTGTTTTCTTAGCTAAAAGTGCTCATGTTGCATATCAAATTAAAGTGAAAGAAGTGTAGACCTACATGCAAGGTAACACTTTGAATTTACACACACCCTTGACCTCTGGGGTTGGGTTTAAAGGTCAGATATTGAAAGTGTGCATATGTAAGTATACTATTTATTAAACTAAGCACTAAAACATACTTGACAGGCCTTTGTTATGATCTGAATGATACTGAAGGTGAACTTAGGGTTAGATAAATGGGATTTATGTTTTGTGATTTACATGTTTCTCTCAAATAACCCTTTGTCGGGGGATATAAATTTGTGGAATTTGTCTTGTTTATTTTATACAAGCTAGAATTAATTGTGGGGCCTGTTTGACTTGCCTTCTTGTATCGATGACGTCCCCACTAAGAGTGGTATTGAAGATCTCTGGAATCCATACCTAGCCCCCACATAATGCCCTCTACCAGACAGTCATTCAGGATTTCATATTTTCTTGGGCCTGTTGGGTCTCTTCTGCACAGTCACCTCATAGCTTGTGTGATTGGGAGATATATTCGGTGTTGTGCTTGAGGTGACCAAGCTGCGACATCCTACTGTTACAGGGCACCCCATAGCTTGTGTGATTGGGAGATCTATTCGGTGCTGTGCTTTAAGTGACCAAGCTGTGACATCCTACTGTTACAGGGCACCTCATAGCTTGTGTGATTGGGAGATCTATTCGGTTCTGTGCTTTAGGTGACCAAGCTGCGACATCCTACTGTTACAGGGCACCTCATAGCTTGTATGATTGGGAGATGTATTCGGTGCTGTGCTTTAAGTGACCAAGCTGCGACATCCTACTGTTACAGGGCACCTCATAGCTTGTGTGATTGGGAGATGTATTCGGTGCTGTGCTTCAGGTGACCAAGCTGTGACATCTTACTGTTACAGGGCACCTCATAGCTTGTGTGATTGGGAGATCTATTCAGTGCTGTGCTTCAGGTGACCAAGCTGTGACATCCTACTGTTACAGGGCACCTCATAGCTTGTGTGAGTGGGAGATCTATGAGGGTCTGGATGGGGGGGTCTGGTATTCACTATTCATTGAAAATTTAGCCCATTATTCATCTCATTAAAATTTTGGGTTATTCATTAAAATAAGACCAATTATTCATTAACAGTACAAAAGGTGGCAAAGAAATCTGATTATTCACTATTCATTAATTTTTTCTTCAATTCATTAAAAAAATAGGATTATTCATTATTTTTTAGGCCCTCAATATTCACTATTCATTATTTTTTTGGCTCATTATTCACTATTCATTATAAAAAAGGGCCATTATTCACTAATCATTATACCCCATCTAGACCCTCATCTATTCGGTGCTGTGCTTCAGGTGACCAAGCTGTGACATCCTACTGTTACAGGGCACCTCATCTATTTTCTATATCCTTGATGCCAAATCTTGCGTGCTGATTAAGTCATTTAGAGCAAGTATTGTAAATGTTATAAAATTTCGAATACAAGTTAACAGCCAAATGGTTTGGACAAGCAGTGCAGACCCAGATCAGACTGCTTCTGAAGAAGGGAGTTAATTAACGTCATGCATTAAAATCAATAAACCACCCGTGGTTTACAGATTTCGGGAAAGTTATGACGTTCAAAACGTTTTGTTCATAATGACAAAATAATCATGTTTTTACGCAAGAAATGAGATTTCAAAGTAATCTTTATGTCTTATGAT
Source organism: Loripinus fragilis (assembly GCA_964019695.1). Classification (NCBI taxonomy): domain Eukaryota; kingdom Metazoa; phylum Mollusca; class Bivalvia; order Lucinida; family Lucinidae; genus Loripinus; species Loripinus fragilis. The sequence continues at coordinate 11,103,949 of OZ026527.1, forward strand.
AAATTAAATCTAACATCTGTACTCATGTATTATTGAATTTATCAAACTTGTTGCGAAAAAGTGATAATATGCTTGGCAAGCCTCACATTTTATCACTTTTCCCCCAACTCGTTTAATAAATTCAATAAAACAAGCGCACTCATGTAAGCTCCTTTACATTATCAACTTGTTTAATACTTAATGCGCCAATCGCAACAAAAGTCGTCAGCTTTTCTCGTCTGCTGAAATGTTTAAGAAGCCTCTATGGCAAACAGTGTGGAACCAGAGGTTCTGGGTCCACGCTGTTTGCTTCTATACATATTTCGTCAGTAATGTTAGGCAATTATTTGCAGCAGATGACTTCAGCAGACGACATTTTCAAATGCATTTTTTTCTTGGCGCTTTAAAGGTTAAAATTGTATACAGGAACTGAGAAATTTCATCCAGAAGTGATCTAAAACCCACCAAGAATATGTTTGACCTGTAAATGGTAGTCAACTCAGGTGAAATCTTGTGTGAAAAATAAACATTACAAGGTTTGTTTAATTTCCATCTTCCAAGAAATTATAAACTCTGTGGGAAAGTCTGGCAGAAGGTGAGTTGGAGGAGAATAATTTGTTGGCCTAACAGCCCAGTCAACAACATTATACAATTATTGACTTATGTTGAGTTGCACATGGAGTGTTATTGAACAGTAAACGTCATATTGACCGACGTGGAGGTCAATATGATTATGTTAACTGTTCAATAACACTCCATGTATACCTCAACATAAGTCAACATTGTTTTATTATATATTAAATGTATGTTATCCATTTCCTGCCATTTTGGGCTATTAAAACCATTGATGTTATGGATGGATCATGCATAATTATATGATGTTCTGACGTCACTTCCCGTAAGCCATGCATTATTACCTCATGCCACATGCTTTGCAATGTCACATCTGGCAAACAATGCAACATATAGTTATATCAGCGGATGTCGTTCGGCATCTGTGCCAATCAGAAGATGTTAATTTATAGATTATATAATAATTTCCAATGCGGAGACTGTCAGGCCTTAGGTTAGAATGGGCTTATCCAATATCACTGAAATTATATAATGGTAAACTATTAAGGCCAGAATTTTTCTGGGGCGAACTTATTGATAAATACATAACTATAAATAAGAATTCAAAGACTGTATTCACAGACTAGGCAATTCTCAAAGTAGTATTCCATGATTCTATAGTCCCATTTGTTTTCACTATTCTGTCAATCATTGTGTGACATCATTCATTCTATATTTAGAAGATTATATAAGAAAGATTAGCCTAATAATTTACAGGTTTTGGCAAAACGCGGAAAATAGGTCATTCGATTGGTTTGTCCCACCGCTGAAGATACAAACCGAAGCAAATTAATGTACAATGGGAAAACACCACCGTCATGCAAATAGAATTTCCTGTCACCGGCTACTGCATGACTGGGGTTGGATTTCTGCATATTTAAAGGAAGGGATAGTAGATCTTGGCAGTCACAAACTTTCGACTTGAGAAACGCGGACAAGTATTGATTTTCATTTAAGACTGTAAATAACAAATAATTACAACTGTCATAACATTTATTGAAATCCGCTAATTTGATTGGTCAAGAACGGTCATCTGATCGCATTGACCTGCATTTCATTTTTCAATGAACCCGGTCCGTATTCATGAGGGGCGAGGCCATTCACGACAGAACTACTTTTGTGATACTGTGAAGAGAAATGGACAGCCTGCAACTAGCTACTGGCACTACACCTATATTTTCAGGTAGAGGAGCAAAGATTAACTTACATACGACGCCTAAATTAACAGTAGCCATGCCGATAAGCTGTCTGCCGCCATGCGCGGATCCAGGAATTTTCGTCAGGGGGGGGGGGGGGGGATTCTACGGCAATCTAGCAATTCTTAGTCCTCAGCTTATTTTACAGAAGTCAAATGGTTAATTTCAAAGAAAAATATCATTTTTAGCTTACCTGAGCCGAAGGCTCCGAGGTGAGCTATTAGTATACCAGTGACTCCGGCGTCCGATGCCGTCCGTCCGTCGTCCGTCCGTCCGTCCGTCAACATTTTCAAACATCTTCTCCTCTGAAACCACTCGGCCAATTGAACTCAAATTTCATATGGAGACTCCTTAGGATGGGGGAACGATAGTTTGTTCAAATGATCCTGGTCACATGACCAAGATGGCCGCCATGCCCATATATGGTAAAAACCCTTTAAAAATCTTCTTCTCCAGAACCAGAAGGCCGATGACCTTGGGACCTGGTATGTAGCATCAGGGATGTGGGGCCTACCAAGTTTGTTCAAACAATGATCCTAGGTTGACCTTGACCTACTTAACGTCAAGGTCAAATTTGCTTCCTAATAGATTTAAATGGGAATTTTTTTGAAAAGTTGATTTTTTGAATACTGTTAAAGCCAAAGTGATTATTCTTACTTGATATGTTGAAACTAATGAGACAATGGCTATAAATAAGTTTCAAAGGTCAAGGTTGACCTTTGCCCTTTCAGCCAAGGTCGCTCATATTGTGGTCCCATCAATATATTAAAACATAGTTTCCTCACAAACCATTGGCCTAATTGAGCTCAAATTTCATATGAAGACTCCTTATGATAAGTCAGCCAAACTTTATACAAAATATTTTGGTCACATGACAAAGATGGCCGCCACGGCCATATATGGTAAAAACCTTTTAAAAATCTTCTTCTCCAGAACCAGAAGGCCAGTGACCTTGAGACTTGGTATGTAGTATTGGGGATGTGGGGCCTACCAAGTTTGTTCAAATGATGATCCTAGTTTGACCTTGACCTACTTAACGTCAAGGTCAAGTTTGCTTCCTAATGCATTTGAATGGAAAATTGAATTGAAAAGTTGATTTTTTGAATACTGTGGAAGCCAAAGTCATTTTTCTCACTTAATATGTTCAATCTAGTGGCTATAAATAAGTTTCAAAGGTCAAGGTTGATCTTTGACCTTTCAGCAAACGTTGGCTTATATTGGAGTCCCATCAACATATTAAAACATACTTTTCTCAGACAATTCTTGGCCAATTGAAACCAAATTTCATATGACAACTCCTTATGGTTGGTTAGCCAAAATTTATACAAATTGTTATGGTCACATGACTAACATGGCCACCATGCCCATATATGGTAAAAACTCTTTATATCTCTTCTTCTCTGGAACCAAAAGGCCATTGGCTTTGGGAATTGGTATGTAGGATTGGGGATGTGGGCCCTAAGATGTTAGCACAAATGATGAATCTAGGTTGACCTTGACTTACTTGATGGCAAGGTCAAATTTGATTCCTTATGCATTTATATGGAGAAAATTTTAAAATGTTCGTTTTCTATAACTGAGCCGAATTCATTAAAGTTAAACCTATTGAGACAATGGTTAATTAAGTACCAAATGTCAAGCTGACCTGTGACCTTTTATCCAAGGCCACTCATTTGGACTGCCACATACCTATCTAAACATCTTTTTCTCAGAAATCACTGGGCTGTTTGATGGATTATTCATTAGATTGTTTAGGTCACTTGACCAAAATGTATATGGTAAAAACAAAATTTGTTCCATTATAAGCTGTAGTTAACCTTGACCTATTTTAACATCATTAAGAAGATCAGGTGAGCGCCTCAGGACCTTCAGGTCCTCTAGTTCAAGGTTCCGGAGGGGGTCCAAATTTTTTTTTCCAGTGGGGAGGGGGGGGGGGGGCACTTATTCCACGGGGGGGGGGGGGGGGGGGGGGGGGGGGGGGGGGGGGTCCAATTGCTTATTCCCTATAGAAACCCATATAACTTGTGATTTTCCAGGGGGGGGTCCGGACCCCCTGTCCCCCCTCTGGATCTGCACTTGGCTGCGTTCTATTTAATTTCCCAGTCCGCAAAATGATGCGATCGCCTCTTGCACCTGTGCTTGTTTTCCTGCAACTTTATTGTATGTTTTCAGTCGAGCCCCACAATAAAATCGTTTCTTGAACTTACTGCATGACTGTTGCCTGGTTTATCCAACATCTTTTGCAATTCGTCTTTGCTTTCTTCAATCACTCAATAAAAATAGCTCAATTTCGTTTTGCTGGGGGTCATTTCTTTTCCTTTCCAAGCCATTTTGACAGATGATGCTTTTCGTCACCAATGTAAACGAATGACGTCATATCCGATGACGTAACTATCGTACACAGTCATGTTAAGTTTTTTTCGATTGTCACTGTAAAAACGAGATTCTAGTCTCTAAAACGTAGGCTATTTGTTTATTTTCAATTGGAGAACGGCCGCCATTTTGTTTTTTTGAATGTCGTAACGTCTACATAACGTCGTAACGTCTACATACGCACGTCATTGTCTAAATGCGCGAAACGAACTATAAGCTGGAAACGTATTTTTTAAGGAAAACATAATTATAAATACTGAATAAGAATGAATAAAGAAGAAGTTGTAAGTATAAGAATTGAAAGTTATTTTTCTGCGTTTCACTGAGGTATGAAATGTCGTTTAAATTACATCTAATTTTAGCATGAAAACCTTTGGTTTTCATGCAAACTAGATGTAATTTTCCCGACATTTCATACCTCAGTGAAACGCAGAAAAATAACTTTCAATTCTTAAGTATTGATTTTTCATATAACAGATACTTTTTAAAGGAATTTTGTCCCATGGAAAGTCTACACAAACAAGCAAATAAATGCAACCCACTGCTGATTTTTTTTTTTATAAGAAGTGGGTGCTTACTTGTCATGCATTCGTACATGGAGTTTACTGGAGCATGGAGTGGAGTGCTATTTTTGGAGTATTACCTTAGTTTCCCAGTCAACTGGTCATTTTCAGAGCTTTTTTTTTTTGTTTACCCGGGCCTAAATCTGAATTTCTCCCTATAAATCAACTAATATAAAAATTCTGGCATAACTAGAGTAAAATCACATTCGGTATTCTTTTTTTCTTGATTGACTGGACTTTTCATGTACTTCATAGTTGAAAGGGTTTGAAATTTACCATGATTATTGAACTTGTGTTTGTATGCTAATTTAGTGTAATTTACTATTTTCTCAGGGGGTGTAGCTGTGGCAAAAATAAAATGCTCATTGGTTTGTTAAAAGATGTAGGGAAGATTGAAACAAAATAAAATCTGGTAGGCTCTATTTTATATGAGGGAAACAAAAATCATTTTTATGCTCCCGCCATGACAATGGCCAGGGCATTAAGCATCACCATGACAATGACCGGGGCATTAAGTGTTACCCCTGTCCGTCCCTCTGCACATCTATATGTCTGTCTGTATGTCACACCCAATGATGTCTGCTCTCTAAGTGGAATAGTTTTGATCAGAATTTTATAAAACTTGGTCACATTGTTTAATACCATATGTCTTCAAGTTGGATAATGGTCCATATCGCACCGTGCCTTCAGGAGTTATGGCCCTTTGTTTATGAAAATTCACCATTTGGAACAAGTTGAATACTTTGGATCAGAATTTTATGAAACTTGGTCACATTGCTTAGTGCCATGATGTCTTCTTCAAGTTCGATATTGATCTATTCAGGAATACTGCCCTTTGTTTATGAATATTCACCGTTTTAAACAATGTCCGCTCTCTAAGTTGATTAGTTTTGTTCAGAATTTTATGAAGCTTGGTCACATTGTTAATAGTACAAAAATGTCTTCTTCAAGTTTGATAATGGTCACACCATGCTTTCGGGAGTTATTGTCCTTTGTTCATGAAAATACACCATTTTTGATGGTGATTGGTCTCTATAAGTCCAGTAATTTTGATCGCAATTGTATGAAATTAGTTCATATTGTTCAAATACCATGATGCCTTTCTTGAGTTTGATAATGGTCTATATTGCCGTTAATGCCCTTTGTTGGTGGAAAAATCGCAATTTCTATGAATTATTGTCTCTAAATCAAGTAATTTTGATCAGAACTGTTTAAAACTTATTCACAACGTTAAGTACCAAAATGTCTTTCCCAATTTCTAAGATAGTACATATTGCAATAATCCTTCAGAAGTTATTGCCCTTTTTTTCATGAATTTTTGCCATTATTTGCGATCTCAAGTTATTTCAAATGGAACTTATGGAAACTTAGACACAATACTTAACATCAGAATGTCTTGCTCAAGTTTCAAAATGATCCATATCATCTTGTGGCTTCCAGAGTGATTGCCCTTTGTTCAATAAAATGTCTTTTTTTGCTTTTGTTTGTGAGAATATGCAAATTTTGCAACAGCAGGGGCATCCATGTCATCCGTGTCCCCTGGACACATTTCTAGTTTATTATATATTTGAGAAAAAAAGGCAGATAGACTGTAATCACACCCGTCCATCCATCTGTTAATTTGTCCTGGTCCACTCATTTGTCAGTCAGTGTTTTTTATAAGTACAAGGGCCATTTGCATGGCATCATAGCACCTCAATGCATCAATAAAATGTTATCAAATAATACATATTTGGAAACCAGAATTCAACCATAACATGATGATTTGTGTTGAAAGAGTACTTGGCGTGCATGTGCAGTGCATGCTCGAAATGAGTAGGTGTTCTTACACTGGCGGAAATTTTAAGCAAAAGCTGGGGAGAAATTGGATAGAAAATTGGTGACCTTATTTATGATCATAATTTGGAAAATCAGAGATTTGTTACCTAACTTCTCTTACTGCTAATATATTCTGTGATTGCTTAACTAATTTGCAGATTTGTTGTCTGCTTGCTGCTGATTTGTTGCCAGTGTTTATTTGCACTGAATGATTGGAAGAAGATATTCAAAAGAATTTAAGCTTATTTTAAGTTTGCCTTTCTTTCTTCCCAAATTCTTCATGTAAAGTGTTATTGAAAATTAGTGTTTATCCGTCAAAGATTCATAGCTGGACCTTATACATGTAAACAATCATTCTCAGTTGAGCCTGAACCTCTTGTGAAAAGAAGGTATAGCTTTTTGAAAAAAGAAAAAAAGTGTACTTAATATTAGGTGAGGTGAAATATGATAATGTTATGCAGATTTTTATTATTGAAAGAGATTCTATTTTTGAACTGAAATAGTTTGTTCTGTCTATTTATAAATGATCTAACAAGTGTATGTAAACACCTTGAAATATTTGCCAACTTATTTTGGGTACAGATAAAGAGGTACACCTACCGTAGTATTTCTTCCAACTTTTAAGGTATGCTCAAATTATGATATATCAATCCACCTAAACACAAGATTTTAAATGTGCCACTACACACAGGAAGGGTCCTTAACCTAATTAAGGGCAATTTCCGGTATTTCCCATGCGCACCATTCCTGCGGCGGTAAACGGGGAAAGTTGTCTGGGTCTCGCCTTTCTGACTATTTACAGTTTTCAGATATGCTTAAGTCATATGAATATTTCTGCATTTTCTGGACAAAATAAAGTAACTAAAATGTGTCCGAAATATCTGTTGACCCATTATTATAAATGATCGTCTGATAAATAGATCTGGCAAAATCAAACAATATACAAAATTTCCAAGTTTATACCGTGTATGCCAATACGAATATGGCCGGTATTCTGATTGTGTGTCCAATATATATGGTTAATTTGGGCTTGGCACGATCTGACCTGGTGGCCTAGTGGTTAGCGCATCAGACTTTTGAACCGGCGGACGGGTGGGCACCAGTCCTATTATACATTATTATTTTCTTCCTTTTTAGCTCACCTGAGCCGAAGGCTTCGAGGTGAGCTATTAGTATACCAGTGACTCCGGCGTCCGTCGTCCGTCCGTCTGTCGTCCGTCCGTCCGTCATTATTTTCAAACATCTTCTCCTCTGAAACCACTGGGCCAATTAAACTCAAATTTCATATGGAGACTCCGTAGGATGGGGGAACAAAAGTTTGTTCAAATGGTCCTGGTCACATGACCAAGATGGCCGCCATGCCCTTATATGGTAAAAACCCTTTAAAAATCTTCTTCTCCAGAACCAGAAGGCCGATGACCTTGGGACTTGGTATGTAGCATGGGGGATGTGGGGCCTACCAAGTTTGTTCAAATGATGATCCTAGGTTGACCTTGACCTACTTAACATCAAGGTCAAATTTGCTTCCTGATGCATTTAAATGGGGAAATTTTTGAAAAGTTGATTTTTTGAAAACTACTGAAGTCAAAGTCATTATTCTCACTTGATATGTTTAATCTAATGTGACAATGGCTATAAATAAGTTCCAAAGGTCAAGGTTGACCTTTGACCTTTCAGCCAAGTCGCTCATATTGGAGCCCCATCAATATATTAAAACATAGTTTTCTCAGAAACCATAAGGCCAATTGAACTCAAATTTCATATGAAGACTCCTTACAATAAGTTGGAGATATATGCAAATTGTTTTGGTCACTTGACCAAGATGGCCGACATGCCCATATATGGTAAAAACCCTTCAAAAATCTTCTTCTCCAGAACAAGAAGGCTGATGACCTTGGAACTTGGTATGTAACATTTTGGATGTTGGGCCTACCAAGTTTGTTCATATGATGATCCTAGGTTGACCTTGACCCACTTATTATCAAGGTCAAATTTGCTTCCTAATGCATTTAAATTGGACATTTTTGAAAAGTTGATTTTTTGAATACTGTTGAAGCCAAAGTCATTGTTCTCACTTGGTAGTTAAGAGGCAAGGGCTATAAATAAGTTTCAAAGGTCAAGTTTGACTTTTGACCTCTCATAATGGAGACTCATCAATATATTAAACAATTAGTTTTCTCAGAAACCACTTGGCCAGTTGAGCTCAAATTTCATATGGAGAATCCTAAGTTGAGGGAAGTAAATTTGTACCAAATGTTAATGGTCACATGACCGAGATGGCGGCCATGCCCACATAAGGTAAAAACTCTTTAAATATCTTCTACTCTGGAACCAAAAGGTCAATGGCCTTGGGACTTGTTATGTAGATTGGGGGATGTTTGCACAAATGATGAATCTGGATTGACCTTGAATTTTTTTTTACAACAAAGCCAAATTTGATTCCATATATTGGAAAAATCTTGAAATTTTCATTTTTCTATAACTGTTTGAGCTGAAATACTTGCGAAAAATGTTAAACCTGAGACACTGGTTTTCCATAAGCACCAAAGATCAAGCTGTCTGACCTTTGACGTTTCATCCAAGGCCACTCATATTGGACTGTCTTATATGTATCTAAGCATCTTTTTCTCAGAATTAGGGGCTGTTTGAAATATGGAGTATTCACTAGATAAAACAATATAAATATGATATTTTTTAGGTCACTTGATCAAAATGGCCACTGCCCATGTATGGTGAAACAAAATATGTTTGAATGATAAGCCTACGTTGACCTTGACCTATTTTAACATTATCAAGGAGATCAGGTGAGCGCTTCAGGACCTTCAGGTCCTCTAGTTCAGCTTTATGATGCTGAATTACTTCCTAAAAGTAATATGAATTGATATAAATGACAAATAGTTTTAAAAAATTCCAATTGTCTCAGTGTTTATTCTAATTAGTGCTTAAGGACTGCCTCACAGGGTACCGTAAGGGGAGAGACATTGCAAATCATAATCTAAGTTTCGGAGGTGAGCTCTGGGTGCTGCCTATCTTGAGTTAATCCCCCAAATTTAGTCAAGCGAGTGCGTTCACCCAGTCTCATCTCCAGACAGATACAGAGTGGGTACTTAACTCGGCAAAACCCTAGACCCCTTTTTCGCCTCGTGTGACATATGACCTATTGCTCAATGTGGAGACTGTATCTAGCCTTTGTAAACACAGGGCAGATATTGGTAGTATCTGTTTAATTCTGCCATTTTGAAGGAACTGTGTTGGTTTCCGGTATTATCATTTAAGTGAACACAAAGAGTAGTTGATATGGTACCTACAAGGACATACGATTCTCATAACTTTCCCTAAAAAATTTGAATGTTTATTATTTAAATAAACACCTCGAAACAATTAAGTACTTTAATTCGTTTAAAATCATCTTTGTTAAGGACATATGCTACTAAATACTTCCCACATTGAAATATTTTAAATACTTTGCATACAGTTTGTTTTATGCATGGGCTATCCATTTATGAAATAAAAAGGATATGTCACCGTGCTTATTTTTTCAGAATCTCATATTGAAGTTTACAGCATTTGACCAATTTTCTAGAAATATAAAATAATAATACTAGTCCTAATTATCGAGCTAAAACGGTTGTAATCTTCACCCAGCTTCTTTCTTTTAACTTAAATTACTGCCCATGACCTCAAACTTTTAAGAAAATGTGCATGTTTACTTGTTACCTCATGCTGTGACAAGATACTGCATGATATATTTTGGCAATTCGTCGAAAAATGGAATTTGTTTTTAGAATAAATCATGTATTAAAAAATCTGACATTGAAAATCTTGAAAATTTATTTTTAATTCATGGACTTTTATAATACCTTTCAGAAAAAAGAATAAAAATCTGGGGTCACCGAACTAATTCTCTTTCTAGAGGACCAAATTTAACCCCACCCCCATAGGTTTCATGCGTAATTCAATATAAAAAGTTCGGGGATGACCATTTCGGTCGTTTTGATGATGCCATTTTACTAGTATATGAAGTAATTTAGCATTAAAATGTTAAAAAAGAAAGAAAAAACACACTGAAAATATGTGCGCATCTGGGAATCGATCCTGGTTCTCTGGCTTTGTAGCCAGGCGCGCTAACCACTAGGCCACGAGGTCAGGTCGTGCGCCGCTCTAAATATCCATACAAATAGTATAGACTCGGCCACTATCGTATTCGTAACCAGGGTTATTGTGTACGTCGTTTGATTTCGACTGAGCTACATTTATCTGTCTTAAGTGCTGAGACGATCAGTTCTGAAAAGATGTCAATAGATATTTCGAACACACTTTAATTAGTTATTTTGTGAAGAAAATGTCGGAACACCGATATGACATAAGAATATCGGAAGCTGTATTGATCCGAATCCGTTAAGGGTCGAAAGACAGGACCCAGACAACTTTCCCCGTTTGCAGACGCGGAAAAGGTGCGCATTGGAAATAGCCGCATATGTCTTTAAATACTATAACGTGTTTATAAAATCATTGGCATTTCAGGACTCGGTCATTTTATATCTTATCCAACCAGATATGTTGTCAGATACATTTTTTTTGTATTGTTTTATAAGCAAAATAACTACATTGCAATTCAAAGATGGCTGCTGATTTCATATTAGGCATGATAGCATTGTCTTGCGCAGGCACGATGCTAAAGAATCGACTTGTCTGCTAAGGCACATCACGACTGAAAAGTCGGATTTGTGTCAATATGCGATGTGCATTACCCGAAACACTACGTTAAAAAAGTAACATTAGCACTGAATGGCTATAAATAATCTGTTTATGGAGACATCTATTAACCTTTGGTAGCTAACAATGATAGCTACATGTTCTACTCCGTTCAAGATACAGTGTCAAAAGCAAGGATTAGACAACTATTTCATGGTCTATCTTATTAGCTTGCCTTCTTAAAGTTAGTGTATTTTGTAGGTTTTTTGTTCTGCAACATGCTGAAGAAAATATTTTATCTCTCTTATGTTGAACAAATGTGGAACCATTCCAAGATTTTTGAGCAATGATTGGCTAATCACTACAGACTGGTTTTACAATTAATGACATAAAAGTCACTATGAAGCTTTTTATGTGCGATAAGCACATCACTCTGGGTACATTCTGCTTGGTTTCATTCTTCAACTGTAACTGTTGTAATATAGTGCTCTATTACTTATTATGTAGTACAGTACATCAGAATCAGTTGAACAGAAACACATTTTAGTTGAGCAGTCTGATGAGGGGCTTTCTTAATGAAATATTAACCCTAAATGGGCCAATCGCAACAAAAGTCGTCTGCTTTTCTCATCTGCTGAATTGCCGGGCCGCGTAGCGCAGTCGGTAACGTGTCTGGCTACAGATGCGTGTCTGACTGCAGATCCCGGTCCGGTCCCATACTTTCGTGGAGATTGATCATGAAATGATTTCTACGGTCATTCTCCTCCCTTCCGCTGATTCATTCAAAATGGGTTGTTGTCAGTTACAAGCGAAAGTATGTGCACGAATTACTGGTTAACGGCTTGTTCAAGCCTGCCCAGGAAAAAGTGTGGTTAGGTGAACTGACCGTCCCGCAATGACCATAGCTGTTGACTTGGGACGTAAAGCAACAAAACCAACCAAATCATCAGCTGAAATGTTTAAGAAGCCTCTATGGCAAACAGTGTAGCTGTTCTGGGTCCACACTGTTTGCTTCTTTACTTAATTCCTCAGTAATGTTAGGCAATTATTTGCAGCAGATGACTTCAGCAGACGACATTTTCAGATGCATTTTTTTTCTTGGCGCTTTAAGGGTAAGATATATTACTGCATGAAAACAAATGTACACTTTACACAAAAAATAGAGGACTTTTTTTTTTCGTAAAGGTAACTAGCTCTTTTCACTTTGTTCTGGTAATTCTACATCCCTCCTGCCCAGTTCTGTCGCAGATCTAATGATTCCATATTATTCTTATAAAAAATCCTACATTGGGCAAACTCTCTGTCAATAAATTTCAAGGGGTGAACATCGAGACTTCACAAACTTCTCTTGAAACCTTGTGACAGCATTTATTCAAAGTACTTATCTATTTTAGATCGATCTGGTATCAAGTGATCTTATAAAAAATTGAGGAGAAAAGTTAGGTGCGTAGATTGATGGATATGATTGCCAAAAGAGAGAAAAAGCTGTTTACTTATAGGGAGAAACCTTAGGTGCACTGGTTTGATGTGTATAACACAAAGCCACAATTGATTCCCAAACCAGTATGTGGGTCTCCTGATGACATATTTGAAGAAATGTGTTGGTTGAATATGAAGTAGCTTGATTTATGGGTCTCTTAATGACATGTTTGAAGAGCTGTTTTGGTTGAATATAAAGTAGCTTGATGTGTGGGTCTCTTAATGACATATTTGAAGAGCTCAATATTTAAGGTGTGAACAGATGCTGTTATAACATATAAATTTTGTATTCTTACCCACAGTGTCCTCACCACAGGAATCCCCTGAAGAGTCCTCAGATTGGACGAAATCTAGGTCAGGTACATTTCTTGTTAACCTGAGTAGCACATCAGAGCAGACTGGAGGAAGTGGCTTGGTCCAAGCTCTACAGTTACTAACCTCTATATTTGAAGTCTGGAACTGCTTTGGTTGAATATAACTAGCTTGATTTGTTGTTTGGTATCTTGATGATATATTTGAAGGTTGTTTTGGTTGATTACGTATAAAGCAGCTTGATTTGTGGGTCTTTTGATGATATATTTGAAGGTTTGTTTTGGTTGATTATAAAGCAGCTTGATTTGTGGGTCTTTTGATGATATATTTGATGGTTTGTTTTGGTTGATTATAAAGCAGCTTGATCTGTGGGTCTTTTGATGATATATTTGAAGGTTTGTTTTGTTTGATTATAATGCAGCTTGATTTGTGGGTCTTTTGATGATATACTTGAAGAATATTACGTAGGTTGAATTGCGGGTCTTTTGATCATTTATTTGAAGAACTAAATTATTAATGGTTCATTATCAAGTTTTGGTTGAATATAAAATAGCCTGATTTGTGGGTCTCTTGATCTTATTTGTTTTATTATGTACTGACTGACAAAAGAAACAGATACGTCCAAATTCAAAGTCATCTTACATAATGTTTATACAGCGGGTAATAAATGTAGAGATGAATCATTTTTACTTTCAATGGCATGTTTGTGTTGTATCTAAGCCCGTCCTGTCCAAGAAAATTCAATGGTGGAAATCAAAACTTTGACAATTGAAGTCGTTTTTCACTGTTTTCGTTAAGAATTCAAAAAGACATACACTTGATATGGTATTCTGGAATAGAACAATAATAATGTCAAATAAAGATGATCACGAATCCTGAGTTTTGACACAATTTTGCATCCCCTACATTTTGATTCCAACATACAGATGGTATGTAAAGTTACGTTTAACATCTTCAATAACATTAAAACTAATGTCGCCATTTTATAGGAAGACAGAAAGTGCCTACACATGTTGCAACCTGTACAGTATTATCCATCGCCATTTTGAGGTATCCATGAAAAATCAAGAAAAGTCACTTTCAGGAAGTTTTGAAATTTGTGGCAGAGATGTGATGGAATTCTTAATGATGTGTTGTTTTTCTTTAACTTTGCACCACTCACTAAGACTGCACCAGGGTAATTGTCACCTGTTAAGTGGCATGGCTGTAAGACCATTTTTTATCTCCTGTCGATGGCACAGGATATTGCTTTGGCGTTGTTTGTCGGTCCAGCCATCTGTCCGTCCTTCTGTCCGCTCGTCTTTCCATCCTCAGCAATAACTAGGTAACCAATGGATTATGGTGAGATTATGCATGTGAAGTTTTTTTTCCGGTGCCATCAGTTATTGCCCTTTGATTGCCTAAATACCAATGATTTTTCTGTCCTCAGCCATAACTAGGTACCTAATGGATAGAATTTTATGAAACTTATACTGAATATATATGATCATGTTGAGATTATGCACCTGAAGTTTCATTGGGGTGTCGTCAGTTATAGTGGAGTTATTGCCATTTGATTGCCTAATTTTCAATGATTTTTCCGTCCTCAGCCATAACTAGGTAACAGTTAAAGAGGAGTTATTGCGGGGATGAAACTTATACTGAATATATATTACCATGGTGAGGCTATGCAAGTGAAGTTTCATCGTCAGTTATAGCGGAGTTATTGCTCCTTGATTGCCTAATTTTAAAAGATTTTTTTCTGTCCTCAGCCATCACTAGGTACCCAATGGATGGAATTTTATGAAACTAATACTGAATAAATGTGACCATAGTGTGGTTATGCAAGTGAAGTTAAATCAGGGTGCATCAGTTATAGAGGAGTTATTGCCCTTTGATTGCCTAAATTGCAATGGATTGAATTTCATGAAACTTCTATTGAATATGTATGAAGTTAAATTTCATCAGGGTGTAATCAGTAATAGAGTAGTTATTGCCCTTTGATTACCTACATTTTAATGATTTTTTCCATCCTCAGCCATATTAACTTAGTTAGCAATGGATGGAATTTCATGGAACTTTTACTTAGTATATATGAGCATAATATGGTAATGCAAATGGAGTTTTGTCAGGATATCTTAGGTAATAGAGGAGTTTCATGAGGATGTCATCAGGTGTAGAGAAGTTTGATGCCTCAAAAATACATTTATCAATGAATTTGGGGTGATGCACATGAATATTCAATAGAAAGTCCTTAGATATGCATTAGTTATTGTTCTTTAATTGCCTTAATTGCAATAAAAAAAATCTCAAATAATTTCGTCGGGGATATCAATTCGTTGTTGAATTTGCTTGTTAGCAAATGACATGTCAGGCATCAACTGCAGTTACATAACAACACTAAACTCTGGACTTTACAGACTACAAACTTCACTTGTAAATATAGAGTGTTCCTAGCTTTTCATAAGTGCTACAAAATCAGGAAGTTTATATATGTAGTGTTTTTTTTGTCAGTCAGTATATTAAGTTGCTTGATTTGTGGGTGATTTTATGACATATTTGAAGAACTTATATGGTTGATTATAAAGTAGCTTGATTTGTAGGTATCTTGATGACATATTTTATGAACTGTTTTGGTTGAATATTTTTAAAGAACTTAAAGAAGCTTGATTTATGGCACAGGGGCCAGTACAGTGTTTACAGTATGCCACAAAGTATAATAAGTCTATTTTATAGTCTATTTCAGTAAATTATCTTAGATGGCAAATTATTAAGCTGGACTGGCCCCTGTGTTTTCTGGGTCTTTTTATGACATGTTTTAGTAACTTATTTGGTTGTATATATTAAGTAGCTTGATTTGTGAATGATTTGATGACATATTTGAAAAATTTATTTGGTTGATTATAAGGTTTTCTTGATGAATATTATATTTGAGGATCTGTTTTGCAATGTATCTGCAGGTGATGCTAAGGAATGCATTCTGTTTCAGTTTAGGTTTCACCTCAAACAGGAGCCAGGCTTTTCAACAGGTGGCACAGTTATATATAGAAACAAATGGCTGAAAATAAATGTTTTCCAGACAAAATCTCAGATTGGTGTTCATGTTTATTTTGAGACTGCCAGCAGCTGTCAAGTTTTTCAGTTCCATTTTGCTAAAGATATTTTGGTTTTCTTCTTTTCAGGAATGTTGGTATACACTACATGAAAGGCCTTGCATAACAGGAAAATAGTTTTCTTAGTTCTCAACCAAAACATATGTTGTTGGTACTCAAAAGAACCTTTTCAATGAGACGGTTCTTTTGAGCACCCAAAGTATATGCTAAAAAATTATGGGTAAAGAAAACATTTACAATTTTATGCGGAAAAAACCTGTGTTGCATGATTTTTAGCTCACCTGAGCCGAAGGCTCTGAGGTGAGCTATTAGTATACCAGTGACTCCGTCATCCGTCGTCCGTCCGTCCGTCCGTCGTCCGTCCATCCATCCGTCCGTCCGTCCGTCAACATTTTCAAACATCTTCTCCTCTGAAACCACTGGGCCACTTGAACTCAAATTTCATATGGAGACTCCTTAGGATGGGGGAAAGAAAGTTTGTTCAAATGTTCCTGGTCACATGACCAAGATGGCCGCCATGCCCATATATGGTAAAAACCCTTTAAAAATCTTCTTCTCCAGAACCAGAAGGCGGATGACCTTGGGACTTGGTATGTAGCATCAGGGATGTGGGGCCTACCAAGTTTGTTCAAACAATGATCCTAGGTTGACCTTGACCTACTTAACGTCAAGGTCAAATTTGCTTCCTAATAGATTTAAATGGGAATTTTTTTGAAAAGTTGATTTTTTGAATACTGTTAAAGCCAAAGTGATTATTCTTACTTGATATGTTGAAACTAATGAGACAATGGCTATAAATAAGTTTCAGAGGTCAAGGTTGACCTTTGCCCTATCAGCCAAGGTCTCTCATATTGTGGTCCCATCAATATATTAAAACATAGTTTCCTCACAAACCATTGGCCCAACAGAGCTCAAATTTCATATGAAGACTCCTTATGATAAGTCAGCCAAAATATATACAAAATATTTTGGTCACATGACAAAGATGGCCGCCACGCCCATATATGGTAAAAACCTTTTAAAAATCTTCTTCTCCAGAACCAGAAGGCCAGTGACCTTGAGACTTGGTATGTAGTATTAGGGATGTGGGGCCTACCAAGTTTGTTCAAATGATGATCCTAGGATGACCTTGACCTACTTAACGTCAAGGTCAAGTTTGCTTCCTAATGCATATGATTGGAAAATGGAATTGAAAAGTTGATTTTTTGAATACTGTGGAAGCCAAAGTCATTATTCTCACTTGATATGTTCAATCTAGTGGCTATAAATAAGTTTCAAAGGTCAAGGTTGATCTTTTACCTTTCTGCAAAGGTGGCTTATATTGGAGTCCCATCAATATATTAAAACATAGTTTTCTCAGACAATTCTTGGCCAATTGAAACCAAATTTCATATGTTAACTCCTTATGATTGGTTAGCCAAAACTTATGCAAATTGTTATGGTCACATGACTAACATAGCCACCATGCCCATATATGGTAAAAACTCTTTGAATCTCTTCTTCTCTGGAACCAAAAGGCCATTGGCTTTGGGACTTGGTATGTAGGATTAGGGATGTGGGCCCTACCAGGTTAGCACAAATGATGAATCTAGGTTGACCTTGACTTACTTGATGGCAAGGTCAAATTTGATTCCTTATGCATTTATATGGAGAAAATCTTAAAATGTTCATTTTCTATAACTGAGCCGAATTCATTAAAGTTAAACCTATTGAGACAATGGTTAATTAAGTACCAAATGTCAAGCTGACATGTGACCTTTATCCAAGGCCACTCATTTGGACTGCCACATACCTATCTAAACATCTTTTTCTCAGAAATCACTGGGCTGTTTGATGTGGATTAATCATTAGATTGTTTAGGTCTGTGACTTGACCAAAATGTATACATGGCAAAAACAAAATTTGTTCCATTATAAGCTGTAGTTAACCTTGACATATTTTAACATTATTAAGAAGATCAGGTGAGCCCCTCAGGACCCTCAGGTCCTCTAGTTATACCATGCCACTTAAAAGTGTGGGATATTATGTTTTACTATCCATTCAAAAATTTGCTTTGAGTGTCTGTCAGTCCCTCCTTTCGGACAGCGTCTGTCCGTCTGTCACCACTTCGTTTTCGCTCTCTATCTTGAGTATTTCTTGACAGATTTTCTTCAAACTTTGCATAATAGTTAATATTGGGCTGGAGTGGTTTGGGATTGTAGATGGGTAAAATTCGGCCAATCTGCGCAGAGTTATTGCCCTTTATTTGTGTAGAAAATTGGTTTCTGTGCTCTATCTCGCTAATTTTTTGGCCAAATGTCTTCAAACTTTGTGTATGAGTTGATATTAGGGATTGTAGATGGGTAAAATTCGTAAAATCAGGACTTGCGAACGAAATAGATGCCATGCATTGAAAAGGAACCAATATACGACATGTACTTCATCAGGCGTCGTCAATATCAGCACTTCCTGAACATCCTTTTTTGGGGATGTCTCAGTGGCGCAGTTGGTAGCGTCAATGTCTGGTGTAGTGCTAGGCGGTGTTGTCGAGGTCGTGGGTTCGAATCTCGCTAGAGGCAAAATATTTACAGCATCTATCGGCTCAGTTGATTCACTATATCCCTCTGTATTTATCTACTGTCTGAATCTGCATCAGTTTCTGATCCTGTGTAGCTCGAAAGCAATGATGTTTGTGAAATTATATTTCCACACTTCTGATATTATCTAATTTCACTTGTATCCTTGGATCCATCAGGCTATCACTTGCGAACGAAATAGATGCCATGCATTGAAAAGGAACCAATATACGACATGTACTGCATCAGGCGTCGTCAATATCAGCGCTTCCTGAACATCCTTTTTTGGGGATGTCTCAGTGGCGCAGTTGGTAGCGTCAATGTCTGGTGTAGTGCTAGGCGGTGTTGTCGAGGTCGTGGGTTCGAATCTCGCTAGAGGCAAAATATTTACAGCATCTATCGGCTCAGTTGATTCACTATATCCCTCTGTATATATATATATATATATAAGCGTTATGCAGCATTTAGCTCCCTTACTATAAACAAGTACTAACTTAGCGGAAATGTTTCAGCATCGAGGCAAAACGTTGATGTGCCGTGGGCAGGTGGGTGGGGTAACACGTTGTAGCCATCATGACCACTTATTACACTGTGGGCAAACTGTGGCACCCAGGTATCGCATTCTCAAGGCATTCCAGTGTATATGAGTTGATATTTAGGAGGAGTGGTTTCAAATTGTAGATGGATAAATTTCGTTTAATTTGGACAGAGTTGTTGCCCTTGATTCGTGTAGAAAATTGGTTTCAGTGCCCAATCTCTCGCATTTTTTGGCCGATTTCCTTCAAACTTGGTTTAAGAGGAGTGGTTTGAATTGTAGATGGATAAATTTCGTCAAATTTAGCACAGAACTATTGCCCTTGATTTATGTAAACAATAGTTTCAATGCTCTATCTTGGGCATTTTTAGCTGTTTGTCTTCAAACTTTGTATTCGAGTAGATATTTGGGAGGGGTGGTTTGGGATTTTAATAGCGCTACTACCATATATTTATCTTATAGCTACAACCCTGTTGCCACCAATACAAACTTATGAGCCGTGACCTTGGGGTGTCCCTGTTCAGGACTAAATATAGACTCGAATGACATCACGGATTCACCAGAAGTGAAGCACGGAAGTGCACGTGACTTCATAAAATTTGTATTGGTGAAAGGAAGAAGGCAGACATTTTGAATCGGAAGAATTTTCTTTTAAAATTCATCGTTCTTGGTTGTTATGCTCCTTCTATTTTCATCATTTTGCTGCCAATACTTTCTTATATTTACCGCGAGTCCTCGTCTGTGAATTTTGTTCACCTTTCTCGCATTTATATATATTTTTTCCGTTTGAATGGACTTTGTCCATTTCGTCTTGGATTATTTTTTATAGTCGAATTTGTCCTTTTTTCACTCGTCGAGAGGTGCTTTCGCTTACGTCCGCCATTTCGTTTCGAGTGAATAACTATCAGTTTTTTATGGGCATTAAATTCGTATTTTGCTTTGTTTATTTAGTTTTCTTCCCGGGTTTCTCCTCAAGGCCTTATGTCCCAAGCAAAAGGTTTTTGTGGACATTTTAAGGCCTTGTGGGACAACCACCCGTCATGTGCTAATTGTTCTTGTTGTTCCAGGCAAACACCTGTGAAATCTGCTGTTCCTGGCCCCTGAGCACATGATTAAAATTTGAACAGAGACGTTCTCACAAACCAGGATGGGGAAGAAGAATACCAAAGAGAAAGAACAGTTTGCATTTTCTGCAAGACCGGTCAAACCGAAGAAGAAATCGGCACCTGCTGAGATGTTCGGGGTAGATGACCTTTCTGATCATACGATCATTCCGGGAGGCATATCATCTTCGGATGATATCGTACCTCGCCACACTGACCAACCGGACAGGCCTAAGGCCAAAGGAAGGGGAAGTCAGTGCGGTACACCTCCATCGGGATCCGGTTTTTCTGACTGGAAAAAATTCGATCCCATTCTTCACCAGACAGATTCACCGGTCAACGATCTTTGGATGAATCTAACAGTGGTGAATTAGTGGACAAGTCTACCGGTCAATTATGTTCGACCGGACCGGGCGGACCGGAACAGCAGTCTCTGGACAGGCTGACCGGTTCATTATCTACCGGAAGGACCGGACGGGACAAAAGTCACCGACCAAATCCACGGAACCGGATCGGCCCGGACCGGACCGAACTGGGCGTCAATCTCCAGACGAGTCCACCGGTCGCGGGACCGGATCGGACCGAACTGGGTGTCAATTTCCAGACGAGTCCACCGGTCACGGGACAGTCGAGCTATTTACCGGTCAAAGGACGTTAGATTAGTCTACCGGTAAGCTCAAACTGTCTTCTGTACAACATGGAAGAATTCCAATGTGGCAAAGGTCATCCACTGAACAGCCTACTACAATTCAGTATATGGGACATAGTTCTGGCAGAGGTCCAACTGTTACCAGTAGAAACAGATATTCTACTGGACCGGATCAGACAAACAGTTCTGATTTCCGGAAAATAGGCTATAGAACTGATAATGTACCAGACTGAACCGGACACCGACGATCAGTAGTCTCTAGGGATCGTTCTAAATCGACTGATCGCCCAAGCAGACTTGATGGTCAAGGTTTCAGAATACCTTTAAGAAATAGTTCACCGAATAACCGGTCACCTTCTTTAAGTTCTCCATCTAGGAGGAAACGTAGATCGAAGAAGAAGAAAAAAACGCATCAGGCATTCTTCTTCATCGGTCTCTTCAATATCTAGTAGCTCTTCTTCTAGACCTAGGTCGAGAAGATATAAGAAGAGACATCATAGAATGAGGTCCGTCTCACAGCATTGTGGACATAGACATAGCCGTAAGAGACGGAGATTACCATCATTTTCTTCTTCTGATAGAAGAAGCAAGAAGTCTTATAATGAAAGGGCTGGTGTGAAGTCAGTTTCTCCAATTAGACACTCTTTGTAACCTAGCCCTTCGAGGTCCACTGTTACACATGAAATTAGTCTGACAGTGAGACCTCAGGATGATGATTTTTAATTTCCATCAAAATCAAATTTCAAGAAACCCCATATTACAGAGGATAATTCTCGACCCAAATCTAGTATTGAGGCTGAGATTGTCATAAAAATCTAATGTTGCAGAGAGAGCTGGTTACTTTACTTAATTTATCTTCCTGGTGCCTCGTAATGGTTGAGCCGCTCTTCCTCGAGTTGCCAGGGGGTTGTCTGCAGTTTGTGATATTTCCTGATCATACTCACTTACTATTTTTTCACGTAACCTTCCAACGTAGATCCATTGGATTTACAATAGGAAGATGAACTTGCACATATTATTGATGGAATTTTTCCTTATTCTATAGATGGAAAATTTCTCATTTAAGAATCTGGCGTTGAAGATAGTCATTGTCCAAAGTCCAGCATTCAGTCTGAGATGGTAAAAGAAGAGAGGAAATCAATTCCTCTTCCTCAATCCACATTAATTATGGACAGCATTAACGTCATTCAAATTCAGTTAAAGCTTCATTAACAATTAATCCTGCACTGAAGTTGGCTTCCGATGACTAAAGACATCTCTAAAGACATTTCGGCTCTTGCCAACTTGAAATATTTTCAGGCTAATGCAGTGAAGTATATGACCTCAACTACTTCACCTGACAGTGATTCTAGAAAACTTAATCTGTCTTTAATCTATCAAGTATACCTGGGTCAAGTGTGGTACTTGATTGTATCGTTTTCTGATCTTTGCCCTCTTTATTACTTTAAATGGCAAGTGTCAGATTCACATCAAAGACTAGATTTATTTATACATTAAACAACTAAGAGACATAAGATCTGAATGTTACCTCATATAGATATATATTCTCATTTGCTGTTTTCAAATGTCTACAGCAAGAATATTCAGATTTTAGAATCACTATATTTCTGTGAAACATACTTTTCTTTTATAGCTAAGAACCAACTTAGAATTGTTCCTTTTGCTTCAAACTCTTTTTAGAAGTCAAATTGATTCTATTAATAAAGAGAATTTTAATATAATAGAAACAATTGATCACTAAAGCAGTATCTCATCATGTCCTCAAAGCTCTGCTACTTTGGCATCTCAACAGAGAATAAGTCTGATCTAAGAACCCAGTATTTCATAAGAATTCTAATCCTGGTAATAGAGATTCTTGACCAGTAAATTGTTAACCTAGACCCAGAGGTTGACATTCTGGTTGGGGTTATTTAGGTAGGACGGAGTGGCCCCCTCTAATAGAGGGGCCTTCTCTGGCTGTAAATTTTGTAAACCTACTCCACTGTCTCTTTCAACCACAAATCATGTTGGTAGAAAAGTTGGCACACTTCGTCAAAATTGAAAAATATTGTGACAACCAATGGGTCCTCTCTTTGACTAATTTGGTTATCAATCCTGTTCATAGAATGTTCTCCTTTATCTAGAGAACTTAGACAACCTTCAACAATCACTAAGTACAGGTTGGAGGAAGAAGTCACAAGGGACAGTGGAGGAAATTCAACTGGAAACCCCGGGTTTTTACCGGGGGATTGCCCTTGTTCTGATCACAGATCTAACTACTCTCAACTTATATGTTTTCATCCAGAATTTCAGGTTTTAAAACATAGAGATAAGTGAGGAATGCCATTCAGCATAATGTTTCGGCATTTTTTTCCGTGTGTTTTGAATTTTCGAATGGTGTCTCGGGTCAGGTGTGGTACTTGATTGTATCAATTCCTGATCTTAGCTTTCTTCTTCTTTACTTTCTTTGGATCTGACAGACCTAAGGAGAAGAGCTATAATTCTACACTTCAATCTAGACAAATGATTATAGAAAATCCAAATTTTCGATCTCTTTTGGAACACAGACACTTTAATATTCAGGGCAATGGCTCAGTGGTAGAGTTCTAGACTTGAGACTGAGGGTCCTCAGGTTCGAGCCTCACTGGCGTCACTGCATTGTATCTTTGAGCAAGAACATTAATCTCAGCTTAGTACTGGTTCAACCCAGGGGCAGGTTCCTTATAACTGAAAGATTGTTGATGGGACATAAAGTATCAAATCAAACAAAAAAACCAAAATCAAATCTTTGGGACTGGTCATCAATCAAGAAAGTCCGACCTGATTTCTTTGAATTGTTCACTCTTATAGGAATAGAATTTGCCACTCGTATGATTAGAGTTACTCAAGTCAGAGTTCAAACTCTTTTAGAAATGTCACGAAATTTCTCAAGGAACATATGTTTCAACTCGAGAATTCCTTTTCTTTTGGGGCAATTCAATACAGCAGCAGACTTTGTAGTGTTAGGCAGATTGCGTCTCAGACCATTACAATATGTCCCTGCTTACTCTATGTAGGTCACAAGCATTACAGCTTCAACTTCAAAATAAGTTGTCACTGGATGTTTTACATCTACTCGATTGGTGGAAACAACATCGTTTCTTCCTTCAGGGTATTGCCATGAGGGCAAATCCTCCCTTTCATCTGATTTACACAGATTCCAGCCTATTGGGCTCGGATTCATATTTACATCTAACAATGATGGTCATTTCATTGGCATTGAGGAATGCTGATCAGTTCATAAGATCTTGACGGTTCTCATATCAAAAGACAAACAACAGTAGTAGCATATTTCAACCGTCAAAAGGGTGAAGACCGAACCGAGTAACGCAGTCGGTAATTTGTCTGGTTACAGATCCGAAGCTGACTGCAGATCCAGGGGTCATGAGTTCGATCCCAGACCGGTCCCATACTTACGTGGAGATTGATCATGAAATAATTTCTACGGTCATTCTCCTCCCTTCCGCTGAATCATTCATGAAGGGTTGTTGTCAGTTACAAGCGAAAGTATGTGCACGATTACTGGTTAACTGCTTGTTCAAGCTTGCCAAGGAAAAAAAAAAAAAAAAAAAAAAAAGTGTTGTTAGGTGAACTGACCGTCCCGCAATGACCATAGCTGTTGACTTGGGACGTAAAGCAACAAAATTCCAGTCTTCTGCAACTACACACAGGGTTACTTAAAAATTCAACAATCCATCAGAGATTAAAATTTCAAGTAATTGCAGATCATGTCCCTAAGGCTTGTAGAGAGTTTACAAGGAAAGTCTATGATGTAAAATTTGCAAGTCTTTGTTTAGTGGGCAAGTCAGAACCAAATTGATCCTATCTAGGCATCTCCAGATGTAATTGCTGATTTCTTGATATTATGGTCATAGAAAAGCAATGTCTAGTTAACACAAGTGAAGGCCTAGATCAATAAGTCCTCTATTTTGAAATTCGAATCCGGATATACCAGAGGATCACATATTATTTCTGAACTGGTTAAATCTTACGAAACTCAGAAGCCAGAGGAAAATCACGAGCTCCTTAAAAAGGGGATTTGTTCTTTGTTCGTTCACATATATGTGAGGCCACTTGCTTTATTTATAAATGAAACTGTACTACTACTCACCATGGCTACTGCTAGAAGAGTGAGTGTCACGGGTACATGCATTGTTATACATGTACATTAAGATCATCTTAGAGTTAGCTATATAGATGGTTTACTTAATATCAGGATAAGTAGAATCAGCTTTCCTTCATGGCTCATGATTCTATTAATATTCCAACTATCTCTTCTGTCCTATAAAAATAGTAGAAGATTTCTTTCTACAAGGGAAGATCATGATATAAACAATATATGATCTCCAAGTGGGTTCAGAATCTATCAAACATGCTTACATTACAAGCAAAGTTCTAACAGTCAGGCTAAGATTCTTAAAATTAAACCACACAAGCTAAGATCTCTATCAGAGTTCCTAAATTTCATCTCACTGGATGAAATCATTACAGCAGCTGTATGGTAAACATTTCGGTCTTTGAATCACACTATCTCTACTACATTCGTGGGCAACATTCAACTTACATGACATCGGTCTTGTTGTGATTGTCCAAAAAGGTGGTAGGGGGCCCAACAAGCAGGCTCCCTAGGGTTAAGATATCTAGATAATTAACATCTACTAACCAATGGAGACAGCTTGCTGAATAGTACTATTTAGATATATGTCTAAGGCCTCATCCAGAGATAAACTGAGGTTGCTGGAAGATTATATCTACTCATTTCGACTCAGTTTTATGGGATCTTGTACTTTGATTATTTCAAATTACTTCTAAGATTCTCTGGATTATCTCTGGAAGCTTATATTGAGCCGACCTTGGTGTAAAGACTCCTCCCACCAATTTTGGTGATTCTGGGTAGCTATAAGATAAATATATGGTAGTAGCGCTATTAAAATTAAATTTTTTAAAAGTAAAATTTATTTTAATAAGCATACCTACCATATATTTATCTGGAAAATTCCCACCTCCCGGGAAATACCCCTCAGTCTTGTTTTATATTATTATTAATAATATTTACAAATTTTATGAAGTCACGTGCACTTCCGTGCTTCACTTCTGGTGAATCCGTGATGTCATTCGAGTCTATATTTAGTCCTGAACAGGGACATCCCAAGGTCACGGCTCATAAGTTTGTATTGGTGGCAACAGGGTTGTAGCTATAAGATAAATATATGGTAGGTATGCTTATTAAAATAAATTTTACTTTTAAAAAATTTAATTTTCGTCAAATAAGCCCAGAGCTAGTGCCCTTGGTGAAAATTGATTTTGGTGCTTGATCTTGGGCATTATTTGATCAATTTTCTTCAAATTCTGTATGTGAGTTGATATTATGGAGTTATTGGATTGCATATCATTTTTTTTTTTTTTTAAAGAAAATACAGAGTTATGGCCCTTAATTTGAAAATATGCTGAAATTTTGTATATAAGATCTAGGTCCAGACAATCGCATTTAAGTTTTCATCCGAGTTATGGCCCTTGATTTATGCATTGTCTTTGTATCGAAAATATTTCTTGGCATGGTATGATGCATGACTGCAGCGCTTTTATTTAACTGGATTTTTTTCTGTTTACATTTGACACTGTGCATGCTGGGTAATTTTTTATGCTTTTGTTGTTGTCTGCATGCTTACTTTTTTTCAAATCAAGTTTTTATAGCCCCGCTTTGAAAAAAGGGGGAGCTATATAGGATTCCGTTCGTTCGTTCGTCTGTCCGTTCGTCCGTCATAATTTTTTTTCGTTTCCGCTAAATACCTTCAGAACTCTTTTATAGAATGTATCCAAATTATGTATGTGCATTGGTATTGACATGATCTAGCATGGGATCGTTACACATCATTTTTCCAAAATTGGTACCAGAGTTATGGCCCTTGATTTATGCCAAAATTTCTTTTCCGCTCAATATCTTGAGAATTACATGACATATTTTCACCAAATTTTATAAATGCATTGATATGGACAAGATCTGGCTTTGGATTGTTACACATCATTTTTCAGATATTTGTGCTAGAGTTATGGCCCTTGATTTACGCCAAAAATTTTGTTTCCGCTCAATATCTTGAGAACCAATTGGTAGAATTTCACCAAATTTTATATATGCATTCATATTGACAATATCTAGCTTAGGATTGTTACACAACATTTTTCTGATATTTGTACCAGTGTTATGGCCCTTGATTTACGCCAAATTTTCGTTTCCGCTCAATATCTTGTGAACAAATTGACAGATTCTCACCAAATTTTATATATGCATTCATATTGACAAGATCTAGCTTGGGATAGTTACACAACATTTTCTGATATTTTTACTAGAGTTATGGCCCTTGATTTACGCCAAAATTTCGTTTCTGCTCATTATCTCGAGAACAATTGACTGATTTTCACCAAATTTTATATATACGTTCATATTGACAAGATCTAGCATGGGATTGATGCATGTAATTTTTCGAACATTTGTACCAGAGTTATGGCTTTTGATTTACGCCAAAATTTTGTTTCCGTTCAATATCTTGAGAACAAATGGACAGAATTTCACCAAATTTTATATATGCATTCATATTGACAAGATCTACATTGGGATTGTAAGCTGTAATTTTTGGCAAATTGTAAGTGAGTTATGGCCCTTGATTGATGTCCGAATAAGGTTAACACCAGCTACCTAGATAAGCAGCGTATTTGCGTAAATACACAATTAAAATCCTCCAAAAAGCAATTAAAATGAAATGCGTGCGTACCGAAAAGCAATTCTAACGATCAGTTTGCAATTACATGCGATGTCATTGCGTACCATTTGGTCCATTTCATTTCCATTTCAGTAATAAACAAATGGCAGTCGGGTATTGATTTTTTTTTTATTAGCGAGCGTGCAATATAACTCCAGTTTATAATTAAAATATCGGTGCCTAATCCAGTATTTCGCGGAAAAACACTATGATGGAAGTGAAACTTTGTAGACTGGTTCTCTCCCTTAAATAGCTTGTCAGCATATTAAGACGTAATATGCGTAACGGAAGTAGAGCTTTATGTACGAGGGGAACCAATCTAGAAACTTTGCAAAGTGTTCACGCTCTGATGTCAACAAGGGGATGCGATTTGCTTTAGGTACAATAAAATCCGCTAGTTTGATACTTTAGAAAGGCAGACGATGGGAATGAATAAATATGCAATTACATCCCTGATGGCTTCATGCAATAAGAAAACGTGTAATCACAGAAAAAAAAACGTGGCGTAAAGAAATATGAAAATATGCAATTGCTTTTGCAAGTACGCTTTTCAGGATAACCAGGTTGCATAAATACCCAATTGACCCAAAAGCTTATCTAGGGCGCTGTAACACTCAATATCCTGAGAAACTCTGGCCTTTTACTGGGTGCAAAGCACTGCAGCGGGGCTATAGTCAGATTCTCTATGATCATTTTCTGATTATCAGAGTGTCAAAGTCCAAACTTATCTTAAAGGTTATCACAAACAACAACATTTGCTGCTAGCAAGGAAATAGTTAAGCTCACCTGAGCACTGCATGCATGCAGTTGAGTTGAGCATGAAAAAAACACTTAAAGTTGAGTTGTTCTTTAAAAAGAAAAAGGTTAAGAAAATTGAAATTGCTGCGTAGACCCAGAATGTTTAAACAAGGCTGTGGTCTTGCTCTTTGGTCTTGCTCTTGGCAATAAAGCTAACGATAACCTGACGACTCTTCAGGGGGATTTACCTATTAGTGGTCGACTCTAATAGTCAAGTGACCCTTGGAGAGCACTAACATGCTTTATATAGTCACAGAAAAAAAAGGCTCGAAAAACGGGCTTTCTGGCTCCCAAAAATGGCTTGGAAGCCAACTTGGGAGCCCTGGGCTCCTGGAGCAGCCATAATGAAGCATACAGGCTCTCAAAATGGGCTCTACAACGGCTACTGCTCAGTGGGCTTCTGGAGCCGCTTTGAGTATTAAGACAGCAGATGGGCTCTCTAAGATCACTACAAAACAAGGTAATTGTGAAAACAAACAAGCAAAATAAAACAGCATAGTGATAAAGCATAAAGGCATTGAAAATTACCTATCATCCAAGGGGTTGAAAATATGGTTAAAAGCTAGACTTCAGAAAATGGTACACCTACACAAATTATTACCTGCTTATCCCCCTTTATCCCTGGTCCCAAGGTTATAAAACTTTTCATGCTCAACTCAACTGAGCACAAAATTTCAACTGCTCATAAAAACTAAAATACCGACAAATAAAGAAGTTTTTAAATCTCTCAGATGTTGTATTTATTATGCTAATAAATGTTAAAATGCCAACATTGGCATTTTAACATTTATGAGCAGGATAAATTTCATGCTCAGCTGAGTTGAGCATGGAGAAAGGTTTATAATCTTGGGCCCTGATCTTGAGGTTAAGGTCACACAAAAATGTTGCTCAGTACCTTACATTACTTAAGGGCCAGTTAAGCAATAAAATTTAGTGTAAAATTGTGATTATGTTTAAAGAGACTAGGTCTGTAACTACGAACATTTTTCGATTTTTTTATTCTTTTTAAATCATTTATAAAAATAGAATTAAGTTATGTTTTCACAATAAATATGTTCAGTACAGCTGAAAACTGCATAGAAAATTGAATTATCTAATAAAAACAGGTGTTTTTTCTCCAACGTCCCTCCGATAATTCTAGAAGGTGGATTTTTAACATAAATGCTGTTGTTTTGATTGTGATAATTTGCTAAGATTTACGAAAATGGTAAAATCTTTACCTGAATTTGAGTATTTTTACTGTATTCTTGAAAAATAGAAGCTTTGAAGATCAAGAGTTACAGACTATGCAGCTTTAAACATGTGTTTTGGGTGCTCAAAAGAACCGTCTCATCAAGATGATTCTTTTGAGCACCCACAACATATTGTTTCCTTGAGAAATAAGAAAACTAATTTTCAATTACACATTCTTAACTGGGGGCCTGACCTTCTACATTATGTTACCTGTGCACCTGCAAAGTTTGAAGTTGCTTGGTCTAACAGTTTAGGAGAAGCATTTACAAGAAAATACATTATTATACCCCCCCGCAAACTTTGTTTATGGTGGGGTATACTGTTTTCACATCGTGCGTGCGTGCGTCCGTCCGTAACGTTTTGTTTCCTTAATATCTTGAAGAGTCATTGCTGGATTTTCATCAAACCTTGCAAACATGTTCATATATGCAAGACAAATACTTTAAACAAAAAAGTAAGGGCTAGGGACCAATTCTAGTTATTTCCCTTTGTAGTTCTAAATGGCTTTTTATATAGGGTTTTATGCTTATGCTATTATAGTCCATACACGGGCCGATCAACTCCTACTACAGCTTTTGATGGAACAATTTGATACTTTTCCTATACAATGTAGACACATTGGACATATGCATGAAGGAGTTTGATTCAGAAAAAATTGCATGAAGGAGTTTGATTCAGAAAAAATATTTTTTGACAAAATGACATCTGTGAGAACTTAGACAATTTTTCCCTAATAGGGCTTTTGTATATGCATTGATGGTGCCTTCATGGGCCGATCAACTCCTACCACAGCTTTTGATGGAACAATTTGATACTTTTCCTATACAATGTAGACACATTGGACATATGCATGAAGGAGTTTGACTCAGAAAAAATAATTTTTGACAAAATGACAGCTGTGAGAACTTAGACAATTTTTCCCTAATAAGGCTTATGTATATGCATTGATGGTGCCTTCATGGGCAGATCAACTCCTACCACAGCTTTTGATGGAACAATTTGATACTTTTCCTATACAATGTAGACACATTGGACATATGCATGAAGGAGTTTGGTTAAGAAAAATAATTTTTGACAAAATGACAGCTGTGAGAACTTAGACAATTTTCCCTAATTGGGCTTTTGTATATGTATTGATGGTGCCTTCATGGGCCGATCAACCACTACCACAGCTTTTGAAGGAACGATTTGATACTTTGTCTATACAATGTAGACACATTGAACATATACATGAAGGAGTTTGGTTCAAAAAAAATAATTTTTGACAAAATGACAGCTGTGAGAATTTAGACAATTTTTCCCTAATAAGGCTTTTGTATATGCATAGATGGTGCCTTCATGGGCCGATCAACTCCTACCACAGCTTTTGATGGAGCAATTTAATACTTTGCCTATACAATACAGACACATTGAACATATGCATGAAGGAGTTTGGTTAGAAAAAAATTTTTTTTTTATAAAATGACATCTATGAAAACTTAGACTATTTTTCGGATATAAGCTCTGATATATAGAGC
Organism: Loripinus fragilis; assembly: GCA_964019695.1. NCBI lineage: Eukaryota > Metazoa > Mollusca > Bivalvia > Lucinida > Lucinidae > Loripinus > Loripinus fragilis. Next base: position 11,135,234 of record OZ026527.1, read on the forward strand.
TTTCAGGTGTGAATAATTTTGGGTTATATTCATCTTTTTCACTGACCCTTACTGTGGGGGGGTATCTAATAAGCATTGCTTATTTTGGCCTTGACCTTTCGGTCAAGGTCACAGTCACACAAAATGTTGCCCATTGTACCTTCTACATCATGTGACATATGCACCTGCAAAATTTGAAGTTTCGCTGGGTTGGGCATGTGGCGCGTTCGAGTGGTGCAATCAGAACAGCATATGATATGCAGATTGACGGCAAGCGGGGGGCAGGGAGGCCCAAGCAAACATGGAAGAAACTGACAGAGAAAGACTGCCGTTAGTGGAAGCTCACCACAGTTGACTCTCAAGAAAGGAGCACCTGGAGATCAGGTGTGAGATCTGCTTTGCGTGCAGCTAGCCAGTTACCTGGAAAGGGGCCCACTGATGTGGATGATGCCCCTGCACCTGCACGTTAATCAAAAATCCGATTATGATATGATGATGATGATATGATGTTACGTCTGACAGTTTAGGCGGAGGTGCATTTACAAGAAAACAACATTATTTGACCTTCGGGTCAAGGTCACACATCATGTGACCTATGCACCTGCAAAGTTTGAATTTGCCATGCCAGTGGCTAAGTAGCCCCTGTGAAATAGGAACAGTCAAGAACGTTTTAAGAATTTTTGATGTTTAATTTTTCATAAACTGTTCTTGAACATTATAATGACTTTTGTTCAATGTTCATTGAAAAATTTCAAGAACAAAAATTAGGAACAGTTCAAGAACTTTTAAGAATATGTGATGTGTAATTTTTCATAAACTATTCTTGAACATTATAATGACTTTTGTTGAATGATGTGTAGACTCTGGTGCTCTTGAGCTGTTCTTAAATGTGTTCTTGATTATTTCAAAGACTTCATGAACATAATGTGTTCTTGAACTGTTCTTGAATTTGTTCTTGACTATTTCAAAGACTTTTCTTGAACATGATGTGTTCTTGAACAGTTCTTACATTTGTTCTTGATTATTTTAGAGACATTTCATGAACTTAAGGTGTTATTGAACTGTTCCTAAATTTGTTCTTGATTATTTCAAAGACTTTTCTTGAATATAATGTGTCTAACATTTATTTCAATGGGTTTTCTTAAATATGATGTGTCTAACCATTATTTCAAAGACTTTTCTTGAATATAATGTGTCTTTACTTAATCATTGTGGTATCTAAACATTGGACCTGGAACATTATATACATCATTCACGCTGTGAATTTAGCACTTGTTTACACATTTTGAATAATAATAAGGGAAAGAAAGATAATAAGAATCTGATTTATTCACCATTAGAATAACTGATTAGGGTCAATCTGATGGACAATTTGTGAAGTTAAGCAGCAAGATTATAGTTAGTTGCTGGATGGTGACCCAACTGTAAGTGGCTGTCAGGCTCATGGGTCATGGATCTGATTTTTGCCTTTTCTTTACACAGAATTTACTTCTGATGTTTTTCAAGATTCTGCAACCAAATGCAGCACCTTTTCTATGGAATTTTAAACAAGAATCAGTTTTGAACAAATGAAAAACAGTGTAATAGTAGATAAGATTATACAGCAACCAAGCTACACAGGGCGGCAATTTAATTAGTGAATTTAAATATTATCTGACTTGGTTATCATTATGTAAATGTCAAATTAATCATTTGATGGCTTCATTTGAAAGTAATAGACTTATTCTGATTCCATTAACTGTTAACGCCTTGATATGCTATACAAATATGCTGTTGGCATTAGCATGTGGTGTGCCATGAATATGTTTGCTATGAATATAGGCAGTGAAATGTTGATTGTGCCATGAGTGTTGGCATTAACTGGTAACGTGTCCTGAAGATGGGCAGTTGGCATTAACATATGATGTGCCATGAAGATAGGCAGTTGGCAGTAACTAATGATGTGCCATGAAAATAGACAGTTGGCATTAACCTATATTGTGACAGTTGGCATAAAACATGTAACATATAGGCAGTTGACATAAGTATGTAACTTGCCATGAATGATGGCATTAGCTGGTAATGTGTCATAATTTATAATAGGCAGTTGACATAAATATGTAATGTGCCATGAATGATGGCATTAGCTGGTAATGTGTCATAATTTATAATAGGCAGTTGACATAAATATGTAATGTGCCATGAATGATGGCATTAGCTTTTGAAGTGCCATGAATATAGGCAGTTGACATAAATATGGAATGTGCCATGAATGATGGCATTAGCTGGTAATGTGTCATAATTTATAATAGTCAGTGGACATAAATATGTAATGTGCCTTGAATGATGGCATTAGCTGGTAATGTGTCATAATTTATAATAGTCAGTGGACATAAATATGTATGTGCCTTGAATGATGGCATTAACTGGTAATGTGTCATAATTTATAATAGTCAGTGGACATAAATGTGTAATGTGCCATGAATGATGGCATTAGCTGGTAATGTGTCATAATTTATAACAGGCAGTTGACATAAATATGTAATGTGCCTTGAATGATGGCATTAGCTGGTAATGTTTCATGAATATAGGCAGTTGACATAAATATGTAATGTGCCATGGATGATGGCATTAGCTGGTAATGTGTCATGAATATAGGCAGTTGACATAAATATGTAATGTGCCATGAATGATGGCATTAACTGGTTATGTGTCATGAATATAGGCAGTTGACATAAATATGTAATGTTCCTTGAATGATGGCATTAGCTGGTAATGTGTCATGAATATAGGCAGTTGACATAAATATGTAATGTGCCATGAATGATGGCATTAACTGGTAATGTGTCATGAATATAGGCAGTTGACATAAATATGTAATGTGCCATGAATTATGGCATTAGCTGGTAATGTGTCATGAATATAGGCAGTTGACATAAATATGTAATGTGCCATGAATGATGGCATTAACTGGTAATGTGTCATAATTTATAATAGGCAGTTGACATAAATATGTAACGTGCCATGAATGATGGCATTAACTGGTAATGTGTCATAATTTATAATAGTCAGTGGACATAAATATGTAATGTGCCATGAATGATGGCATTAACTGGTAATGTGTCATAATTTATAATAGGCAGTTGACATAAATATGTAATGTGCCATGAATGATGGCATTAGCTGTTAATGTGTCATAATTTATAATAGTCAGTGGACATAAATATGTAATGTGCCATGAATGATGGCATTAACTGGTAATGTGTCATAATTTATAATAGTCAGTGGACATAAATATGTAATGTGCCTTGAATGATGGCATTAGCTGGTAATGTGTCATGAATATAGGCAGTTGACATAAATATGTAACATGCCTTGAATGATGGCATTAGCTGGTAATGTGTCATGAATATAGGCAGTTGACATAAATATGAAATGTGCCTTGAATGATCGCATTAGCTGGTAATGTGTCATGAATATAGGCAGTTGACATAAATATGTAATGTGCCTTGAATGATGGCATTAGCTGGTAATGTGTCATGAATATAGGCAGTTGACATAAATATGTAATGTGCCATGAATGATGGCATTAGCTGGTAATGTGTCATGAATATAGGCAGTTGACATAAATATGTAACGTGCCTTGAATGATGGCATTAGCTGGTAATGTGTCATGAATATAGGCAGTTGACATAAATATGTAATGTGCCTTGAATGATCGCATTAACTGGTAATGTGTCATGAATATAGGCAGTTGACATAAATATGTAATGTGCCTTGAATGTTGGCATTAATGGTTATGTGTCATGAATATAGGCAGTTGACATAAATATGTAATGTGCCATGAATGATGGCATTAGCTGGTAATGTGTCATGAATATAGGCAGTTGACATAAATATGTAATGTGCCATGAATGATGGCATTAGCTGGTAATGTGTCATGAATATAGGCAGTTGACATAAATATGTAATGTGCCATGAATGATGGCATTAGCTGGTAATGTGTCGTGAATATAGGCAGTTGACATAAATAATATGGTAATGTGTCATAATAGTGTGCCATGAATGATGGCATTAGCTGGTAATGTGTCATGAATATAGTCAGTTGACATAAATATGTAATGTGCCATGAATGATGGCATTAGCTTGTAATGTGTCATCATTTATAATAGTCAGTGGACATAAATATGTAATGTGCCATGAATGATGGCATTAGCTGGTAATGTGTCATGAATATAGGCAGTTGACATAAATATGTAATGTGCCATGAATGATGGCATTAACTGGTAATGTGTCATGAATATAGGCAGTTGGCATAAATATGTAATGTGCCATGAATGATGGCATTAGCTGGTAATGTGTCATGAATATAGGCAGTTGACATAAATATGTAATGTGCCATGAATGATGGCATTAACTGGTAATGTGTCATAATTTATAATAGGCAGTTGACATAAATATGTAACGTGCCATGAATGATGGCATTAACTGGTAATGTGTCATAATTTATAATAGTCAGTGGACATAAATATGTAATGTGCCATGAATGATGGCATTAACTGGTAATGTGTCATAATTTATAATAGGCAGTTGACATAAATATGTAATGTGCCAAGAATGATGGCATTAGCTGTTAATGTGTCATAATTTATAATAGTCAGTGGACATAAATATGTAATGTGCCATGAATGATGGCATTAACTGGTAATGTGTCATAATTTATAATAGTCAGTGGACATAAATATGTAATGTGCCTTGAATGATGGCATTAGCTGGTAATGTGTCATGAATATAGGCAGTTGACATAAATATGTAACGTGCCTTGAATGATGGCATTAGCTGGTAATGTGTCATAAATATAGGCAGTTGACATGAATATGTAATGTGCCTTGAATGATCGCATTAACTGGTAATGTGTCATGAATATAGGCAGTTGACATACAGTAATGTGCCTTGAATGATGGCATTAGCTGGTAATGTGTCATGAATATAGGCAGTTGACATAAATATGTAATGTGCCATGAATGATGGCATTAGCTGGTAATGTGTCATGAATATAGGCAGTTGACATAAATATGTAATGTGCCATGAATGATGGCATTAGCTGGTAATGTGTCATGAATATAGGCAGTTGACATAAATATGTAATGTGCCATGAATGATGGCATTAACTGGTAATGTGTCATGAATATAGGCAGTTGACATAAATATGTAATGTGCCATGAATGATGGCATTAGCTGGTAATGTGTCATGAATATAGGCAGTTGACATAAATATGTAATGTGCCATGAATGATGGCATTAGCTGGTAATGTGTCATGAATATAGTCAGTTGACATAAATATGTAATGTGCCATGAATGATGGCATTAGCTGGTAATGTGTCATCATTTATAATAGTCAGTGGACATAAATATGTAATGTGCCATGAATGATGGCATTAGCTGGTAATGTGTCATGAATATAGGCAGTTGACATAAATATGTAATGTGCCATGAATGATGGCATTAACTGGTAATGTGTCATGAATATAGGCAGTTGACATAAATATGTAACGTGCCTTGAATGATGGCATTAGCTGGTAATGTGTCATGAATATAGGCAGTTGACATAAATATGTAATGTGCCTTGAATGATGGCATTAACTGGTAATGTGTCATAATTTATAATAGCCAGTTGACATAAATATGTAATGTGCCATGAATGATGGCATTAGCTGGTAATGTGTCATAATTTATAATAGTCAGTGGACATAAATATGTAATGTGCCTTGAATGATGGCATTAGCTGGTAATGTGTCATAATTTATAATAGTCAGTGGACATAAATAAATAATGTGCCTTGAATGATGGCATTAACTGGTAATATCTCATAATTTATAATAGTCAGTGGACATAAATATGTAATGTGCCATGAATGATGGCATTAGCTGGTAATGTGTCATAATTTATAATAGGCAGTTGACATAAATATGTAATGTGCCTTGAATGATGGCATTAGCTGGTAATGTGTCATGAATATAGGCAGTTGACATAAATATGTAATGTGCCATGAATGATGGCATTAGCTGGTTATGTGTCATGAATATAGGCAGTTGACATAAATATGTAATGTGCCATGAATGATGGCATTAACTGGTAATGTGTCATGAATATAGGCAGTTGACATAAATATGTAATGTGCCATGAATGATGGCATTAGCTGGTAATGTGTCATGAATATAGGCAGTTGACATAAATATGTAATGTGCCATGAATGATGGCATTAACTGGTAATGTGTCATGAATATAGGCAGTTGACATAAATATGTAATGTGCCATGAATGATGGCATTAGCTCGTAATGTGTCATGAATATAGGCAGTTGACATAAATATGTAATGTGCCATGAATGATGGCATTAACTAGTAATGTGTCATAATTTATAATAGGCAGTTGACATAAATATGTAAAGTGCCATGAATGATGGCATTAACTGGTAATGTGTCATAATTTATAATAGTCAGTGGACATAAATATGTAATGTGCCATGAATGATGGCATTAACTGGTAATGTGTCATAATTTATAATAGTCAGTGGACATAAATATGTAATGTGCCTTGAATGATGGCATTAGCTGGTAATGTGTCATGAATATAGGCAGTTGACATAAATATGTAACGTGCCTTGAATGATGGCATTAGCTGGTAATGTGTCATGAATATAGGCAGTTGACATAAATATGTAATGTGCCTTGAATGATCGCATTAACTGGTAATGTGTCATGAATATAGGCAGTTGACATAAATATGTTATGTGCCTTGAATGATGGCATTAGCTGGTAATGTGTCATGAATATAGGCAGTTGACATAAATATGTAATGTGCCATGAATGATGGCATTAGCTGGTAATGTGTCATGAATATAGGCAGTTGACATAAATATGTAATGTGCCATGAATGATGGCATTAGCTGGTAATGTGTCATGAATATAGGCAGTTGACATAAATATGTAATGTGCCATGAATGATGGCATTAACTGGTAATGTGTCATGAATATAGGCAGTTGACATAAATATGTAATGTGCCATGAATGATGGCATTAGCTGGTAATGTGTCATGAATATAGGCAGTTGACATAAATATGTAACGTGCCATGAATGATGGCATTAGCTGGTAATGTGTCATGAATATAGTCAGTTGACATAAATATGTAATGTGCCATGAATGATGGCATTAGCTGGTAATGTGTCATCATTTATAATAGTCAGTGGACATAAATATGTAATGGGCCATGAATGATGGCATTAGCTGGTAATGTGTCATGAATATAGGCAGTTGACATAAATATGTAATGTGCCATGAATGATGGCATTAACTGGTAATGTGTCATGAATATAGGCAGTTGACATAAATATGTAACGTGCCTTGAATGATGGCATTAGCTGGTAATGTGTCATGAATATAGGCAGTTGACATAAATATGTAATGTGCCATGAATGATGGCATTAACTGGTAATGTGTCATGAATATAGGCAGTTGACATAAATATGTAACGTGCCTTGAATGATGGCATTAGCTGGTAATGTGTCATAAATATAGGCAGTTGACATAAATATGTAATGTGCCATGAATGATGGCATTAGCTGGTAATGTGTCATAAATATAGGCAGTTGACATAAATATGTAATGTGCCATGAATGATGGCATTAACTGGTAATGTGTCATGAATATAGGCAGTTGACATAAATATGTAATGTGCCATGAATGATGGCATTAGCTGGTAATGTGTCATTAATATAGGCAGTTGACATAAATATGTAATGTGCCATGAATGATGGCATTAGCTGGTAATGTGTCATGAATATAGTCAGTTGACATAAATATGTAATGTGCCATGAATGATGGCATTAGCTGGTAATGTGTCATCATTTATAATAGTCAGTGGACATAAATATGTAATGGGCCATGAATGATGGCATTAGCTGGTAATGTGTCCTGAATATAGGCAGTTGACATAAATATGTAATGTGCCATGAATGATGGCATTAACTGGTAATGTGTCATGAATATAGGCAGTTGACATAAATATGTAACGTGCCTTGAATGATGGCATTAGCTGGTAATGTGTCATGAATATAGGCAGTTGACATAAATATGTAATGTGCCTTGAATGATGGCATTAACTGGTAATGTGTCATAATTTATTATAGCCAGTTGACATAAATATGTAATGTGCCATGAATGATGGCATTAGCTGGTAATGTGCCATAATTTATAATAGTCAGTGGACATAGATATGTAATGTGCCATGAATGATGGTAATTTGCTGGTAATTAGCTGGTAATGTGTCATGAATATAGGCAGTTTACATGAATATGTAATGTGCCTTGAATGATGGCATTAGCTGGTAATGTGTCATGAATATAGGCAGTTGACATAAATATGTAACGTGCCTTGAATGATGGCATTAGCTGGTAATGTGTCATGAATATAGGCAGTTGACATAAATATGTAATGTGCCTTGAATGATGGCATTAACTGGTAATGTGTCATAATTTATAATAGCCAGTTGACATAAATATGTAATGTGCCGTGAATGATGGCATTAGCTGGTAATGTGTCATAATTTATAATAGTCAGTGGACATAAATATGAATGTGCCATGAATGATGGCATTAGCTGGTAATGTGTCATAATTTATAATAGTCAGTGGACATAAATATGTAATGTGCCTTGAATGATGGCATTAGCTGGTAATGTGTCATGAATATAGGCAGTTGACATAAATATGTAACGTGCCTTAAATGATGGCATTAGCTGGTAATGTGTCATGAATATAGGCAGTTGACATAAATATGTAATGTGCCATGAATGATGGCATTAGCTGGTAATGTGTCAAGAATATAGGCAGTTGACATAAATATGTAATGTGCCATGAATGATGGCATAAGCTGGTAATGTGTCATGAATATAGGCAGTTGACAGAAATATGTAACGTGCCATGAATGATGGCATTAGCTGGTAATGTGTCATGAATATAGGCAGTTGACATAAATATGTAACGTGCCTTGAATGATGGCATTAGCTGGTAATGTGTCATGAAAATAGGCAGTTGACATAAATATGTAATGTGCCATAAATGATGGCATTAACTGGTAATGTGTCATGAATATAGGCAGTTGACATAAATATGTAATGTGCCTTGAATGATGGCATTAGCTGGTAATGTGTCATGAATATAGGCAGTTGACATAAATATGTAACGTGCCTTGAATGATGGCATTAGCTGGTAATGTGTCATGAATATAGGCAGTTGACATAAATAAGTAACGTGCCTTGAATGATGGCATTAGCTAGTAATGTATCATGAATATAGGCAGTTGACAGAAATATGTAACGTGCCTTGAATGATGGCATTAGCTGGTAATGTGTCATGAATATAGGCAGTTGACATAAATATGTAACGTGCCTTGAATGATGGCATTAGCTGGTAATGTGTCATGAATATAGGCAGTTGACAGAAATATGTAATGTGCCATGAATGATGGCATTAGCTGGTAATGTGTCATGAATATAGGCAGTTGACATAAATATGTAACGTGCCTTGAATGATGGCATTAGCTGGTAATGTGTCATGAATATAGGCAGTTGACAGAAATATGAAATGTGCCATGAATGATGGCATTAGCTGGATATGTGTCATGAATATAGGCAGTTGACATAAATATGTAATGTGCCATGAATGATGGCATTAGCTGGTAATGTGTCATGAATATAGGCAGTTGACATAAATATGTAACGTGCCTTGAATGATGGCATTAGCTGGTAATGTGTCATGAATATAGGCAGTTGACAGAAATATGTAATGTGCCATGAATGATGGCATTAGCTGGTTATGTGTCATGAATATAGGCAGTTGACAAAAATATGTAATGTGCCATGAATGATGGCATTAGCTGGTAATGTGTCATGAATATAGGCAGTTGACAGAAATATGTAATGTGCCATGAATGATCGCATTAACTGGTTATGTGTCATGAATATAGGCAGTTGACAGAAATATGTAATGTGCCATGAATGTTGGCATTAATGGTTATGTGTCATGAATATAGGCAGTTGGCATTAACTGGTTATGTGTCATGAATATAGGCAGTTGGCATTAACTGGTTATGTTCCATGAAAATAGGCAGATGACTTTAACTGGTAATGTGATATGATGATGGGCAGTTGGCATTTAACTGGCAATGAGCCATGAATATACTAATTTTCTTATATTAGGCGCGTTGCTGAAATTCAAATTTTCGAAAAAACTTACCTCATCGTCATAAAGGATGAAACAGGTCTTAAATTCAAGATGAATGACTCTACTTTGTTTCTGATTGGGTCGTACGCTCAAAAATTGGTAGCATCATATTAAAAAATGGGGAGATAACTCAATGTTTGCAAAAAACGGAAACGTAAAGTACGGTTTTTAAACTGATTTTGTACTAACAAAAATACGTTCTTTTTCGCAAATTATTTTATTTTCTAAAAGTAAGTTTACTGTCATTTATATTTGTATGAGTTTTATTGATTTTTATAAATTTAAACATAGTTTTTTTTGGGGATAACTCTTACTACCCTATAAAATTTAATATTTTCCTCTCTATTATTCCTTGTAATACCGTTATATTTAATCAAAACCCGCAAAACTTCATAATTTCTAAAACAATTGTCTTTTCGCTTTTCAAAAACATGATTTGCCGCATCCTGATATGCCTGACGGCTCAGAAATTTGCTTCTTAAGTTGCCACCCCTGTGTGGAAAAACAGCGTTTTAATGCATTTTTCCAATACACTTGATACGAGCATAGGAGATTCGCTGATTTACTTTTGGAGAAAACTTACATTAGCGTCCTAAATGATGATACATGGCTCAATTAAAGATAAATATATCTGTACTATCAATTTGTGAGGATTGTACGTTAAAATCGAGTATCGTCATTCATAAAATAGGGGAAGTAACTCTGGTACTAGAAATAATGTAAAACCAGCATAGATGAGCGTCGTTAAGTACCTCCTTGAAATATTGCTTCTCTGCTTTTTTTTTTACTTTTACTCACACAAAAGTATACCTGTTTGAAATGTCTAGTCTTTCTTTCTTAGATAGATAAAATAGAATTTCAGAAACAGCAATATGACGCTCTTATTAGATATTAATATAATCTAATTTGCATATTCAAGAATATTAATGAAAACGTAAGTAATAAGAAAAATTGTAGAATAAATTAAGGGGTGTCACCTACAAAATTACCTATATGTCGCTGTTTATCATTCCAGACTAAGAATCGTGGTACCAAATTAAAGTTGAGACATTAGCAAAATGACCAACTGAATAGATATACGAATTATCTAATTTGCATACTCATGAATATTAATGAAAACATACGAAATGAGAGAAAATTGGCCGAAAAATTAAGGGGTATATCTACAAAATTACCACTACACCAGCTGCTAAATATCTTAACCTACAAGATTTGGTACCCAATAAAAGTTGAGACTAAGCCATTTGACTAAAATGATTAAATATACGAATTGTCTCATTTAAATATTCATGAGTATTAATGTAAACGTAAGAAATAAGAAACACATTGGTAGAAAAATTAAGGGGGTATACCTACAAAATGCCCTATATGTCTGCTGCGTACTAGCCTAGACTACAAAACTTGGTACCAAATAAAAGTTGAGACTAAGCCATTTGACTAAAATGATTAAATATACGAATTGTCTCATTTAAATATTCATGAATATTAATGTAAACGTAAGAAATAAGAAACACATTGGTAGAAAAATTAGGGGGGTATACCTACAAAATGCCCTATATGTCTGCTGCGTACTAGCCTAGACTACAAAACTTGGTACCAAAGAAAAGTTGAGACATTGCCATGTGACTAAAAGGATTAAATATGCGAAATATCTAATTTAGATATTCAAGAATATTAATGTAAACATAAGACATAAAACAAAATTTGTAGAAAAATAAAGGTGGTATACTTTAAAAATTACCAGTACGCTAGCTGCTAACTATTCTATCTTACAAAACCTGGTACCAAAAAAAAGATGAGACAAAGCCATTTGACCAAAATGATGAAATATACGAATTATCTAATTTAAATATTCATGAATATTAATGAAAGCATAAGAGACAAGAGAAAATTGGTAGAAAAATTAAGGTGGTATACTTTCAAAATTACCTATATATCTACTGCTAACTATCGTAGACTACAAAACTTGGTACCAAATTAAAGCTGAGACATTATATTTTGACCAAAATGATTAAAATATACGAAGAATCTAATTTGAATATTCATGAATATTAATGTAAAAAGTATAAATAAGGGAAAATTGGTAGAAAAATGAAGGTGGTATACCTACAAAATGTCCTATATGTCTGCTGTTTATTAGACTAGACTATAAAATTTGGTACCAAATAAAAGTTGAGACTTTGCAATTTAACCAAAATTATAAAATATGCGAAATATCTAATTTAAATATTCATGAATATTAATGTAAACATAAGAAATAAGACTAAATTGGTAGAAATATTAAGGGGGTATACCTACAAAATTACATGTACTCCAGCTGAAAACTATCCTACACTATAAAAATTGGTACCCAATAACAGTTGAGACATAATCATTTCACTAAAACGATTAAATATATGAATTATTTAATTTAGATATTCATGAATATTAATGTAAACATAAGAAACAAGACAAAATTGGTAAAAAAATTAAGGTGGCATACCTACAAAATTAACATGACGCTAACTGATGATTATCCTATCTTACAAAACTTGCTATCAAGTAAAAGTTGAGACATCATTTGGTCAAAATGATAAAATATACGAATTTTATAATTTAAATATTCATGAATATGAATGACATCATAAGAAATAAGATAAAATAGATAGAAAAAATAAGGGGATATAGCTACAAAATTACCTATATTTCTACTGCCAACTATCGTAGACTGCAAAACTTAGTATCAAATTCTAGTTGAGACATTGCATTTTGACCAAAATGATGAAATTTACAAATTAGCTTATTTGAATATATTCATGAATATTAATGAATACTTAAGAAATAAGAGGAAATTTGTAGAAAAATTAGGTGATTTACGTTCAAAATAACCACTTAGTCAGCCGCTAACTATGACTAACTTCAAAACTAGGTACTAAATAAAAGTTTAGACATTTTTATTTGATGAAAATGATTAAATATACAAATGATCTAATCCCAATACCCATAAATATTAATTTAAACATAAGAAATGGTAGATTAATTAAGGTGGTATCTCTTCCAAATTACCTCTACACCAGCTGCTTACTATCCTAGACTACAAAACTTGGTACCAAATAATAGTTGAGATACAGGTATGTGACCCTATGACTATAGGTATTCGAAATATCTAATTTTTATATTCACGAATATTAATGAACACATATAAAGAATAAGTCAAAAATGATTAGTAGAAAACTAAAGTGGTTTGACCTACAAAATAACCTATATTTCAGCTGCCATATATCCTGGGCTACCAACCATGGTACCAAGTAAAAGTTGAGACCTCTGATGAATATACAAATGATCTCATTTGCTTGTCTCATGAATGTGTAAGAAAACATTAAAAAGAAAGAAGAACACAGAATGATAAAATTTAGTTCTAGGCTTTAATTTGAGAATAGGAGAACTAGCAACTGACATATGCGTAATTTTGGAAGTACACCCCTTTAATTTTTCCAAAATTTTCTCTTATTTCTTATATTTTGATTAATATTTATGAGTCAGAATGTTAGAAAATTTGTTAAATGGACAATTTGGTAAAAGTGCAGTGATTTGGCATTATTTGGTACCAAGAGTGGTTGCCTAAAATAATTTGCAGCTGAATTGTAAGTATCTTTGTGGGTACACCTTTTCATTTTTTTATGATTTCCTAATGTTTTCATTAATTTTCATGAATATGCAAATTTGCTCACTAGCATACTTTACCGCTGAATGAAGCTGCTATGTCTTACTTTTGTTTTTTTTTATTGAGTTAGTACTTTAGGATGAGTTTCTGCTGAGATATAAGTAATTTGTAGGGACATACCCAACTGTTTTGAAGCGCATTGTTTGTTGCCATGGAAACCACACAATTTCACATAGCTCAAATGGGGTTATTTTGAGGGCAATACTTTTACCTATTGAAGGTGGTCCCACAAAACAATTTAACGCCCATGAGAAGTTGTCCTGAGGACGCAAGGCTGGTCTAATTCGACCATAGGGTACTAAGGAATTTAAATGCTTTTACTTTTGATATATAGATAGTGTAACACATTTTGTGGGTATTGCTAGGAAGAATGGATATTATGACGACAGTTAAATCAAGGCTACTTGTTGATTCTCAAAACTCATTTCTCGTTTATCACTTTAAAAGCTTGAACCTTGTCCAAAATAGTGCTATGAATGAAACATTTATTACAATAGCTGGACACTAGATACGCAAAAAGTAAGTGGGTATAAACAGGAAAAACCACAATCACTACTGCAGATCAACCCACGGCATCGTGAGGAAGAGGAACAGAACACTTACAGTCACAAGACACCAGAAAGACAATTAAAGCAAAGCAACTATCATTCTCTTCCTCGTCAAGGTGTTAACAAAAATAGAAAGAACACAAATAGATGCATAATAAAACAAATACCAACACAGAACCCCCACAAATATTCCGCGGTACATTAAACAATGGATCAACAACAATGTAAGATTCTGTATGATTTTGGCGGCCATCTTGAAAACATGCAAATAAGCTCAATAAGACGCCATTTCTCAGCTTGCAAACATTTGTTTTCGGATTTAGCATACCAAATTTACCTTGAAGAAATGTGTCAGACCCTTTGTCTTCAGAAATAAGTCCATACTTGATACTTTTAAAATTCGCATTTCTTGATTCTGTTCTGCAAGTATAAAGTTATCTCCCCTTTTTTCAATATGGCGCTACCAATTTCTGAGTGTACGACCCCCCCAAAAAATAAGTGTAGACATTTATCTTCAATTGAAGACTAGTTTCATCCTTTAGGACGATCAAAAGCATTCAGAGACTGCGCCTAATAGTATATCAAGTGTAATGGTGAAATGCACGAAAACAGAGTATTTTTCACACAGGGGTAGCAACTTTGCAAGCGATTTTCCGAGCCGTCAAGCATGTCAGAATGCTGTTAATCATGTTTTTGAATAGCAAATTTATATGTTTCGTCGAATTGATCAAGTTTTACGCTTTTTTACCAAAAATAACGGTATTATCAGAAAGGATATCGAAGGAAATGTTCTAATTTATAGGGTAGTAAGAGTTATCCCTCATTAGCTATATCTGCAAATGAAGAAAATGAGCCAAAATTGATTTAAAAATAAATAAAAGTTAAATTGATTTAAGAAAATAAAATAATTTACGAAAAAATAATGTTTTAACACTGCAAAAAATCGATTCGAAATTCGTACTTCACAATTCCCTTTTTTGCAAGGATAGAGTTATCTCCCCCTTTTTAGATATGACGCTACCAATTTTCGAACGTACGACCCAATCAAAATTAAAGTAGAGGCATTTAGTTTTGATTTGAGATCGGTTTCATCCTTTATGACGATGAGGTAAGTTTTCTCAAAAAGTAAGCCTCATATGAAATTCAGCAACGCGCCTATATCTCAACCAAAACATATTTTGTGGTAACTAAGAAGAACCCTCACAAGGTGATGCCCAAGTACCCCTGTATTCTATAACCTTAGCCAGACAGGCTGCTAAAATACCATCAGTCTTGTTTACCTTGGCCCATGTATTGTATTCTATATCCTTAGCCAGAGAAACTGCTACGATACCAACAGTCTTGTTTACCTCGGCCCATGTATTCTATAACCTTAGCCAGACAGGCTGTTACAATACCAACAGTCTTGTTTACCTTGGCCCATGAATACTATAACCTTAGCCAAACAGGCTGCTACGATACCAACAGTCTTGTTTACCTTTGCCCATGTATTCTATAACCTTAGCCAGACAGGCAGCTACGATACCAACAGTCTTGTTTACCTCTGCCCATGTATTCTATAACCTAAGCCAGACAGGCTGCTACAATACCAACAGTCTTGTTTACCTCTGCCCATGTATTCTATAACCTAAGCCAGACATGCTGCTACGATACCAACAGTCTTGTTTACCTCTGCCCATGTATTCTATAACCTAAGCCAGACATGCTGCTATGATACCAACAGTCTTGTTTACCTCTGCCCATGTATTCTATAACCTTAGCCAGACAGGCAGCTACGATACCAACAGTCTTGTTTACCTCGGCCCATGTATTTTTTAACCTAAGCCAGACAGGCAGCTACAATACCAACAGTCTTGTTTACCTCTGCCCATGTATTCTATAACCTAAGCCAGACAGGCAGCTACAATACCAACAGTCTTGTTTACCTCTGCCCATGTATTCTATAACCTAAGCCAGACAGGCTGCTACAATACCAACAGTCTTGTTTACCTCTGCCCATGTATTCTATAACCTTAGCCAGACAGGCTGCTACAATACCAACAGTCTTGTTTACCTCTGCCCATGTATTCTATAACCTAAGCCAGACAGGCTGCTACGATACCAACAGTCTTGTTTACCTGGGCCCATGTATTCTATAACCTAAGCCAGACAGGCTGCTACGATACCAACAGTCTTGTTTACCTCGGCCCTTGTATTCTATAACCTAAGCCAGACAGGCTGCTACGATACCAACAGTCTTGTTTACCTCTGCCCATGTATTCTATAACCTAAGCCAGACAGGCTGCTACGATACCAACAGTCTTGTTTACCTCGGCCCATGAATTCTATAACCTAAGCCAGACAGGCAGCTACCATGCCAACAGTCTTGTTAACCTCTGCCCATGTATTCTATAACCTAAGCCAGACAGGCTGCTACGATGCCAACAGTCTTGTTTACCTCTGCCCATGTATTCTATAACCTAAGCCAGACAGGCTGCTACGATACCAACAGTCTTGTTTACCTCTGCCCATGTATTCTATAACCTAAGCCAGACAGGCAGCAATGATACCAACAGTCTTGTTTACCTCGGCCCATGTATTCTATAACCTAAGCCAGACAGGCTGCTAAGATACCAATAGTCTTGTTTACCTCTGCCCATGTATTCTATAACCTTAGCCAGACAGGCTGCTATGATACCAACAGTCTTGTTTACCTCTGCCCATGTATTCTATAACCTAAGCCAGACAGGCAGCTACGATACCAACAGTCTTGTTTACCTCTGCCCATGTATTTCTATAACCTTAGCCAGACAGGCAGTTACGATACCAACAGTCTTGTTTACCTCTGCCCATGTATTCTATAACCTAAGCCAGACAGGCAGCTACGATACCAACAGTCTTGTTTACCTCTACCCATGTATTCTATAACCTAAGCCAGACAGGCTGCTATGATACCAACAGTCTTGTTTACCTCTGCCCATGTATTTCTATAACCTAAGTCAGACAGGCAGCTACGATACCAACAGTCTTGTTTACCTCGGCCCTTGTATTCTATAACCTTAGCCAGACAGGCAGCTACGATACCAACAGTCTTGTTTACCTCGGCCCATGTATTCTATAACCTTAGCCAGACAGGCTGTTACGATACCAACAGTCTTGTTTACCTCGGCCCATGTATTCTATAACCTTAGCCAGACAGGCAGCTACGATACCAACAGTCTTGTTTACCTCGGCCCATGTATTTTTTAACCTTAGCCAGACAGGCTGTTATGATACCAACAGTCTTGTTTACCTCTGCCCATGTATTCTATAACCTAAGCCAGACAGGCTGTTACGATACCAACAGTCTTGTTTACCTCTGCCCATGTATTCTATAACCTTAGCCAGACAGGCTGCTACGATACCAACAGACTTGTTTACCTCGGCCCATGTTTTCTATAACCTTAGCCAGACAGGCTGCTACGATACCAACAGTCTTGTTTACCTCGGCCCATGTATTCTATAACCTTAGCCAGACAGGCTGCTACGATACCAACAGTCTTGTTTACCTGTGCCCATGTATTTTAGTGAAAGGTGAAAATGCTTAATTTCATTTATTTCCATTTTCTTACTTCATCAACTCTTTGTAAATAGTATTCCATTATACGCTGCTAACATCCTGCATATAACATTGTGCAGTGGCTCAGTGGTAGAATGCTTGACTCGAGACCAAAGGGCAGTGGGTTCGAGCTTCACTGGCATCACTGTGTTGTGTCCTTGTGCAACTCACATTTATCCTTGCTTTGTACTGGAAGACCCATCCCGACATAGCTGAACGATTGTTTATTGGGACTTAAAGAATCAAACCAATCAAAAAGTAACAAAACATTGTCCTTGTTGAAGAATTTCTTAAAAATATATGATTTGTGACTGTTAGCTGTCATAGCTTCAAACTGCAAGGTACAGTAGCAACACATTTGATTGGACTGGATGATATTGTAACGTATTTCACTTTTTTTCTTAAACAAGCATGCTTGTCAAAGAAAAGTTTCTTATTAAATGGCCAACCATAAAAGGATCATTTTGAATCTTTAGGTCTCCCTCAAGGATTCGGTGAATGGCTAAAAAAAGACTAAATTAAATTTCAGCCAAAACGTGTGTGACTTGACTGACTGAGGGTATGTAGCCAGGCCTCAAGTGTCCATTGCATATTGAGCATGCATACTGCACCCAGTTCAAGTGAATTACCTACCTCTCTTTGTTTAGTGTTACCTGTTTCTTGAGTATTTATGGTAATGTCCTCTAACTAGAAGTGTGTATTGGATGTAGTAGATACACTGGTAGAAAGGTAATGGACTGTTAATGTTTCTATTTATAGCCAACTCAAGTAATAATAGTGGTGGAGATATGTGTATTGGATTAGATAAGAAATATCTGAGTGTACATATATATATATCTATTGGTATTTATAGACTTCAATGTTTGGATTAGTTTTAAGAAAATTAAGCATTTTGAAGGGAGTTTGTTATAATGTGAAGGAGTAATTGATTCATTCCGAGTTCATGATCGACTGTTTGTTGTGGTTTTTGTTTGCTTCAGGGAAAATTGTAGGGCAATGTGAAACTACAGACTAAATAGTTCTAAAATGTGTGCATGGATTAATCATTAAACTCTATTTAATCTGAACTGATGTAAGTATGACCTTTCAACCCAAAAAACTCAACAAATTTTCTAGTTTTCTTACTCAATTCACATACAGTTTATATTTGACCCAAGTGTACTCAGAACTTTGGTAAAAGGGGGGTGATTCTGTTAAGACACAAGCAGAAATACAGTACATTGCTACCCCAAACTACCCATGCCAATGAAACGCCACAAACCACCCAGTCCATTGATACCACAAATTCACTTGTTAAGTCGTCCGGGTATTTTCCGCTTATCTAATTTCATGTAGAAGAGCTCCGCCGAGTTACTCAGTGAACACAATGCGTAAGATTTTTTTATATATATAAATATATAAATAATTTAAGCAGGCATGCGCGGATCCAGGAATTTTCGTCAGGGGGGGGGGGGGGGGGGGGGGGTCCAGGTCAGTCTGACAAAAAAAGCTCTGACGTTTTTTTTTTTGTTTTTTTTTTTAGTCCTCAGCTTATTTTACTCAAGTCAAATGGTCAATTTCAAAGAAATCTATCATTTTTCAAGGTTCTTTTTTCCAGGGGGGTCCAACTTTTTCCAGGGGGGTCCAATTGATTGCTTATTCCCTATAGAAACCCATATAACTTGTGATTTTCCTGGGGGTGGGGGTGGGTCCGGACCCCCTGTCCCCCCCTCTGGATCCGCATTTAGCAGGGTATCCTCTCATATTTTAATAATTAAATGTTGTAGCTACACAACTCATTCATAGTAAATTAATCCCAGTCATCCTTTGTATCAACATTTAATTATTATAAACTCGATGTTCACATTCTCTCATGACAATGTCAATCATATAAATGTGAAAATAAAGTTTTATTTGAGTACTAAAGGCTATTTATCTACTGAATTTTTATCAATTTATTGTAGATACCAGAACCACATGTATAACTGTCACTAATTTAGCCTGTGAAGATGTATTTGTGGACATATTAAAGTTCTAAATCCAGTAAAATGCGGAAGAAAATGGTACTAAGAGCTAAGCATATCATTTTTGGGGTAAAAAAATAAGAATATCTTCGTTAATTAGACCGTTGATTTATTAGTGCCGATAATTTATTATCCTGCTTATCTCCCTTGATTTCTGTAGCGGCGAGTCACTTCCCTTGGATTTGTGACGTCACAAGGGCAGTTCGTCCGATGACTGTGTATTGACTGTATTGTCACAGTGAATAATGCAGCACAGATATCGCCCTTGATAGCGATTTAAATGATGTTTGGGGGTAAACATTGACGAGTCTGGACCAATAGGCTACTGTAACACACTTATCAATATTCCAACGAGTTCCTCGAAAGTTGAAAACCCGTTGAAAACATATCCTAGGCTCACATCGGCAGCCGCCTATAGGGCCTAATAAAATTGTGTCTTTGTTAATCAAACCCCATTTTATATAGATTCTAGGTCTACTATTCGTCTACATGACAAAATGCTCAAGTTTATAGACATACTGTAGAGACCCATCCAGTACCCAGGATCGGGCCACTATCGGCCCAATTCTACATGCTTACTGGCGGCGTCGATGACGACTCAGGCCCCTAGCCCCACTAGATGGCTGCGCAACCATGTATGAAGGATTCCTTTACGAATACCAAAACTTTGTGGCTTTGGGCGCATGTCGACCCGAGGATTGTATATGTAGATTGACAACCTATCGATTTTAGTTGCTGTTTCTGCATGTGGCCCCGGAATTCTACATGACAAAATGCATGTCATATCGGGAAGGGGAGATAGACTCGCCATTTAGTCAGCGAAATCAAAGGGCATATTGCTGAGCATCTGCGAAGTTCAAATCCCGATGCAACACAGATCCCGGTTTCTTATATTTTCTACAAGAATATAAACTATTTATGCGTTCATTGGAAGCGTCTCGCGAGACGCTTTCAATGAACGCAGAAAAAGCGAGCTCATGGTATTTTAGTACTGCCAATAAAGTCCAAAACATTTATCTGCGCACAAGTCTTGACAGTCTCTGCCACTCTCACACACAGATAACTTAGGAGCATAGTCGGTGATGAAGAAGCAGAGCAAAATTTAGCCGCTCTGCTAGGCCCTAGCCCCACTTAAGATGGCTGCGCATGCATTTATAAATAATGTCTAAAATATGCGGTAAGTGCAAAAATTCACGAGCCGGCTTTGAACTCTCTCTCTCTCAACTGATGCCGTAATGAACAATCAACTCAACGACATTATCTTGGTGCGCCATGCATGAATGTTTTGATTTCGGTGATTAAACATGGGCGGACCCAGAGGAGGGACAGCCCCCCCCCCCCCACCCCCCCTTGAATAAAATCACAAAAATATACGGCTTCTTAGCAATACTGGTCTGGATCCCCTGAAAAATCACAAGGCTACAAAGCCAGCATTCACGGTTGAGCCATCATCGGCACGCCAGCGAAACGCCGTTTTGCTGGCGGGCCAACGATGGCCCGCTTATCGTGGTATTTGGATCCTCTGTCCCCTCATCAACTAAAAATGTTTATAAAAAAGAATTCAAATTTGGACCCCCCATTGACAAAACGTTCTGGATCCGTGCATGTTAAAGACTGGGCAGTTTTAGAGCCCTATATACAGACTGATGAATCCCCACTGGAGTTTAACCCACAATGCAAAATTCGTTAGGGAGCGCAGTGATTTATTGGTAGAGTGCTCGACTCGAGATCGAAGGGTTATGGGCTCGAGTCTCACCTGTGGCACTGCTGCGATTTGTGTCCTTGAGCAAGACACATTAATCTCTTCGAAATACTGTTTCAACCCCGCATGACTTAGAGACGCAAAGAATCAATTCAAATAAACAAAATTCGTTTAACACATACGCAACGGAGAACTGAAATAATATGAATGACTCATTGCATTGCAAAATTAAACTGCCGTTTTTATTGCTTGAATTGACGATAGCTCGATGTTCAGGTTTGCAAATGCGTTCACGACTGTTTCATGCGCATAGCGGGGCACATAGACGCGTAATCGTTTGAATTGTCTCGGAGATTTCCATTTTCTCCGAGCCGCTAAAATAGATTATCGTAGGGCATTCAATTCACTAAAACACAACAACTATATCCACAATTTCATTGAGAGCGGACCCACTGATCAGAATGCGTAAATGCAGTGATATTTGCAACACATAAACACTTCTTTATCGGAGAATATTAAAAAAAAATATTGGAATCCAACACGATTTTATACTTACAGTCCTTCATAAATTGCCTCTGTGACGTCATCAGGACACTCCGATAGCAAAGGGAAGTAACTACTTCAAGGGAAGTAAGCGAGTCGATATTTTATTGACAAAGCGCACAAGCTTAAAGAAAATGATGATTATACTCATTTTATCACTGAACATTGTGGAAAATGATGTGGGTTCTTAATAAATACATAAAATCCGACATATAAAAGGTATTTGCAATGAAAAATGAAAAACCTTGATATGTCCCCTTTAATATAGCAAAGCTAAAGCTTGAATCATTCAGGGGCATAACTTGCCTACTATCCAATGTACACAATTGTGGGGTTATTTATAACTCCAAAAAAGGGAGCATTTACAAATAGCGTAGACCTAGATGAGATACCGCAAAAAGTGGCCATCAGGGTCTGCCCTATTTTCCATGTTAACCACATTCTTGATAACGGTGGGCAATATTAAATCTTATATGAATCAGGACCTCTTTCACTTATGTAACCCCCGTGGGGACATCAGACGGGTATTCCGGCATACCAAGTGCTGAGGGGCTTAGTTGAAACAAAGTAATAGAAAAGGTAGTGAGATGAGTTTGTACAGTGCAAGAAGGAGTATGTATGGGTGCTAAACACTCAAACTGGGTCTAAATAGAGCTGATAATGACATGATAAACCCAACCAAAATTGGAATTAAACAGGGAAGAATTGCTTTGTATGCGTATCATCAAGAAACCATCAGAACTGGGATGCAAATGTAGACTATTCCCATATTTTCGGTTAAAATGTGTACGCAAATGCGTTTTTGGGTATATTGTAGCTACGCCCAAGTCATTAGTAATTGGTTGTTTATAAAAATTTTCGAAATGTGCTATCACTTTCCCAACCTGCGGTTCTTATAATGGTTTCAATCGGTATTTTAGTAATCAACTTCTAGTGCTATGTGGTGTAAATATACCCATATCAATTCCTGCCATCTGAAGCCCTCTTTTAATCCAATTTGTGACTGTTCTCTTAGAAGCTGCTTTATGTGGAATTTGAGTAGTGATAAAGAGTTCGGACTGACACCAAATGTCTTTTGCCCTGTTCAACACCTGTACCACACAAATGCTAATATTTTCTTCAAAAGCTTCAATGTATAGCTCATTTAAATGTCTGTGGTTTTGATTGTTTCATTAGTTCTACAATTCTGATGTTCACATACTTTTCATTACTCTCCATATTATCTATGCTAATTGCATATTATGTTTGGTATCGCTGCTCTGTTGTCAAGATAAGCAATAGACATAACTTGATTGAAAGAACCTGTAATGTTAACTTTATATTCTCCATTTTTTCCAAGAATCTCGACACAACTTTAACATCCTATGTAACATAAGATTTAGCCAAAGATAAGTGAATGTGAAAAATGCCTTTCATAAACACTTAACCAGAACTTCCTGTCCAATGTCACAATTGTGAACTACTTCAAAAATGACAAACAGCATAGATTTAGCACTATTTATGGCACTATAACCAAGTCCTTCATCATGTAGAGCTGTGAGAAATGTCAAAATTTCATTTTAAGATGGATTATTTGAATCAGTTAGTGTCCTACTGCAAAAGTGCCACCATCTTTTGAAATAAGACCGATGCTGCTTTTCTGTGGCATTTCTCAAAGACTGCATGATGATGTTGGTAGTGTTGTTTGATAAACCTGCACTGATGAGACATTTCCTGACAACCGAAATGTCCCCATTCTCATTGATGTTAGCCTTTGCTTTCTTTCCAATCCTGGTAGGTAAAGTATCCTGTCTGTTTTTGGCATCACATAACACTGTCCGCTGACTTGTTTGAGAAGGCGAGGAAACCAAAGCTGGCTTGGAAATATTGGCACTACTGGAATGAGCTCTGTCTTGTCTTCACACACTTTCTGTATAATCTCGTCCAATCACACTGAAAGGAGTTTATGATTCCATTGAAGAGAGATAGCATTAATTTCATATACATTCTTATCTGATAAATATGAAATATATACTTTGTGCTTTCTATTCTTTGCCGAAGCAAACAAATCAATCTCGCATGTGCCAATTTTACGTACTATGGCACTATAAATGTTTCTTCTAAAGCTCATATTCCATATCGGGGTTAAGACTTCTGCCAAGTCTCGATAACATATCTGCCCGAATGTTTAGTCTACCTGGAATGTGAAGCACTGACAACCAGATCTTTTGTGTCTCACACCATATCCTTATTTCCTTTGAAAGTAAGTAAGGGTGCAAAGATCAGGAATCGATACAATCAAGTACCACACCTTACCCAGGATACCAATGGGAAAGTGACAAACTCACAGTTAGACACCACAAACGAGAGCCAAGAGGTCAGCCTTTTCCCAGCAGGTGACCACAAGGCACAAGTAAACAGTCTCTCACAAAGGCGACAGAAAAAACAAACGAAGTACGGCCTTGGAACGGTCAGTAAGATATTTTACAGGAGGGCTTAAACCGGTTTCACGGTGCCAACCTCACCCTTATTTCAGATGTGGATCAAGACACATGGAAATTTGGTTTGCATGAAAGACCCCTAACTTATCAATGCATAATCTCCAAGAACATATGAACCAAGATATAAAAAGGAGATAAAGCAAAGATAAGGACTCAAGAGTAAATTACGCTGAATACCAGAGCAAAAGAAATCCAACAGGTAAATCACAGAAAACAGCCAAAGCATCAGGCCCCTACCATCTCATCAATAGATAGTCTTTAAGTCAGAACCGTCATAGAGTCTGAAGTCTGACTCACCGGCGTGCATTTAAAGAGGAAAGAAAAGTTGCCAACCGTGATTGGGTTCACCACCAAGCATGCAGTCTCAATACATCAATGTTATAGCCAATCTTTTTATAATGGGAAGTTATTTTAATGAACTGCCAAAGACAATTAAGCTGTGGTTTCTGGCCTCCCACTTTTGAAATGTACTTAATGGCTACTGTATTATCAAGATACAAATGCACATGTTCATTTTCTGTATTTTGACAAATATATTGTAAGCAAAGAAAAGCTGCCTTTAACATGTTTAACTCCAGGTAATGTATATGCTGTTTTTTTTATCATGGATGGCCCAAATAATCTGGAAAAATGGATCCTTTAGAAATAGAGAGAACCTACAATATAAGAAAACAGCAAACTCGGTTTTATTGAGTCTGTTCATGAGAACTAATGGAAAGTGCAACAATTCTTGCATCCCTTAGCACCGGCTTAAGCGGTATTCTGCTTTCCATCAGAACCCAATATTCCTGAAGGACCAGAACTTGAATAAATGTCAACACTATATCGATGTAGAGGGAGAAGTTTTACCAACTCCACGTTGCACAACGACAGCTGTTGTGACCTCTAAATAATCTGGAGAAAACAGATTCTTCAGAAATAGAGAGAACCTACAATATAAGAAAACAGCAAACTCGGTTTTATTGAGTCTGTTGATGAGAACTTATGGAAAGAGCAACAATTCTCACGCCCACTTGCACCCGCTTAAGGGGTATTCCGCTTTCTGTCAGAACCCAATATTCCTGAAGGGCCAGAATATTAAAAAATATCAACACTATATTGATGTACAGGGAGAAGTTTTACCAACTCCACGCAGCACAATGACAGCTGTTGCGACCTCTAAATAATCTGGAAAGAAGGCCCACTAAATTCTGAATCATTTGTAACATCATTTCCTCCATATCCAATCAGAGAACTATTGGTTTCAATTCTTCTACGAGATGGTCCTAAAGATATGGGTCTATAAGCAATTTCAAGAGTGTCTATCTATCCACCATTGAATACAGTGTTTTGATTCTTGTGAGACAGACATGTACTCATCAAAAATCCCTTTTACAAGTTTTAAGGCAGCATCTTTTTCTAATTCAAGAGTTTTGTAATATCTAGCAGCATACATTACACCAGGTTCTGCAGCTATCATTTTCCCAATCAGTTTAACAAAATCACTTATAATGATATGCTTTGTATTCAAAATAAATACAGCCGTCTTATCATCTTCTTTCCTTAAGGCAAATCTAACAGTCATATCCCTAGAATCTATGATAAAACCCCCGATAAAACCCAACAAACTCATACATTGTGTAGGAATTATAATTGACTTTTCTGGGTACATAGTCAAACCAACGGAATCAACAAGGTTCATTGTATCTTGTACATTACATTTGCGTTCTGTAGCAAGCTGTCATCAATATATGCAACATTTGTGTGTCCTATTTTCCTCAATGCTGAGAATACAGGTTTTAATACCTTGGTAAATATTCGACTTGCAGTAGAAAGACCATTTGGAATGCATGTAAAACAATAAAGATTTCCCTGTCACTCAAATTTTAGATATTTCCTGAAACTATGATTTACCAGCACACTGTAAAATGCATCTTTTAATTCTATTTTTGAGAAAAAGCAATCCTTCCATATCAATTGTAATGCAAATTTAAGGGTTTCCATCTTGAATGAAGTTTTTTGCACATGGTCATTAAGCCTTCTTAAATTTAGATCTCCTATTGTTTGTGATTCTTCTTGTTGACCATGGTGTGCAAGCCGGCTTGTGATACCGGTTTCATATAATATTGTTACCCTCCTAGAAAGGACCCGCGGGTCTGAAAAAAGACTGTCCCTCTGTTCTTTCCTTGGTCGATTGAAACTATTCCTTGGATACTTTTTAAAACTCTCTTGCTCATTTCCATTATGCTTTCTTTTTTCACCCCTTTACTTAGTAAGATCCTTTCCTACTTTATGCACTTCATCCATAGTTTTTATCGGCTTTTCAAGCTCATCCCCAAGCAGATTTTCGGTTAGTGGTGTTGAATCATTACACAATTGTTTGTTCATGTCTGCTGCAACAGACTTCACAAGTTGTCGCCTTAAGTTGGACATATCCCTGTGGGCATATGCTAAAAGTTGGAAGGAGTCTCTTGCAAGTTTAAACTGCTGTTCTGCATTTTCATCCTTTAATAATACATCCATTAGCTGCTCCAACGGAATTAATCCTTGATTCAAATATTTATGTGCGGCATGAAAAGCTTTGTCCTGCTCCTTGGTAGCTTTTGCTACAAACCTCCTTATTGATTTTTGGCACTCTTAGAGCTTGACAATTTTCAGGTCTGCAGTATTTGTTGCACACTTCTTTTGCCAAGCTTCTGTCAATTTGTGCTCTGAATACCACTGTTTACCACATTTGCTAAAGTGTCATTCACTTGAGAACCTCATGCCTCCAAATTCTCAAGTCCTTTTCCCATTCATTTTACTACTGATTCTGACTTTATCTTTGGGCACTAAGTTCATGCTCCTACACTTAGGGGTTGGTTAGCATCCTCTTCTGAGGTATATCCATCTGACTCTTCTCCAGAATGTTCAGAAGCTGAATTGGTTCCTATAGAATTACCTGTGTATTCACTGAGTTTATAAAGCGCGCCGATCTTCCAGATCGGGATGTGACGTATCACTGTTTAAGAGAATCACCCAGTCCATTGAAACACCACAAACCACCCAGTCCATTGAAACACCCCAAACCATTAGGGGTGGGTATCGCCTCTGAAAACCGTAGTGTGATATATCGCGATTTTTGTGTTCGTATCGAGATACGAATCACGATATACCGCAAACCTTAATAACAGGTGCGTTTGTGGGGGGCGAATTTTCTTAGAGTCGACTTTATTCAACACCAGGTGCAATTGAACGTCATGCTAGCATAGATCGATCGCAAACACAGCTTGAGCATTTGCAACTTTTGATGATTCATTGAAATCAGATCCTTCAAATTCGCTATCTTACTAGAAATCATTAAATAAAGAGAGAATATAAGTGTGTTCCTCCTTGATCTAAATCGTGTCCGCCATTTTGGTTTTGGTCAGGGAAATCCTCCTCTTAGCCAATGATATTAACGTTTTGAACACGGCCTGTTTGGTTTATCATAGTTACCAGCTTTTCATTGGCTGTCGGACATCCCGCTTCTATTAATTATCAATCAAGGTTAAATAAATATTGAATTACAGCTCGAAACGAAAGCAGATAAACTATGCTCCGAAAATTGACGGAGTTTGTCAAGTGTACCAGTACATCAAAAGCATATCGCGATACGTTTCTCAGGACTCCTAAATCGAGATATACCGGTATACCGGTTATATCGCGCACCCCTACAAACCACCCAGTCCATTGAACCACCCCAAACTACCCATGCCTCTGAAACACACCCAAACCACCCACCCAGCTGAAACACCCCAAACCACCCAGTCCATTGCTACCCAAACCTACCCATGCCACTGAAACACACCATACAACCCAGTCCATTGCTACCCAAAACTACCCATGCCACTGAAACACCAGTCTACTGATACACCGTCCATTGAAATTCCCCAAACCACCCAGTCCTAAACAACCCACTCCACTGAAACACCTCAAACCACCAAGTCCCCTGAAACACCCAAAATACCCAATCAACTGAAAGCAGTCCATTGAAACAACCCAAACGTGGAGCGCAGTGGCTCAGTGGTAGAGTGCTTGACTCGAATATGAGTTGCAGGTTCGAGCCTCAATTGTGTCGCTGCCTTTAGCAAGACATGTTTATCCTTGCTTAGTACTGGTTCAACCTAGGAAGACCTGTCCCGACATAAATGAAAAATTGTTGACTGGGACATAAAAATCGAATCAAATGAACAAACAAAACCAAACCACCCAGTCCGCAGAAACTTTCCAAACTTATACCAAGCCCACTGAAACTGAAACTTCCCAAACTACCCAGTCCTCTGAAACACACAAAACCAGCCGGTGCATTGAAACTTCCCAAACTATCTGTGCCATTGAAACACCGCAAACCTCCAAGTCATAAGTCGCAAGTCAAATTTCACCTGTCAGCTTCCATAGTATTTCAATACGAAAAAGAAAATTTCACAATTCTTTCACCAGGGCCTTTGGTTGGGAGGGGGAGTTGGGGGGGGGGGGGGGGGCTGTGGCAAACTGGACCATAATTTTCAGAAGAGATGTGAACTTGGATATCCAAATTTTCTCTGGCATAAGTCACCTTATTTTGAACTAAACATCAAAACTGTACATATTAGGCGATAAAATGATAAATTTTATTTGGCCTCCAACGACCCCTGGAGTATAATGGCATATCTGAAAATGAATATAATGTAGTGGAAACTACTACTTAATCTCCGCAACTACCACGGTAGCAGGGTTACTGCCATGGTGATCTGGAAACAACTGGGCCTGACCCTTTTTCTAGTTAGAAACGTTTGGTGACTTTTTATCATTTTCACCCTTAAATGTTTTCAAATGATGGAGACAAGCTAAATTCCTTCAAACTGACACACTCACTGTCCCCTGAAAAAAGTTGTTCAATGCTCAGTGCAGCAAGAAAGATTCAAAGAAAGCAAATGACTTTTCAGATAAAATAATGGGCTAAAGAGGAAGCTAAGACATATTTACATGGAACCACATACATTGCTTGAGTTTCCCATAGTTCATTCCTTGTCGCTATAAAAATAAGAATGACACCAACCTTTGTTTATCCATTTTTGTTTTTGGCATTACCCGGATATGTTAGATAATTTTGTGTGACATGGGAACAAAATTACATTAACACATTTTCGTGTAGCACAATTTCATGGTAGTTCCTTGGTTTACCACCCATTTGACTGCTCTGTCATAGGTTTACCCCAACACAACAACCATGGAAACTAAGTTTTCCTTTAGGCAAATATGGCCCTCCCCATATACAATGATATAGCATGTACATCTTATGGGAAGATCTGCTCAGCATGTGTCCAGAAATTTTGACAATTTGAATTAATTTCAGTAAACTGTAAACCTGTTCTAATTTTCCAGTATCAGCTGCCATGTAGCTAATGAATTTGCTGAACATTGTCATGACTGAAAAGAAGTACATTTAACAAATTTTTACACATATGAAATAAATCAATTGTTTGTATTATGCAGCACTTAGAAAGTAAATAAATGATGCAAGAATTTCAAATATTATTTTTAGTTCATTCAAAACATCTCTTAATCAGAAAATGGCCTTTCAAACATGTAGTGCCTGAGCTGGGTCCAAAACTGTTTGACACTGAAAGATTGTATTAAATTTTGAATGAAAATGAAAATTACCACCCAACAACCCTTAAAACATAAATGCACAGTTTGGCATAAATGGGTTAAAGTGTTAAGATATACTCCTATCAGGAACCAATATCATAGAAAGTGACAGATATGTATATAAAGAACTATTTTTCTCCTTGTTCGTTAATTTATGTCTTTGAATACACTGTTATTATACATTCACCATAAAAAGATTTTGTAAGATTGTACCTGGTGGAGATCCCCCCACTGACAGAGAGAAACATGCCAGATAAAATTGTTACCAATTGAAAATATTTCAAAAACGAAAAAAATTGATAGAAATCAGTGACAGGATTTCAACCTTGTAGTGTGATTGAGATTAGTAACCTGGGTATTGTTATATTTGACACTGTGATTATCTAGATACCATGATTTTACAAAAACAAAAAGGGGTGATATTTGGCATTATTTGCATATTTCTTCATGCAAACATGCGCTATGTATATACAGTATCATCATTTGAGGCTTTCAATAGGTGCGCGCATTTGAGGCTTTCAATAGTTGCCCATAGTGTATGCTTCTTGAGAGAAAACAAGAACAAGAAGCAATCTGGATTATCTAGGACTACAAGGTTATGTTAAATAGATCAAGGTTGATGCCTTAATTGCACCAAGTGGGGTCAAAACCTACTTTTAAATTGGAACCATATTGCAGTAAAGAGATCATAGACTCAGTCGGTTGTGAGTCCAATTGCTGATACAGGGGTTGTGAGTTTGATCCTGGCTTGGCCCCATACTTATGTGGAGATTAATCATGAAGTATTTTCTTCAGTCATTCTCCTAGAAGGACGATTGTCAGTTACAAGCGCAAGTATGTGCACAAAGTACTGGTAAACCGTTTAGTCTAAGCTTGCTCAGGAAAAGTGTGGGTATAGATCAACTGATCATCTCGACATCACCATAGCTGTTGTCTGGAGCGTTAATCACAAACCAAACAAAACAAACCAAAACACTCTTTTCTAAGCTAACAAATGAAAAAAACCTTCAAGTTGCAAATCCCCATGCTTTTGATAGCTATTGATCCCTTCCCAGGGCTACTGGAGGTGGGACTAAGAATAAAATATGCTCTTGCAGGCCCCATTTGTCTAAGCAATTAACAAATTGGTAGGATGCAGGCCCCATAGTTCATAATTTGGTTGGATTCGGTCTTAAAAGTGGTTTAGGAGATACCGGTACACGTAGCATAATTGTCTGCTTAAATTTTTAAGAAGCCTCAATGGCAAACAGTGTTGACCTAAATCAGACTGCTCATAGGAGCAGTCTGATCTGGGTCCACGCTGTTTGCTTCTATACTTAATTCGTCAGTAATGCTAGGCAATTATAGTTTTTCTTCATTGATGTTAGTTTATACTCTTGATGTTTTTATTTTCAGAGCCAATAGGTCCCCCGGACCCTACCATGGAGATAAATAACCACTATCTTAACCAGAAAGGTAACAGAAGTCACTGATCCAATACTTAACCCTTTGTCTACCAATGGAATTTCCCATTAAGCTTGATACAGTTAAGTCAGGATGGTCCATTGTATATTTTGAGGGGTCATAGATTCTAATTTCCAAAACAATTATAGTTCTTTCTCTGAAGATCATTTTTATCTACCCAAACCGTGCAGACCCTGATGCCACCAAGGGGTTTCTTGTCCACAAGGGATTAATATACCTGTACTGCGAAGGCAAGTGGTATTAGGCAAAAAAGCATCAACTTCTTTGGAGGTTTTGCATCCTTCAACAGTGAGGCAAAACTCCTTTAGACATCAGTTGCAAGGATGAGAATTTTCATCTGATCAGCTGATTTCTTAAAATTAACTGTAAGTGAGTGAAGACCCAGAAGAAATGCCACATATCATGGTATTTCATCAGTGTCTGCATTGTTTAAGACAAAAAGATCTTCACAGAAAGACATACAATATCGTTTGGAAATCATAATTTTCATGTACTTGGGTCCATTCCAAATCAGAAGGATGAGTCCCTTAGGAAACAGAGGGTTGATTTGGGATCTTTTATCAAGTTATTAGCATTGAATTTAAGAGTTTTTGCTACATGAGCCAAAGGCTCAAGTGAGATTAATGGTATGTTGTCCATCCACCCACATTTTCAAAGAAGTTTATATCTAAAGTCAGTTGGCCAATTGCAATCTAATTACATATATAAACAGTACATAGGCTGCATAGCCTTTTGGGGCTGATTGGATTGTATCTTTGGTTGCCATGTCAATATAAAACTCCCTATAGACTAGACTTATAATGGGAATACATTTGTAACTTCAAAAATCTTCTCTGAAATCATGAGGTCCACAGCTTATATATTTTATATATTATATACACAATGTTTCACGTTCCCCCTCATAAATCCTGCCAGGGGACCAAACAGGCCCTGCCTCTGGGATTGATATATCTCCTAGACAATTATAATTGGGAAAAACTTTGAAAAAATATTCTCAAAACCATGCGGCCCACAGCCTGTATATTTACTATACTGAGGGACTTTAGAAACGCACCATTATACATTCACTGTTTTTTTCCACAAATCTGATTCAAAGATGTTTCCTTTATCATTTTCTATCCCCTTATAAAATGGACCATTATTTGCCATATTTTCTATTTGCTCATGCTGTTACAGATGTAAGCATTTTTCAATAATTGTCGTCTGATAAATGTGAGTTAAATTCATTTCGAAATTTATCACTTTGAGCAAGTAGCCAGATGTCTTAACCAATGGAAATACACAAACAGTTTCGGAAATAATCGTTTAACAACACTCCCAGGCGCAGCGTTTCTTTGCTTAAGTCAGCAAATGGTCAGTCTTATTTTTTCAAACTGCAATAACAGGCGGATGACGTTCGTGCATGCCTGAATACTTTTGTCTTTTATGCGACGGATTGATAAGACTCTGGTGGCACTTAAAGATTTTGATTATTCCTGTTCCTTGGGATACATAAATGGCCAATTACGTCAAAAGGTAAATGACGTCATTTAGACAAAATGAACTTTAGCTTCATGATTTGATTTTTTCTTCCCTTTGCTTTCGAGAACAATAATCGGCACAAAAACTTTTGTGCGCTCATTATGGAAGGTATTGATATCTGTGACTTTTTGAATTAGGGTTGTCTCAGAATTATCGCAGCATCACGGCAACCATAAGCCACAGCATTTCTCTTTTCTTAATGAATGCAAGCTAAATGACAAGACTTGTCAATTTTATTTCTCATATAATTAAAATATAATATTTTGACAATAAATTAGCATTTTAGCAGGTGGTGCATTTCTAAAGTCCTTCAGTATATATATAGCAATGTATAGTGGTTCCCTAAATAAATCCTGCCAACCATGCCCTGAGTTAGGGGTCCAAATTTGCAATGCCCAAGGGTCATTTGATCTTATAGACTCATAATTAGAGAAGCCTGAAAATATTTCTGAAATGATATGGCCAGCAGCAGCTATATAAGCTTATTGAGCCTCTATTCAGCTGATTTTGTCAAAAGCTTTTCCAATCCTTGCAGTTAATTGGAACCATTTCATATAGAAAATGTCTCAACATGACAGAAAGTTTACTGAAAGGGATGTCACATTAACACAAATCAAATTGACCAAACTCAGTAGATGCAATGTAGGTGCAGAGACCAAATTCATACCATTTGGATTGTTGATTTACCCTTTTGCAAAAGGGCTAAATTATGCCCTATATTTCAGTTAGGTAAATAATAACCATTGCCTAGAATCAGGGAACACCAGTAGCTTGTTATGATAAAACACCAAATGTAAGACCGTAAAACTAAAAGCCATATTAGGAATAATTAATATTGTATATAGTCTTGGAAACTTTCTTAGAAGAACTAAAATAGAAACGGTGGCTGTCACAGCCAATATTTCTGTCTTATCTCCGGCATTATTGCTGATATCAATCTTCCGCGTTAGTACGATTAATATGCCAAATATAGCCAGCAGTTTTCCTTTTATAGAATGGTAAATTAAATCAACTCTATTATGTTAGCTGAAAACTAATCAGTTGCTAGGCAATTGAGTGAGGCCAAAAGATTACTCTCAAAGTCATAGTGAAGGGAACAGCTGACCTTTAATCCTCTACTCCACGATAACGCCTTTTGACGCCTTTGAAATACTATGTATTTGTAAATATTATGGAAAATGGAGCATTTGCTCCAAAGAGCAAATGCTCCATTTTCTATAATATTTTCAAAAGTATTAAAAACTTAAATTTTTCTTGAATTTTTTCCAATGTTGTCTGAAAATAGAAAATGATGTCATGATCTAAAAATAGACTATAGAGTAGTACTCACTGTAATTTCCAGCAGTTGGAAATACTGCTTTGTTTTCCAAAGTGAAAAAAACAAACAAATAAAACAGGGGATGAGACCATTTTTTTCCAGTTTTTATATTGGAAAACCCTTAAAAATCTTCTTGTCAAATACTATAATGGGCCTCTTTGAAAATAAAAGTGGCACAAATGGTCTATGGGTGGCTTGCTTGTAGGATCTCTGAAAACTTAATTGAGTCTGTTCATGAGAGTTATGGTTAGTACAACAACTGTCACACCCTTTAGGACCAGCTTATTAATAATATTCTGCTTTCTGCCAGAAGCGGAACAGAATACGAAAAAATATCACGGTGTGACCTCTAAATTTCCTGGTTCAGGAATAGAAAGACATTTGAAAATATCAATCTGTTTTATTGTGTTTTTTAAGGGGAATTAATGGAAAGTGAAACAATTTTAATGCCACCTAGCACTGCTTAAGTGGTATCCTGCATTCAAACCTTACTTGTCCCAAAAATGATTTATGGCACATAGATACAGAACTTGTTGGCTCTTTAAGAGTTTAACAGTACATGTATTTTTCCCTTGATACACTGTATTTAAAGAGCTTAAAAACTATTTAGGCTGAAGGTTTAAGGACAGACAGCTTAGTAGGTCTACAACCTATGATTTATAAATAATCCCTAAAACTATCCAACTGGACCATCATTCACGTGACTTTCACTTAATCTTGTATTTACCGTCAAAGTTGAAGTGTAGTCTTCTTAGAGTTCAGTGGGACATATTAATCAACCCCTTTTTCTGTCGCATGCAAAGCAAGATCAGGACTCTGTCGTCGTCCGCGGCGTCACACTTTTGGTTTCCGTTCGATAACTCTTGAAGGCATGCATCAATTTCATTTAAACTTTACAGAAGGGTCAAGTTCGATAGGGGGGAGGGGGGTAATCCATTTACTTAGATTTTGGCTAAATTGTCATTTTGTGGTTTCCGATCAATAACTTTTGAAGGGAAGCATCAATTTCTTTTAAATTTTACAGAAGGGTAAAGCATCATAAAATACAGGTCAAGTTCGAATTTGGAGGTCATTTGCAAACTTTTGTCTGAGTTATGGCCCTTTTTTGACTTAGGTTTAGGCTAATGCAAAAGCTATATTGGCTTTTTTTGTGGAAAAAACTTAACATTTCTCCAAAACAATAATATCTGACAACTTCTCACCATAGGCCATGATTACCCAGTGCTTGAGATAAGCATGACAGTGATTAAAATTTTACCCCACCCCCCCTGACCCCTTAGGTGGGATCAAAGGTCAAATATTAAAATTTTGCAATAACTCAGTTAGTTGTCAATAATTTTTACTGAAATTTCACATGCAGACAGAGGTACAATAAATATGAAACATATCAAACATGATTTTCGATCGAAGGCCTGTGTCTCACCCCCTGGGTGGACTTAGGGGGTGGGGTCAAAAGGTGGAAGTTCAACTTTTTCAGAACACGGTCATGTTGCATATCAAATTTAAGGGAATCACTTATGCAGCAGCATGGTAGCAAATATTTTGCTCTCAGACCCCTACCCATCTCCCAACCCCCCCTGACCTTGGGGCCGGGCCGCGTAGCGCAGTCGGTAACGTGTCTGGCTACAGATGCGTGTCTGCGTGCCCCCCCCCCCCCCCCCCCCCCCACACACACACACACACACT
This sequence comes from Loripinus fragilis, assembly GCA_964019695.1. Lineage (NCBI taxonomy): Eukaryota > Metazoa > Mollusca > Bivalvia > Lucinida > Lucinidae > Loripinus > Loripinus fragilis. The sequence continues at coordinate 11,171,651 of OZ026527.1, forward strand.
GCGGGTGGGGTCATTAGGTCAAGTAAAATTTTTCAGAACATCATGTTGCATATCAAATTAAAGACAATCAAGAAATGCAGCAACATGGTAGCAAATAATTTGCCTGCAGACCGCCCCTGACCCTGGGGTTGGGGTCAAAAGGTCAAATTCAGCTTTTTCAGAATAAGGTCATGTTGCATATTAGATTAAAGGGAATCACAAAGGCAGCAACATGGTAGCAACTATTTTGCCTGCAGACCCACCCCCCTGACCCTGGGGTTGGGGTCAAAAGGTCAAAATTCAACTTTATCAGAAAATGGTCATGTTGCATATCAAATTGAAGGGAATCATGAATGCAGCAGCATGGTAGCAAATACCTTGTCTGAGGTTTGTGATTGTGGTATTTCCTGATCTAACTCACTTACTATTTTTGCCCACAGACCCCTCCCCCCCAACCCTCGGGGTCAATAGGTTAAAACTCAACTTTTTCAGAACATGGTAATGTTGCATATCAAATGAAAGAGCATCAAGAGATCTGCCCTCAGACCTCCCCCCCCCCCACGACGCTAGGGGAATGGGGTCAAAAAGGTAAGAATTCAACTTTTTCAGAACATGGTCACGTTGCATATCAAATTAAAGGGAATCATGAGTGCACCAACATGGTAGCAAATATTTTGCCTGCACACACCTGACCCTGGGATTGGGGTCAAAAGGTAAAAATTCAACTCTTATTAAAGGGAATCATTAATCCAGCAACATGGTAACAAATATTTTCGAAATGTTCGAAAACGCATGGCCCGAAGGTTTCTAACTTAACAATTATAGTCTCTTTGTGTTATCTCCCTTGCATAATAGATTATAACTGAAAAAATACTATCTAAAGTAGTATAAACGTATTTCAATTTTCAATTAAAAAACCACAACAGTCACCGTGCAGTGCACATGCGCTGACACTTTGTAGCGCAGGTTCCTAGCAGAAAAAAACGTAGCCAAGTCTGCATCTACGGTCAGCTTTCCTTTCGGCTATGTAAACTAATAGTCCAAATGGAGGGTGGGTGGATGAGGGGAGGGGGGGGAGGAGCGCTTGCTCGTCAGTTGTGTACTGTTGCAGCGCTGTCATCATTTAGGGTAGGGAACTGCTATTTTTGGTGTTACAAATTGAACAATGGTTGCAGAAATAAGCGAGTAGGTGTTTTAAATTACTACATTGGAAAGGTTACTTTTTGACTGGACACAGTGAGAGTGGGGTATCTATTTCAAAATGTCGAACACACTGTTGAGGGTAAGTTTGGTGGCCTTTGTTCACACATCGGTACACAGTTAAGCAGCAAACGCCACACCTCCCCCACCCCCTACATGACTCCTACAGCTTTAACCGTGACTTCTACAGGTATCTCCATGACTCCTTCTTCTATCACCATGATTCCTACATCTAACACCAGGACTCTTAAAGCTACCACTATGATTACATTGACACTACCACAAAGACTCCAAGAGCTACTTTCATGACTCCTACAGGTTTCGACATGGCTATCACCATGACTCCTTCAGCTGTCACCATGACTCCTTCTTCTATCACCATGACTCCTACAGCTATCACCATGATTCCTACATCTAACACCAGGACTCTTAAAGCTACCACTATGATTACAGCTATCACACGTCTCCTACAACTACCACAAAGACTCCAAGAGCTACTTTCATGACTCCTACAGGTTTTGACATGGCTATCACCATGACACCTTCAGCTGTCACCATGACTCCTTCAGCTATCACCATGACTCCTTCAGCAATCACCATGACTCCTGCAGCTATCACCATGACTCCTACAGCTATCAACATGATTCTTAAGCTATCACATTGATTCAAACAACTACCACCATGACTTCAAGAGCTACTATTATGACTCTAACAGCTTTCGCCATGGCTCCTTTAGCTGTCACCATGATTCCTATAGCTGTCACCATGGCTTCTACAGCTATCACCATAACTCCTACAGCTAACACAATTACTACTATAGTTATCACCAAGACTTCTACAGCTATCATCATAACTCCTACAGCTAACACAATTACTACTACAGTTATCACCAAGACTTCTACAGTTATCATCATAACTCCTACAGCTAACACAATTACTACTACAGTTATCACCAAGACTTCTACAGCTATCATCATGACTCCTACAGCTAACACAATTACTACTACAGTTATCACCAAGACTAATACAGGTATCATCATAACTCCTACAGCTAACACAAATACTACTACAGTTATCACCAAGACTTCTACAGCTATCATCATGACTCCTACAGCTAACACAATTACTACTACAGTTATCACCAAGACTTCTACAGCTATCACCATAACTCCTACAGCTAACACAATTACTACTACAGTTATCACCAAGACTAATACAGCTATCATCATAACTCCTACAGCTAACACAAATACTACTACAGTTATCACCAAGACTTCTACAGCTATCATCATAACTCCTACAGCTAACACAATTACTACTACAGTTATCACCAAGACTTCTACAGCTATCACCATAACTCCTACAGCTAACACAATTACTACTACAGTTATCACCAAGACTTCTACAGCTATCATCATGACTCCTACAGCTAACACAATTACTACTACAGTTATCACCAAGACTTCTACAGCTATCACCATAACTCCTACAGCTAACACAATTACTACTACAGTTATCACCAAGACTTCTACAGCTATCATCATAACTCCTACAGCTAACACAATTACTACTACAGTTATCACCAAGACTTCTACAGCTATCATCATGACTCCTACAGCTAACACAATTACTACTACAGTTATCACCAAGACTTCTACAGCTATCATCATGACTCCTACAGCTAACACAATTACTACTACAGTTATCACCAAGACTAATACAGCTATCATCATAACTCCTACAGCTAACACAATTACTACTACAGTTATCACCAAGACTAATACAGCTATCATCATGACTCCTACAGCTAACACAATTACTACTACAGTTATCACCAAGACTTCTACAGCTATCATCATAACTCCTACAGCTAACACAATTACTACTACAGTTATCACCAAGACTAATACAGCTATCATCATGACTCCTACAGCTAACACAATTACTACTACAGTTATCACCAAGACTTCTACAGCTATCACCATAACTCCTACAGCTAACACAATTACTACTACAGTTATCACCAAGACTAATACAGCTATCATCATGACTCCTACAGCTAACACAATTACTACTACAGTTATCACCAAGACTTCTACAGCTATCACCATAACTCCTACAGCTAACACAATTACTACTACAGTTATCACCAAGACTAATACAGCTATCATCATAACTCCTACAGCTAACACAATTACTACTACAGTTATCACCAAGACTTCTTCAGCTATCATCATGACTCCTACAGCTAACACAATTACTACTACAGTTATCACCAAGACTTCTACAGCTATCATCATAACTCCTACAGCTAACACAATTACTACTACAGTTATCACCAAGACTTCTACAGCTATCACCATAACTCCTACAGCTAACACAATTACTACTACAGTTATCACCAAGACTTCTACAGCTATCATCATGACTCCTACAGCTATCACAAATACTACTACAGTTATCACCAAGACTAATACAGCTATCACCATAACTCCTACAGCTATCACAAATACTACTACAGTTATCACCAAGACTTCTACAGCTATCATCATAACTCCTACAGCTAACACAATTACTACTACAGTTATCACCAAGACTTCTACAGCTATCATCATGACTCCTACAGCTTACACAATTACTACTACAGTTATCACCAAGACTTAACTACAGCTATCATCATAACTCCTACAGCTAACACAATTACTACTACAGTTATCACCAAGACTTCTACAGCTATCACCATAACTCCTACAGCTAACACAATTACTACTACAGTTATCACCAAGACTTAACTACAGCTATCATCATAACTCCTACAGCTAACACAATTACTACTACAGTTATCACCAAGACTTCTACAGCTATCACCATAACTCCTACAGCTAACACAATTACTACTACAGTTATCACCAAGACTAATACAGCTATCACCATAACTCCTACAGCTAACACAATTACTACTACAGTTATCACCAAGACTTCTTCAGCTATCACCATAACTCCTACAGCTAACACAATTACTACTACAGTTATCACCAAGACTTCTACAGCTATCATCATGACTCCTACAGCTAACACAATTACTACTACAGTTATCACCAAGACTTCTACAGCTATCACCATAACTCCTACAGCTAACACAAATACTACTACAGTTATCACCAAGACTTCTACAGCTATCATCATGACTCCTACAGCTAACACAATTACTACTACAGTTATCACCAAGACTAATACAGTTATCATCATAACTCCTACAGCTAACACAATTACTACTATAGTTATCACCAAGACTTCTACAGCTATCATCATAACTCCTACAGCTAACACAATTACTACTACAGTTATCACCAAGACTAATACAGCTATCATCATAACTCCTACAGCTAACACAATTACTACTACAGTTATCACCAAGACTTCTACAGCTATCATCATAACTCCTACAGCTAACACAATTACTACTACAGTTATCACCAAGACTTCTACAGCTATCACCATAACTCCTACAGCTAACACAATTACTACTACAGTTATCACCAAGACTTCTACAGCTATCATCATAACTCCTACAGCTAACACAATTACTACTACAGTTATCACCAAGACTTCTACAGCTATCACCATAACTCCTACAGCTAACACAATTACTACTACAGTTATCACCAAGACTTCTACAGCTATCATCATGACTCCTTCAGCTAACACAATTACTACTACAGTTATCACCAAGACTTCTTCAGCTATCACCATAACTCCTACAGCTAACACAATTACTACTACAGTTATCACCAAGACTTCTTCAGCTATCACCATAACTCCTACAGCTAACACAATTACTACTACAGTTATCACCAAGACTTCTACAGCTATCACCATAACTCCTACAGCTAACACAATTACTACTACAGTTATCACCAAGACTTCTACAGCTATCACCATAACTCCTACAGCTAACACAATTACTACTACAGTTATCACCAAGACTAATACAGCTATCACCATAACTCCTACAGCTATCACAAATACTACTACAGTTATCACCAAGACTTCTACAGCTATCATCATGACTCCTACAGCTAACACAATTACTACTACAGTTATCACCAAGACTAATACAGTTATCATCATAACTCCTACAGCTAACACAATTACTACTATAGTTATCACCAAGACTTCTACAGCTATCATCATAACTCCTACAGCTAACACAATTACTACTACAGTTATCACCAAGACTTCTACAGCTATCATCATGACTCCTGTAACTATCACCATGCCTCCTACAACTACCTACATGACTACAAGAGCTACCATAATGACTCCTACAGCTTTCAACATGTTATTTAACTGATATTACATTGAAATATCACTAAGTCACTGATACAACACTCAAACACTGAAATATCACTGTAATTTTTCACTGTATTTTTGTATTCACTATAACACACATATTTTGGTGATATTACACTGAAATATCAATACCATTTTCACCTGAGTTACCACCAGTATTCACTGTAACAAGTGTTTGTGACGTAGGATACATAGGCAGCACCCTATTGTCTTTGGCTCTACAGTGAGCAAAACAAGTGCTTGTGACATAGGATATATAGGCAGCACCCCTCTTGTCTTTGGCTCCACAGTGAGGGAAACAAGTGCTTGTGATGTAGGATACATAGGCAGCACCCCTCTTGTCTTTGGTTCTACAGTGAGGAAAACAAGTGCTTGTGACGTAGGATACATAGGCAGCACCCCTCTTGTCTTTGGTTCTACAGTGAGGAAAACAAGTGCTTGTGATGTAGGATACATAGGCAGCACCCCTCTTGTCTTTGGTCCTACAGTGAGGAAAACAAGTGCTTGTGACGTAGGATACATAGGCAGCACCCCTCTTGTCTTTGGCTCCACAGTGAGGAAAACAAGTGCTTGTGATGTAGGATACATAGGCAGCACCCCTCTTGTCTTTGGTTCTACAGTGAGGAAAACAAGTGCTTGTGACGTAGGAGACATAGGCAGCACCCCTCTTGTCTTTGGCTCCACAGTGAGGAAAACATGTGCTTGTGACGTAGGATACATAGGCAGCACCACCCTTGTCTTTGGCTCCACAGTGAGGAAAACATGTGCTTGTGACGTAGGAGACATGGGCAGCACCCCTCTTGTCTTTGGCTCCACAGTGAGGAAAACATGTGCTTGTGACGTAGGAGACATGGGCAGCACCCCTTTTGTCTTTGGCTCCACAGTGAGGAAAACATGTGCTTGTGACGTAGGAGACATGGGCAGCACCCCTCTTGTCTTTGGCTCCACAGTGAGGCAAAGAAGTGCTTGTGACGTAGGATACATAGGCAGCACCCCTCTTGTCTTTGGCTCCACAGTGAGGAAAACAAGTGCTTGTGACGTAGGATATATAGGCAGCACCCCTCTTGTCTTTGGCTCTACAGTGAGGAAAACAAGTGCTTGTGACGTAGGATATATAGGCAGCACCCCTCTTGTCTTTGGCTCTACAGTGAGGAAAACAAGTGCTTGTGACGTAGGAGACATAGGCAGCACCCTATTGTCTTTGGCTCCACAGTGAGGAAAACAAGTGCTTGTGACGTAGGAGACATAGGCAGCACCCTATTGTCTTTGGCTCTACAGTGAGCAAAACAAGTGCTTGTGAGGTAGGATACATAGGCAGCACCCCTCTTGTCTTTGGCTCTTCAGTGAGGAAAACAAGTGCTTGTGACGTAGGAGACATAGGCAGCACCCTATTGTCTTTGGCTCCACAGTGAGGAAAACAAGTGCTTGTGACGTAGGATACATAGGCAGCACCCCTCTTGTCTTTGGCTCTACAGTGAGCAAAACAAGTGCTTGTGACGTAGGAGACATAGGCAGCACCCTATTGTCTTTGGCTCCACAGTGAGGAAAACAAGTGCTTGTGACGTAGGATACATAGGCAGCACCCCTCTTGTCTTTGGCTCTACAGTGAGCAAAACAAGTGCTTGTGACGTAGGATACATAGGCAGCACCCCTCTTGTCTTTGGCTCTACAGTGAGCAAAACAAGTGCTTGTGACGTAGGAGACATAGGCAGCACCCTATTGTCTTTGGCTCCACAGTGAGGAAAACAAGTGCTTGTGACGTAGGATACATAGGCAGCACCACTCTTGTCTTTGGCTCCACAGTGAGGAAAACAAGTGCTTGTGATGTAGGATACATAGGCAGCACCCCTCTTGTCTTTTGCTCCACAGTGAGGCAAAGAAGTGCTTGTGACGTAGGATACATAGACAGCACCCCTCTTGTCTTTGGTTCCACAGTGAGGAAAACAAGTGCTTGTGATGTAGGATACATAGGCAGCACCCCTCTTGTCTTTGGCTCTACAGTGAGCAAAACAAGTGCTTGTGACGTAGGAGACATAGGCAGCACCCTATTGTCTTTGGCTCTACAGTGAGCAAAACAAGTGCTTGTGACGTAGGATACATAGACAGCACCCCTCTTGTCTTTGGCTCTACAGTGAGCAAAACAAGTGCTTGTGACGTAGGATACATAGACAGCACCCCTCTTGTCTTTGGCTCTAGGGTGAGGAAAACAAGTGCTTGTGACGTAGGAGACATAGGCAGCACCCCTCTTGTCTTTAACTCTAGGGTGAGGAAAACAAGTGCTTGTGACGTAGGATACATAGACAGCACCCCTCTTGTCTTTAACTCTACAGTGAGGAAAACAAGTGCTTGTGACGTAGGATACATAGACAGCACCCCTCTTGTCTTTGGCTCTACAGTGAGCAAAACAAGTGCTTGTGACGTAGGATACATAGACAGCACCCCTCTTGTCTTTGGCTCTAGGGTGAGGAAAACAAGTGCTTGTGACGTAGGATACATAGACAGCACCCCTCTTGTCTTTGGCTCTACAGTGAGCAAAACAAGTGCTTGTGACGTAGGATACATAGGCAGCACCCCTCTTGTCTTTGGCTCTAGGGTGAGGAAAACAAGTGCTTGTGATGTAGGATACATAGGCAGCACCCCTATTGTCTTTGGCTCTACAGTGAGCAAAACAAGTGCTTGTGACGTAGGATACATAGACAGCACCCCTCTTGTCTTTGGCTCTAGGGTGAGGAAAACAAGTGCTTGTGACGTAGGAGACATAGACAGCACCCCTCTTGTCTTTGGCTCTAGGGTGAGGAAAACAAGTGCTTGTGACGTAGGAGACATAGGCAGCACCCCTCTTGTCTTTGGCTCTAGGGTGAGGAAAACAAGTGCTTGTGACGTAGGATATATAGGCAGCACCCCTCTTGTCTTTGGCTCCACAGTGAGGGAAACAAGTGCTTGTGATGTAGGATACATAGGCAGCACCCCTCTTGTCTTTGGTTCTACAGTGAGGAAAACATGTGCTTGTGACGTAGGAGACATAGGCAGCACCCTATTGTCTTTGGCTCCACAGTGAGGAAAACATGTGCTTGTGACGTAGGAGACATAGGCAGCACCCTATTGTCTTTGGCTCCACAGTGAGGGAAACAAGTGCTTGTGACGTAGGAGACATAGGCAGCACCCTATTGTCTTTGGCTCCACAGTGAGGAAAACAAGTGCTTGTGACATAGGATACATAGGCAGCACCACCCTTGTCCTTGGCTCTACAGTGAGGAAAACAAGTGCTTGTGATGTAGGATACATAGGCAGCACCCCTCTTGTCTTTGGCTCCACAGTGAGGCAAAGAAGTGCTTGTGACGTAGGATACATAGACAGCACCCCTCTTGTCTTTGGTTCCACAGTGAGGAAAACAAGTGCTTGTGACGTAGGATACATAGGCAGCACCCCTCTTGTCTTTGGCTCTACAGTGAGGAAAACATGTGCTTGTGACGTAGGAGACATAGGCAGCACCCTATTGTCTTTGGCTCCACAGTGAGGAAAACATGTGCTTGTGACGTAGGAGACATAGGCAGCACCCTATTGTCTTTGGCTCCACAGTGAGGAAAACAAGTGCTTGTGACGTAGGATACATAGGCAGCACCCCTCTTGTCTTTGGCTCTAGGGTGAGGAAAACAAGTGCTTGTGAGGTAGGAGACATAGGCAGCACCCCTCTTGTCTTTAACTCTAGGGTGAGGAAAACAAGTGCTTGTGACGTAGGATACATAGGCAGCACCCCTCTTGTCTTTGGTTCCACAGTGAGGAAAACATGTGCTTGTGACGTAGGATACATAGGCAGCACCCCTCTTGTCTTTGGCTCTAGGGTGAGGAAAACAAGTGCTTGTGACGTAGGATACATAGGCAGCACCCCTCTTGTCTTTAACTCTAGGGTGAGGAAAACAAGTGCTTGTGACGTAGGATACATAGGCAGCACCCCTCTTGTCTTTGGCTCCACAGTGAGGAAAACAAGTGCTTGTGATGTAGGATACATAGGTAGCACCCCTCTTGTCTTTGGCTCTACAGTGAGCAAAACAAGTGCTTGTGACGTAGGATACATAGGCAGCACCCCTCTTGTCTTTGGCTCTACAGTGAGGAAAACAAGTACTTGTGACGTAGGATACATAGGCAGCACCCCTCTTGTCTTTGGCTCCACAGTGAGGAAAACAAGTGCTTGTGATGTAGGATACATAGGTAGCACCCCTCTTGTCTTTGGCTCTACAGTGAGCAAAACAAGTGCTTGTGACGTAGGATACATAGGCAGCACCCCTCTTGTCTTTAACTCTAGGGTGAGGAAAACATGTGCTTGTGACGTAGGATACATAGGTAGCACCCCTCTTGTCTTTGGCTCTAGGGTGAGGAAAACAAGTGCTTGTGACGTAGGATACATAGACAGCACCCCTATTGTCTTTGGCTCCACAGTGAGGAAAACAAGTGCTTGTGACGTAGGATACATAGGCAGCACCCCTCTTGTCTTTGGCTCCACAGTGAGGAAAACAAGTGCTTGTGACGTAGGATATATAGGCAGCACCCCTCTTGTCTTTGGCTCCACAGTGAGGAAAACAAGTGCTTGTGACGTAGGATACATAGGCAGCACCCCTCTTGTCTTTGGCTCCACAGTGAGGGAAACAAGTGCTTGTGATGTAGGATACATAGGCAGCACCCCTCTTGTCTTTGGCTCCACAGTGAGGAAAACAAGTGTTTGTGATGTAGGATACATAGGCAGCGCCCCTCTTGTCTTTGGCTCTACAGTTAGGAAAACAAGTGCTTGTGATGTAGGATACATAGGCAGCGCCCCTCTTGTCTTTGGCTCTACAGTGAGGAAAACAAGTGCTTGTGATGTAGGATACATAGGCAGCGCCCCTCTTGTCTTTGGCTCCACAGTGAGGAAAACAAGTGCTTGTGACGTAGGAGACATAGGCAGCACCCCTCTTGTCTTTGGCTCTACAGTTAGGAAAACAAGTGCTTGTGACGTAGGATACATAGGCAGCACCCCTCTTGTCTTTGGCTCTACAGTGAGCAAAACAAGTGCTTGTGACGTAGGAGACATAGGCAGCACCCCTCTTGTCCTTGGCTCTACAGTGAGGAAAACAAGTGCTTGTGATGTAGGATACATAGGCAGCGCCCCTCTTGTCTTTGGCTCCACAGTGAGGAAAACAAGTGCTTGTGACGTAGGAGACATAGGCAGCACCCCTCTTGTCTTTGGCTCTACAGTTAGGAAAACAAGTGCTTGTGACGTAGGATACATAGGCAGCACCCCTCTTGTCTTTGGCTCTACAGTGAGCAAAACAAGTGCTTGTGACGTAGGATACATAGACAGCACCCCTCTTGTCTTTGGCTCTAGGGTGAGGAAAACAAGTGCTTGTGACGTAGGATATATAGGCAGCACCCCTCTTGTCTTTGGCTCCACAGTGAGGGAAACAAGTGCTTGTGATGTAGGATACATAGGCAGCACCCCTCTTGTCTTTGATTCTACAGTGAGGAAAACATGTGCTTGTGACGTAGGAGACATAGGCAGCACCCTATTGTCTTTGGCTCCACAGTGAGGAAAACATGTGCTTGTGACGTAGGAGACATAGGCAGCACCCTATTGTCTTTGGCTCCACAGTGAGGGAAACAAGTGCTTGTGACGTAGGAGACATAGGCAGCACCCTATTGTCTTTGGCTCCACAGTGAGGAAAACAAGTGCTTGTGACATAGGATACATAGGCAGCACCACCCTTGTCCTTGGCTCTACAGTGAGGAAAACAAGTGCTTGTGATGTAGGATACATAGGCAGCACCCCTCTTGTCTTTGGCTCCACAGTGAGGCAAAGAAGTGCTTGTGACGTAGGATACATAGACAGCACCCCTCTTGTCTTTGGTTCCACAGTGAGGAAAACAAGTGCTTGTGACGTAGGATACATAGGCAGCACCCCTCTTGTCTTTGGCTCTACAGTGAGGAAAACATGTGCTTGTGACGTAGGAGACATAGGCAGCACCCTATTGTCTTTGGCTCCACAGTGAGGAAAACATGTGCTTGTGACGTAGGAGACATAGGCAGCACCCTATTGTCTTTGGCTCCACAGTGAGGAAAACAAGTGCTTGTGACGTAGGATACATAGGCAGCACCCCTCTTGTCTTTGGCTCTAGGGTGAGGAAAACAAGTGCTTGTGAGGTAGGAGACATAGGCAGCACCCCTCTTGTCTTTAACTCTAGGGTGAGGAAAACAAGTGCTTGTGACGTAGGATACATAGGCAGCACCCCTCTTGTCTTTGGCTCCACAGTGAGGAAAACAAGTGCTTGTGATGTAGGATACATAGACAGCACCACTCTTGTCTTTGGCTCTACAGTGAGCAAAACAAGTGCTTGTGATGTAGGATATATAGGCAGCACCCCTCTTGTCTTTGGCTCCACAGTGAGGAAAACAAGTGCTTGTGACGTAGGATACATAGGTAGCACCCCTCTTGTCTTTGGCTCCACAGTGAGGAAAACAAGTGCTTGTGACGTAGGATACATAGGCAGCACCCCTCTTGTCTTTGGCTCTACAGTGAGGAAAACAAGTACTTGTGACGTAGGATACATAGGCAGCACCCTATTGTCTTTGGCTCTAGGGTGAGGAAAACAAGTGCTTGTGACGTAGGATACATAGGCAGCACCCCTCTTGTCTTTGGCTCTACAGTGAGGAAAACAAGTGCTTGTGACGTAGGAGACATAGGCAGCACCCCTCTTGTCTTTGGCTCCACAGTGAGGAAAACATGTGCTTGTGACGTAGGATACATAGGCAGCACCCCTCTTGTCTTTGGCTCCACAGTGAGGAAAACATGTGCTTGTGACGTAGGAGACATGGGCAGCACCCCTCTTGTCTTTGGCTCCACAGTGAGGAAAACATGTGCTTGTGACGTAGGAGACATAGGCAGCACCACCCTTGTCCTTGGCTCCACAGTGAGGAAAACAAGTGCTTGTGACGTAGGAGACATAGGCAGCACCCTATTGTCTTTGGTTCCACAGTGAGGAAAACAAGTGCTTGTGACGTAGGAGACATAGGCAGCACCACCCTTGTCCTTGGCTCCACAGTGAGGAAAACAAGTGCTTGTGACGTAGGAGACATAGGCAGCACCCTATTGTCTTTGGTTCCACAGTGAGGAAAACAAGTGCTTGTGACGTAGGAGACATAGGCAGCACCACCCTTGTCCTTGGCTCCACAGTGAGGCAAAGAAGTGCTTGTGACGTAGGAGACATAGGCAGCACCCCTCTTGTCTTTGGCTCCACAGTGAGGAAAACAAGTGCTTGTGACGTAGGAGACATAGGCAGCACCCTATTGTCTTTGGTTCCACAGTGAGGAAAACAAGTGCTTGTGACGTAGGAGACATAGGCAGCACCACCCTTGTCCTTGGCTCCACAGTGAGGCAAAGAAGTGCTTGTGACGTAGGAGACATAGGCAGCACCCTATTGTCTTTGGCTCCACAGTGAGGAAAACAAGTGCTTGTGACGTAGGATACATAGGCAGCACCCCTCTTGTCTTTGGCTCTACAGTGAGCAAAACAAGTGCTTGTGACGTAGGATACATAGGCAGCACCCCTCTTGTCTTTGGCTCTAGGGTGAGGAAAACAAGTGCTTGTGACGTAGGAGACATAGACAGCACCCCTCTTGTCTTTGGTTCCACAGTGAGGAAAACAAGTGCTTGTGACATAGGATACATAGGCAGCACCACCCTTGTCCTTGGCTCTACAGTGAGGAAAACATGTGCTTGTGACACGGGATACATAGACAGCACCCCTCTTGTCTTTGGTTCCACAGTGAGGAAAACAAGTGTTTGTGACATAGGATACATAGGCAGCACCACCCTTGTCCTTGGCTCTACAGTGAGGAAAACAAGTGCTTGTGACGTAGGAGACATAGGCAGCACCCCTCTTGTCTTTAACTCTAGGGTGAGGAAAACAAGTGCTTGTGACGTAGGAGACATAGACAGCACCCCTCTTGTCTTTGGTTCCACAGTGAGGAAAACAAGTGCTTGTGACATAGGATACATAGGCAGCACCACCCTTGTCCTTGGCTCTACAGTGAGGAAAACAAGTGCTTGTGACGTAGGATACATAGGCAGCACCCCTCTTGTCTTTGGCTCCACAGTGAGGAAAACAAGTGCTTGTGATGTAGGATACATAGACAGCACCCCTCTTGTCTTTGGTTCCACAGTGAGGAAAACAAGTGCTTGTGACGTAGGAGACATAGGCAGCACCCCTCTTGTCCTTGGCTTTACAGTGAGTTACCACCAGTATTCACTGTAACAAGTGCTTGTGACGTAGGATACATAGGCAGCACCCCTCTTGTCTTTGGCTCTACAGTGAGCAAAACAAGTGCTTGTGACATAGGATATATAGGCAGCACCCCTCTTGTCTTTGGCTCCACAGTGAGGGAAACAAGTGCTTGTGACGTAGGATACATAGGCAGCACCCCTCTTGTCTTTGGCTCTAGGGTGAGGAAAACAAGTGCTTGTGACGTAGGAGACATAGGCAGCACCCCTCTTGTCTTTGGCTCCACAGTGAGGAAAACAAGTGCTTGTGACGTAGGAGACATAGACAGCACCCCTCTTGTCTTTGGTTCCACAGTGAGGAAAACAAGTGTTTGTGACATAGGATACATAGGCAGCACCACCCTTGTCCTTGGCTCTACAGTGAGGAAAACATGTGCTTGTGACACGGGATAGATAGGCAGCACCACTCTTGGGTTTGGCTTCACAGTTAGGAAAAGATGTTCTTGTGACATAGGATACATAGGCAGCACCACTCTTGTCCTTGGCTCCACAGTGAGGCAAACATGTGCTTGTGACATATGATAGATAGGCAGCACCACTCTTGGGTTTGGCTCTACAGTGAGGAAAATATGTGCTTGCGACGTAGGAGACGTAGGCAGTAATGCTTTAATGTCACACTATGGTTCAATTAAACTGTTTACACTTTTCCAATTGTGACACTATCTTCAGAAATAGTATACCAGTTGTTGACACTTGAACTAAATGACGTCAAGTTAACTTATTAAGCCAAGGTGAACCATTCGTAGTAGCAATTTGTTGTGACTAAAGACCGTGTAGGTCTAATTATGTCAATATTGGCTTTATAAACTTACTGGGAGACTTTTCCAACCACTATGATTGTTAGGGAGTTGTATTATGGATTATGGCCATTGCCAATCACGACTGCAGCATGACATCTTTCTTAATTATTAAAGAAAAATAGGATATGATATTGCATGAGAATTGTCTGCCGGCAGATATCGTACCTTATTTTTTATTTTGAAAAAGCGTCAAAATTTGAAATTGTCGTCTGCTGCAAATTATAGGTGGTGAGTGACAGACTAAAAACTGCTTGATAATGGATTAAAGTCGTGTTAATTACTAAACTAAAAAGTTAATAATAAATCAAATGGGATCTTTCATTTTGTCAATGGCTCAATTTTTTATCTGCTAGTAAGGACTTTTGCTGTTTGCTGATAATCTATGCAAATGGTTTGAACCCAAACGTCGGAACTGAGTTTGGACATGGTTGTTTCCTGAGAGATTTTGATATTTTTGAAAAAGTCATTTATTTAAAAAAAAATAGCAAACAACTAAGATAAAAAGCATTCAAAATTACTCATGGGTATAAAATAAAATTCGGTAGGAATTAAAGAATAAATTCTTGAAAAACGTGATCCTGGTTTGGACAAATTGTTAATAAATTCTTGAAAACTTGATCCTGGTTTGGACAAACTGTTAATAAATTCTTGAAAAACGTGATCCTGGTTTGGACAAACTGTTATAATTATTACTTGATGAGTGTAGGCAGTATTTATGACATGATTTGATTCTATTTTGGGATAATAGGATTACTGACTGGGGAATAAAAAGGTACTGACTAAATTCCGTCAAATGTCAGTACTAATGGTTCTGTTATTGTCACATGCACGGCCTCCAATCTCGGCCTCCTTCTCCAAAAAGAGCAGAACGTAAAGTGGGGCGAAGGCCCTTCCGGGAAGCAGGCAGTGGGCAAAACAATGGAACACGGTAAGTTGTGTTGACACATTTTCAATCATAAGTAAATTTTCAGCGCAAAACTCGAAAATCTAAGAATGCTATGCTTCGGGCAATTGTTCAAGCTATCCGTAGAGCATGCTGTTTGCACATTTGAACTTAGTTTGTAAGCGTGAGAGTTTTTCTCCCATTGCACAGTTGTCCAAGAAACGGTGGTTCCCGCATGGTTTTGCCTTCTAACCAAACGTATAGTAGCGTTTGGACCCTTATTCATACTACCGAGGCCCCTCCACACCCATGTTGTCCCAAATGCAATTTTTCGAGATATTTCAATGATAATTGAGTGATTTAGAGCCAAATTTCTTTAGGAGCAGGAGGCGAAGGGCAGGAGAAGCAGGCTGGGAGAGGAGGAGCAGGCGGCGATGAAATCAAAATTTGCATTGATTTGCTTATTTTTAATAATATACTTATCCAATCTATATCAAACTTGCATGTATGAATACTTCAAACCATTTAAATAAATCGAAATTAGTTCGCTTTAAATGCCACCACCAACGTAATGTGTGGTTCACTTTTTTTCTCATTGGAATCATGTAATGCTCACAGATAAGTGATACTTGTGAATTTCTCCCTAAGTTCTTGGGAAAAGGATTATCAAAAATCTCAGACGAGGTCGAACCTCTGTTTTATACCCACCCCTCTCAAGCTTTGATTAAGAGCAACAATTACTGATGGTGCGAAAGACTTAGACGCAGAAAAAAAGGAATTCAAACCAAGTATATTAAGGAAGTTACCGCCTACATCGCTGTTTAACTAAAATTGGAAGTTAGAGTACGGTTTTAAGCTCCTCCTTCGTCGTTATTCTAGGGTGTCTGATTTTAACATCAGCAAAGATCAATGAAAAAAAGCATCAGCCATACTACAATGTATAAAAAGTGTACTTTTTGAAAATACCCATGCTGTACGAATACCTTGCACATCATATAACTGATATAACAACTCGTGTATAAGAGCAGTCTCAAAAGATGTTAACTTAATTATTGCAAATCTGATAATGTCCGTACACGCATTATAAAGGAAACAAAAGCGTTTCGCTTATTCTCCCATTGTGTTGTTTGTTTAACCCAGAATGTCATGAGCTTGCTAGAGGTATATATATTATAAGAGAGGTATATATAGCAATGTTTGTGATCAGAATAATTCAGTTAACAATAGTGTTTAATCATTCGTATCATACATGCAAGTTTGATATAGATTGGATAAGTACATTATTAAAAATAAGCAAAATCAATGCAAATTTTGATTTCATCGCCGCCTGCTCCTCCTCTCCCAGCCTGCTTCTCCTGCCCTTCGCCTCCTGCTCCTAAAGAAATTTGGCTCTAAATCACTCAATTATCATTGAAATATCTCGAAAAATTACATTTGGGACAACATGGGTGTGGAGGGGCCTCGGTAGTATGAATAAGGGTCCAAACGCTACTATACGTTTGGTTAGAAGGCAAAACCATGCGGGAACCACCGTTTCTTGGACAACTGTGCAACGGGAGAAAAACTCTCACGCTTACAAACTAAGTTCAAATGTGCAAACAGCATGCTCTACGGATAGCTTGAACAATTGCCCGAAGCATAGCATTCTTAGATTTTCGAGTTTTGCGCTGAAAATTTACTTATGATTGAAAATGTGTCAACACAACTTACCGTGTTCCATTGTTTTGCCCACTGCCTGCTTCCCGGAAGGGCCTTCGCCTCACTTTATGTTCTGCTCTTTTTGGAGAAGGAGGCCGAGATTGGAGGCCGTGACATGGAGAGGTATGCTAGTGACCCCCGTCATGTTGAGTTATAGCGGGAGATTATTTTAACCATCAGTTTTGCCAGGTATTTGTTTGATTATTTTTCTACATGTATGTTGTTGACTCTCATTGTGAATCAGTTCATTTAGACCTTGGATTCCATCATTTACTACCATGGATGGAAGTGTGCATCCAGCTCAGCTCACTTCAAAATGAAGCTTTATGCATAAACAGTAGGTATTATGCCATATATAATGCATATTAGGCAGGCTCGTGCTTGAGTCATCATCTTCGGGATCTTCTGAATGTAGGGAAGGCAGCCTTGACAATCAAGTGATTGTGGAGAGTATGAAGGTAACTCCATGGCAACAAAATGGTGGACAAAAGTGTCACAAAGTTAGAGCTGTAAGATGCTGTAAGCTCAGTTTGCAATTTATGCTTTTTGGCTTGCGTTCAGAACAGGGTCCAAGCTGGGCCCTGACAGTAGGGAGAAGTGACTTCTCCCTCCAGAAAAATTAGGGTGAAGTGACAGTCAGATAGAGATTAGTTGTAGCGCAAAATTACGGCATTTTCAGCTATTACACATACTACTATTGCCATTAAATGAAAGGAGAAATACAATCAGTGGTAGTTGATTGTCACCACAGAATGAAAATGAGTCTCCCTAAAAAATATTTTTCTTTTAGGGAGACTCCCACTTCTCCCTGGGTCCCATTTAGGGCAAACTTTCGGCCCCTAGGGCGACTATTTTGCCCTAGTCGCCTCCTAGCTTATTCCCTGAAGGACCTCTTAAATCTGCCTTTATGACCTCTGTTGGCTAGTAATATTGCTCTTTAGGCCAGAATTTTTTTATTGTAAAGGATCATTGACACTTGCTATGGGTAAATGCCCATGGTTTTCAGTAAAAATAAAAGTTTGTCAATCGTCCCTTTCTTCACCTTAAAGCTACCCTGACCTGAGTACTTTATGGCTGTGAAATCCGTTTTCGATATTAAATGCTTTAAAGACGTAAAATTTTGGGTAGAATAATAAGTTTTACATAATAATATATAGAAATCCGAAAACATTTTTTAAAATATCATTCCCCCCGTGTGCCAGCAAAAGCTTTGGCATATATATGTGTTACCGTATTTTACACATTGTATGGAAGTGGCTTGCTGGCACACGGGGGGGAAAGATGTTCAGCAGCCCAAAAACCCGGGGCCTAAGCCCATAAAATGCCTTTTCTACCAAATAAGAAATTACTAACAGTAATGAAGTTCTCTAGAACCAACCTCCTAAATTGCTTTATATTCTGTGCTAGTTTAAGATAAAGTACTTCAAGATTAAAAGTAGAATTAGCAAGGTTTTATGCATTTTTTCATAAGAAAAAATCTCACTGTTATTAAATGACACATTCTTTTGCAAACGTCCTGTACTTATCTATTTGCATGCTAGGGAATTGTGCATGTTTTTATTTTCGTCTGCTGACTTTCTTCTTAAATTAAGTTTTTAAAAATAAACCACCCAGGACCACCATCGGAGTATCAAACATTTTGGTTCTAGATCAAGACCGACATTCTGTTGGTCTTCATCTGGGTTCAAACTATTTGCAAAAGGCTATTGGCAGACGACAAAATTATCCACTGGCATGCAAAGAGTTATAACAGATAAATACTTTAGTGTTCAATATATTGTCTCATATAGGGATATACATGTATATATATACCATAAATATTCGGACACTTTAAATACATTTAACATGCTTTGCCCTTTAAACAAAGCAAAAGTAATATTCAAAGGATCTAGTTAGAATCAGTTTTACTTTCCAATGCTAAATGGGACACTTTCTTTCCTTCAAAATATTTATTTCTTTTGTTGAGCTTTCATTTTTGTATTATTTACGGTACAAGTAGTAAAAAATGTACAGGTAACTTCTAAATTATCTCCCCAAAATCATTTTATTACAAAACATATTTTGTTTTTAAAACAATTTCATCAATTATCGTGATCCGTTGATACTCTTCATATGGTATTTTCAATATATATCACCATGCCTACCAAATAAATCAAGAAAACGTGCAGAAATCACTTTTTAAAGCACTTTTTATTTTCATGAAATTTCAGACCCCCTCGCCTTTCTACCCGCCATAACTCTCGAGTGCGTAGGAATGTTGCAAATATTTTGCTAGCTGGCTCTTGCCATTAGATTCACCTATTGCACTGATACTACATGCACCACACTAGAAGCTCAAAAACAGCGTTCTGGGAATCAGAAAAATAGGCGTATAAGGCCCAAACCGTCAATGATCCTTTCCGGAAAGTTAAAAAAATAGATTTTTTTGTTTTGTCCGCCAACTAAATATTATTTGTTTCACTGAAAAAAATAATATATTTTTTTTAGGTTCTGTCTGTATATTTTTCAGAATGACACTGTTAAAAGTGATTTTTAAGAATATTATGAAGTATTTAAAGATATATAATACAGGCCGTTATGGAGATATTAAAAAAAGCTCTGAAAATGACGGCAAGTCGTCAACTTTTTTTTTTCATCAAACCAAACTGAACAAACCAAATCACTTCTTTGCCTGAATTCAATTCACATGAAATATCAAAGCTTATAGCACTTATGATATTCCTGAAAGAATTTTTTGAAAACTATAATTTTGAAAAAAATCAACAGACAACATATATAAAACATGAAATATTTGCCAGCATGCAGAGAGTTAATTGATTTTCAGTACCTTAATCCAAGGTTATATCATAGTCAACCTGATAAGTGCACTGTGCCAATAGGTTTTTCAAGATTCTTTCAACAAAAATATTCAGCGTAAAATTGTGATTATTTTCTTATCCACCAGTTTAAACATGTGTTTTGGGTGCTCAAAAGAACTGTCTCAGTGAGACTGTTCTTTTGAGTACCCACAACATATGTTTTGGTTGAGAAATAAGAGAATAATTTTTCGTTACGCACCCTTATTATGAGATTTTTGTCTTTATCATAGGGCCAGTTATGACAAAAATGTTCAGCGTAAAATTTTGATTATTTTCTTATCCACCATCCACCAGTTTAATCATATGTTTTCGTGCTCAAAAGAACCCTCTCATTGAGACGGTTATTTTGAGTACCTACAAGCCGGGCCACAACATATGTTTTGGTTGAGAAATAAGAAAATAGTTTTTTGTTAAGCGCCCTAATCTGGGGGCCTTTTGTAGGCAGTGTACATGAAGATCCTGATCAGCATCCTTCTTCCACACCATTAACCATGTTGATAATGAAATTACACCGCTGGATTGAACTTCATATAAACTGGTCAAAATAAATTAAGCCCCATGCACTGCAATTGCATTGTTAATGTAAATGCATTTATATTGGATTTATCATGACATTTTACTGAATAAAGATTTTTGCATCAAAATTTCAGCGTTTCTTCTCAACATGAGCTAAGTTCACTTTTATTGGTCCATAGAGCTTCACACATTCCAGTAAATGTTTTTAAATGTCCCAATTTTTTCCCTATCATTCCTATAGTAAAATTGGCAAAAATTTGGATATTCTTGGAAAATTTTGCACATACTCAAAGAAACTCGGTATTTTCATGTGAAACTTTGTGTAAACACCTAAGATTGAGTGGAGTTAGAATTTCCAACTCCTTTGAAATGTTTTGAAATAAACAACAGTTACTAAACTTTGGGAATTAAACATTATGCCAATGGAAAAAAGTGTCATGGGGCTTAACTTATTTTGACCAGTTTACATGTGTAGTGTAAATGACCTGTAAAATACTCAGTGTGGGCTTATATGTATAAGCTTTTGATTGGATTCAGTCTGTCATGCGGAGTGCAATGGCTCAGTTGGTAGGGTGTTACACTGGGGATCGAAGGGTTGCTGGTTCGAGCCTCACAGCCAACTGAGTCACTGTGTTGTGTCCTTGAGCAAGACACTTTATCGGCTGCTCAACCGAGGAAGAACTGAAAAATTATTGACTGGGACGTAAAGAATCAAACCAAACAAAAAAGTGTGTCAGTTGATGAGGAGATAGCACAATGGACAAGCTGACAGACACATGTTTTGACCCCTCCCAAGGATCCCTGCATATGGGGAAGAGGGAGCATGCACACCCCACTTTTCTAGGACTGTCATGCGGGTGGGGGGTGGGGGTGGGGGTGGGTTGGGACAGGGGATCTAGACCCCCTCTGAAAAATCACCAAAATATAGGGTTTCCTGGCAATACTGGTCCGGATCCCCTAAAATCACAAAGCTACCAAGCCAGCATTCAATGTTGGGCTATCATCGGCATGTCAGCAAAACGCCATTTAAATGATGGCTAGCTTAAAGTGGTATTTGGATCCTCTCTCCCCTCATCAACTAAAAAAAAAAACCCTCAAAGTTGAACCCCCTCTGACAAAACTTTCTGAATCCGCCCATGACTGTCCTGGTTATTAAACCTTTTAAGGAAAGTAATGACCACGGAGTATACTGACTGGCGTCTGCAGGTCTTTTTGTTGTCCTTGAATGGCTTGTGGACAGATTAACATTCTTCATGTTGAATCCAGATACAAATGTATATCATATTTTGAAAACGGTGTTAGAGCCAGATCGACTGATGTCTGAGAACCCAGCTGATCAGGATTTACACTGTTTACCTCTGCAATAAATAGGATCCTTTAAGTTGATTGGATAAAATTAGTAAATAATACCATGATCAGCATGATTATAAGAGTTGAATGATCCATTATTGATTGCAGTGGATCTTTCTCCTGAACATTGACCCTGTCTTCAAGGTCCTGTTTTAATACTAACATTGCAGAAACCATATTATGCACTATGATATAGCTATATAGCATAACTATATATATCTTATACACATCAGTTCAAATGTGAAAAGTTTAACTGCTGTTAATCTGTTTGCAAACAATTATTAATGTACTTTTACAGTGAATACTTCCACAAACATTTAATGCCAGTGACGTCACATCTCTTTTGCAGCTTTAAGCTTCAAACCAAGACAAAAACATAAAACAGGGTTGTCTGACCCCCCCTCCCCCTGGATCTGCCAGCGGATGGTTGATAGGTGCAAGAATAATATTGGTTTGTTTGCCATACTAACTTTGTGACTTATCTCCCTTGAATGACTTTTATTGAAAGTATTTTAAAGAGATAAACCTCAAAGTATTCTAACCCTTAAAGCGCCAATCACGACTGCAGCAGCCGACAAATTTTGCGACACCTTTCGCAATTTTCGTCAAAAATAGGGTATGATATTACATGAGATCGTCTGCCAGCAGACGATTCTCATGAAATATCATGCCTTATTTGTTATTTTTGAAAACCCGGCAAAATTTGCAATCGTCGTCTGCTGCAAATTATAGGTGGGGCTTTAAGGGTTAACTATTATCTCATCCAACATAATGTTAAATTTTTTTAGCCATTTTTCAAAAACTTGTCATTTACCTTTTGGTCAGGAGATTAACCATCTTTTCTGACAACTATTTTTACTGTTTTTCAGATATAGTGCAGTCTCCATTGGGTTCGCCTGTGACAGAGAGACGGAGTCTCGGCTCAACAATGTTCAACGAATCTCAGCTCCAGCCCCAGTTACAGCAGCAGTTTGCTTCATTAAAACAGCAGCAACAAATACAGCAGCAAATGCTCCTTCATCAGTTTCAGCAACAACAACAGCAGCTAGCACAGGAACATGAGAAACAATTACAGGATCACTATAAGGTAATCAGCTACATGTAGCACATGAACATGAGAAACAATTACAGGATCACCATAAGGTAATCAGCAACATGTAGTACAGGAACATGAGAAACAAATACAGGATTACTATAAGGTAATCAGCTACTTGTAGCACAGGAACATGAGAAACAATTACAGGATCACTACAAGGTAATCAGCAACTTGTAGCACAGGAACATGAGAAACAATTACAGGATCACCATAAGGTAATCAGCTACATGTAGCACAGGAACATGAGAAACAATTACAGGATCACTACAAGGTAATCAGCAACTTGTAGCAAAGGAACATTAGAAACAATTACAGGATCACTATAAGGTAATCAGCTACATGTAGCACATGAACATGAGAAACAATTACAGGATCACTATAAGGTAATCAGCAACATGTAGCACATGAACATGAGAAACAATTATAGGATCGCTATATGGTAATCAGCTACATGTAGCACAGGAATATGAGAAACAATTACAGGATCACTATAAGGTAATCAGCAACTTGTAGCACAGGAACATGAGAAACAATTACAGGATCACTATAAGGTAATCAGCTACATGTAGCACATGAACATGAGAAACAATTACAGGAGCACTATAAGGTAATCAGCTACATGTAGCACAGGAACATGAGAAACAATTACAGGATCACTATAAGGTAAGGAGTAGCACAGGAACATGAGAAACAATTACAGGATCAATATAAGGTAATCAGCTACATGTAGCACAGGAACATGAGAAACAATTACAGGATCACTATAAGGTAATCAGCTACATGTAGCACAGGAACATAAGAAACAATTACAGGATCACTATAAGGTAATCAGCTACATGTAGCACAGGAACATAAGAAACAATTATAGGATCACTATAAGGTAATCAGCTACATGTAGCACAGGAACATTAGAAACAATAACAGGATCACTATAAGGTAATCAGCTACTTGTAGCACAGGAACATGAGAAACAATTACAGGATCACTATAAGGTAATCAGCTACATGTAGCACAGGAACATGAGAAACAATTACAGGATCACTATAAGGTAATCAGCTACATGTAGCACAGGAACATGAGAAACAATTACAGGATCACTATAAGGTAATCAGCTACATGTAGCACAGGAACATGAGAAACAATTATAAGATCACTATAAGGTAATCAGCTACATGTAGCACAGGAACATGAGAAACAATTACAGGATCACTATAAGGTAATCAGCTTCATGTAGCACAGGAACATGAGAAACAATTACAGGATCACTATAAGATAATCAGCTATATGTAGCACAGGAACATGAGAAACAATTACAGGATCACTATAAGGTAATCAGCTTCATGTAGCACAGGAACATGAGAAACAATTACAGGATCACTACAAGGTAATCAGCTACATGTAGCACAGGAACATGAGAAACAATTATAGGATCACTATAAGGTAAGGAGTAGCACAGGAACATGAGAAACAATTACAGGATCACTATAAGGTAATCAGCTACTTGTAGCACAGGAACATGAGAAACAATTACAGGATCACTATAAGGTAATCAGCTACATGTAGCACAGGAACATGAGAAACAATTACAGGATCACTATAAGGTAATCAGCTTCATGTAGCACAGGAACATGAGAAACAATTACAGGATCACTATAAGATAATCAGCTATATGTAGCACAGGAACATGAGAAACAATTACAGGATCACTATAAGGTAATCAGCTTCATGTAGCACAGGAACATGAGAAACAATTACAGGATCACTACAAGGTAATCAGCTACATGTAGCACAGGAACATGAGAAACAATTATAGGATCACTATAAGGTAAGGAGTAGCACAGGAACATGAGAAACAATTATAGGATCACTATAAGGTAATCAGCTACATGTAGCACAGGAACATGAGAAACAATTACAGGATCACTATAAGGTAAGGAGTAGCACAGGAACATGAGAAACAATTACAGGATCACTATAAGGTAAGGAGTAGCACAGGAACATGAGAAACAATTACAGGATCACTATAAGGTAATCAGCAACTTGTAGCACAGTAACATGAGAAACAATTTTAGGATCACTATAAGGTAAGGAGTAGCACAGGAACATTAGAAACAATTACAGGATCACTATAAGGTAATCAGCTACATGTAGCACAGGAACATTAGAAACAATTACAGGATCACTATAAGGTAATTAGCTTCATGTAGCACAGGAACATTACAAACAATTACAGGATCACTATAAGGTAATCAGCTACATGTAGCACAGGAACATGAGAAACAATTACAGGATCACTATAAGGTAATCAGCAACATGTAGCACATGAACATGAGAAACAATTACAGGATCACTATTAGGTAATCAGCTTCATGTAGCACAGGAACATGAGAAACAATTACAGGATCACTATAATGTAATCAGCTACATGTAGCACAGGAACATGAGAAACAATTACAGGATCACTATAAGGTAATCAGCAACTTGTAGCACAGGAACATGAGAAACAATTACAGGATCACTATAAGGTAATCAGCAACATGTAGCACAGGAACATGAGAAACAATTACAGGATCACTATAAGGTATTCAGCTACATGTAGCACAGGAACATAAGAAACAATTACAGGATCACTATAAGGTAATCAGCAACATGTAGCACATGAACATGAGAAACAATTATAGGATCACTATAAGGTAATTAGCTACATGTAGCACAGGAACATGAGAAACAATTACAGGATCACTATAAGGTAATCAGCTACATGTAGCACAGGAACATGAGAAACAATTATAGGATCACTATAAGGTAAGGAGTAGCACAGGAACATTACAAACAATTACAGGATCACTATAAGGTAATCAGCTACATGTAGCACAGGAACATGAGAAACAATTACAGGATCACTATAAGGTAATCAGCAACATGTAGCACATGAACATGAGAAACAATTACAGGATCACTATTAGGTAATCAGCTTCATGTAGCACAGGAACATGAGAAACAATTACAGGATCACTATAAGGTAATCAGCTACATGTGGCACAGGAACATGAGAAACAATTACAGGATCACTATAAGGTAATCAGCAACTTGTAGCACAGGAACATGAGAAACAATTACAGGATCACTATAAGGTAATTAGCTACATGTAGCACAGGAACATGAGAAACAATTACAGGATCACTATAAGGTAAGGAGCTAGCACAGGAACATGAGAAACAATTACAGGATCACTATAAGGTAATCAGCTACATGTAGCACAGGAACATGAGAAACAATTACAGGATCACTATAAGGTAATCAGCAACCTATAGCACAGGAACATGAGAAACAAATACAGGATCACTATAAGGTAATCAGCTACATGTAGCACAGGAACATGAGAAACAATTACAGGATCACTATAAGGTAAGGAGTAGCACAGGAACATTAGAAACAATTACAGGATCACTATAAGGTAATCAGCTACATGTAGCACAGGAACATGAGAAACAATTACAGGATCACTATAAGGTAAGGAGTAGCACAGGAACATTAGAAACAATTACAGGATCACTATAAGGTAATCAGCTACATGTAGCACATGAACATGAGAAACAATTATAGGATCACTGTAAGGTAATCAGCTACATGTAGCACAGGAACATGAGAAACAATTACAGGATCACTATTAGGTAATCAGCAACATGTAGCACATGAACATGAGAAACAATTACTGGATCACTATTAGGTAATCAGCCTCATGTAGCACAGGAACATGAGAAACAATTACAATTCACTATAAGGTAATCAGCCACATGTAGCACAGGAACATGAGAAACAATTACAGGATCACTATAAGGTAATCAGCAACTTGTAGCACAGGAACATGAGAAACAATTACAGGATCACTATAAGGTAATCAGCTACATGTAGCACAGGAACATGAGAAACAATTACAGGATCACTATAAGGTAAGGAGCTAGCACAGGAACATAAGAAACAATTACAGGATCACTATAAGGTAATCAGCTACATGTAGCACAGGAACATGAGAAACAATTACAGGATCACTATAAGGTAATCAGCAACTTGTAGCACAGGAACATGAGAAACAATTATCAGATCACTACAAGGTAATCAGCAACTTGTAGCAAAGGAACATGAGAAACAATTACAGGATCACTATAAGGTAATCGGCTTTCATGTAGCACAGGAACATGAGAAACAATTACAGGATCACTATAAGGTTAGGAGTAGCACAGGAACATTAGAAACAATTACAGGATCAATATAAGGTAATTAGCTTCATGTAGCACAGGAACATTACAAACAATTACAGGATCACTATAAGGTAATCAGCTACATGTAGCACAGGAACATGAGAAACAATTACAGGATCACTATAAGGTAATCAGCAACATGTAGCACATGAACATGAGAAACAATTACAGGATCACTATTAGGTAATCAGCTTCATGTAGCACAGGAACATAAGAAACAATTACAGGATCAATATAAGGTAATCAGCTTCATGTAGCACAGGAAAATTAGAAACAATTACAGGATCACTATAAGGTTATCAGCTACATGTAGCACATGAACATGAGAAACAATTACAGGATCACTATTAGGTAATCAGCTTCATGTAGCACAGGAACATGAGAAACAATTACAGGATCACTATAAGGTAATCAGCTACATGTAGCACAGGAACATGAGAAACAATTACAGGATCACTATAAGGTAATCAGCAACTTGATGCACAGGAACATGAGAAACAATTACAGGATCACTATAAGGTAATCAGCTACATGTAGCACAGGAACATGAGAAACAATTACAGGATCACTATAAGGTAAGGAGCTAGCACAGGAACATGAGAAACAATTACAGGATCACTATAAGGTAATCAGCTACATGTAGCACAGGAACATGAGAAACAATTACAGGATCACTATAAGATAATCAGCTATATGTAGCACAGGAACATGAGAAACAATTACAGGATCACTATAAGGTAATCAGCTTCATGTAGCACAGGAACATGAGAAACAATTACAGGATCACTACAAGGTAATCAGCTACATGTAGCACAGGAACATGAGAAACAATTATAGGATCACTATAAGGTAAGGAGTAGCACAGGAACATGAGAAACAATTATAGGATCACTATAAGGTAATCAGCTACATGTAGCACAGGAACATGAGAAACAATTACAGGATCACTATAAGGTAAGGAGTAGCACAGGAACATGAGAAACAATTACAGGATCACTATAAGGTAAGGAGTAGCACAGGAACATGAGAAACAATTACAGGATCACTATAAGGTAATCAGCAACTTGTAGCACAGTAACATGAGAAACAATTTTAGGATCACTATAAGGTAAGGAGTAGCACAGGAACATTAGAAACAATTACAGGATCACTATAAGGTAATCAGCTACATGTAGCACAGGAACATTAGAAACAATTACAGGATCACTATAAGGTAATTAGCTTCATGTAGCACAGGAACATTACAAACAATTACAGGATCACTATAAGGTAATCAGCTACATGTAGCACAGGAACATGAGAAACAATTACAGGATCACTATAAGGTAATCAGCAACATGTAGCACATGAACATGAGAAACAATTACAGGATCACTATTAGGTAATCAGCTTCATGTAGCACAGGAACATGAGAAACAATTACAGGATCACTATAATGTAATCAGCTACATGTAGCACAGGAACATGAGAAACAATTACAGGATCACTATAAGGTAATCAGCAACTTGTAGCACAGGAACATGAGAAACAATTACAGGATCACTATAAGGTAATCAGCAACATGTAGCACAGGAACATGAGAAACAATTACAGGATCACTATAAGGTATTCAGCTACATGTAGCACAGGAACATAAGAAACAATTACAGGATCACTATAAGGTAATCAGCAACATGTAGCACATGAACATGAGAAACAATTATAGGATCACTATAAGGTAATTAGCTACATGTAGCACAGGAACATGAGAAACAATTACAGGATCACTATAAGGTAATCAGCTACATGTAGCACAGGAACATGAGAAACAATTATAGGATCACTATAAGGTAAGGAGTAGCACAGGAACATTACAAACAATTACAGGATCACTATAAGGTAATCAGCTACATGTAGCACAGGAACATGAGAAACAATTACAGGATCACTATAAGGTAATCAGCAACATGTAGCACATGAACATGAGAAACAATTACAGGATCACTATTAGGTAATCAGCTTCATGTAGCACAGGAACATGAGAAACAATTACAGGATCACTATAAGGTAATCAGCTACATGTGGCACAGGAACATGAGAAACAATTACAGGATCACTATAAGGTAATCAGCAACTTGTAGCACAGGAACATGAGAAACAATTACAGGATCACTATAAGGTAATTAGCTACATGTAGCACAGGAACATGAGAAACAATTACAGGATCACTATAAGGTAAGGAGCTAGCACAGGAACATGAGAAACAATTACAGGATCACTATAAGGTAATCAGCTACATGTAGCACAGGAACATGAGAAACAATTACAGGATCACTATAAGGTAATCAGCAACCTATAGCACAGGAACATGAGAAACAAATACAGGATCACTATAAGGTAATCAGCTACATGTAGCACAGGAACATGAGAAACAATTACAGGATCACTATAAGGTAAGGAGTAGCACAGGAACATTAGAAACAATTACAGGATCACTATAAGGTAATCAGCTACATGTAGCACAGGAACATGAGAAACAATTACAGGATCACTATAAGGTAAGGAGTAGCACAGGAACATTAGAAACAATTACAGGATCACTATAAGGTAATCAGCTACATGTAGCACATGAACATGAGAAACAATTATAGGATCACTGTAAGGTAATCAGCTACATGTAGCACAGGAACATGAGAAACAATTACAGGATCACTATTAGGTAATCAGCAACATGTAGCACATGAACATGAGAAACAATTACTGGATCACTATTAGGTAATCAGCCTCATGTAGCACAGGAACATGAGAAACAATTACAGGATCACTATAAGGTAATCAGCCACATGTAGCACAGGAACATGAGAAACAATTACAGGATCACTATAAGGTAATCAGCAACTTGTAGCACAGGAACATGAGAAACAATTACAGGATCACTATAAGGTAATCAGCTACATGTAGCACAGGAACATGAGAAACAATTACAGGATCACTATAAGGTAAGGAGCTAGCACAGGAACATAAGAAACAATTACAGGATCACTATAAGGTAATCAGCTACATGTAGCACAGGAACATGAGAAACAATTACAGGATCACTATAAGGTAATCAGCAACATGTAGCACAGGAACATGAGAAACAATTACAGGATCACTACAAGGTAATCAGCAACTTGTAGCAAAGGAACATGAGAAACAATTACAGGATCACTATAAGGTAATCGGCTTTCATGTAGCACAGGAACATGAGAAACAATTACAGGATCACTATAAGGTAAGGAGTAGCACAGGAACATTAGAAACAATTACAGGATCAATATAAGGTAATTAGCTTCATGTAGCACAGGAACATTACAAACAATTACAGGATCACTATAAGGTAATCAGCTACATGTAGCACAGGAACATGAGAAACAATTACAGGATCACTATAAGGTAATCAGCAACATGTAGCACATGAACATGAGAAACAATTACAGGATCACTATTAGGTAATCAGCTTCATGTAGCACAGGAACATAAGAAACAATTACAGGATCAATATAAGGTAATCAGCTTCATGTAGCACAGGAAAATTAGAAACAATTACAGGATCACTATAAGGTTATCAGCTACATGTAGCACATGAACATGAGAAACAATTACAGGATCACTATTAGGTAATCAGCTTCATGTAGCACAGGAACATGAGAAACAATTACAGGATCACTATAAGGTAATCAGCTACATGTAGCACAGGAACATGAGAAACAATTACAGGATCACTATAAGGTAATCAGCAACTTGATGCACAGGAACATGAGAAACAATTACAGGATCACTATAAGGTAATCAGCTACATGTAGCACAGGAACATGAGAAACAATTACAGGATCACTATAAGGTAAGGAGCTAGCACAGGAACATGAGAAACAATTACAGGATCACTATAAGGTAATCAGCTACATGTAGCACAGGAACATGAGAAACAATTACAGGATCACTATAAGGTAATCAGCAACCTATAGCACAGGAACATGAGAAACAAATACAGGATCACTATAAGGTAATCAGCTACATGTAGCACAGGAACATGAGAAACAATAACAGGATCACTATAAGGTAAGGAGTAGCACAGGAACATTAGAAACAATTACAGGATCACTATAAGGTAATCAGCTACATGTAGCACAGGAACATGAGAAACAATTACAGGATCACTATAAGGTAAGGAGTAGCACAGGAACATTAGAAACAATTACAGGATCACTATAAGGTAATCAGCTACATGTAGCACATGAACATGAGAAACAATTATAGGATCACTATAAGGTAATCAGCTACATGTAGCACAGGAACATGAGAAACAATTACAGGATCACTATTAGGTAATCAGCAACATGTAGCACATGAACATGAGAAACAATTACAGGATCACTATTAGGTAATCAGCCTCATGTAGCACAGGAACATGAGAAACAATTACAGGATCACTATAAGGTAATCAGCCACATGTAGCACAGGAACATGAGAAACAATTACAGGATCACTATAAGGTAATCAGCAACTTGTAGCACAGGAACATGAGAAACAATTACAGGATCACTATAAGGTAATCAGCTACATGTAGCACAGGAACATGAGAAACAATTACAGGATCACTATAAGGTAAGGAGCTAGCTCAGGAACATAAGAAACAATTACAGGATCACTATAAGGTAATCAGCAACATGTAGCACAGGAACATGAGAAACAATTACAGGATCACTATAAGGTAATCAGCAACATGTAGCACAGGAACATGAGAAACAATTATCGGATCACTACAAGGTAATCAGCAACTTGTAGCAAAGGAACATGAGAAACAATTACAGGATCACTATAAGGTAATCGGCTTTCATGTAGCACAGGAACATGAGAAACAATTACAGGATCACTATAAGGTAAGGAGTAGCACAGGAACATTAGAAACAATTACAGGATCAATATAAGGAAATTAGCTTCATGTAGCACAGGAACATTACAAACAATTACAGGATCACTATAAGGTAATCAGCTACATGTAGCACAGGAACATGAGAAACAATTACAGGATCACTATAAGGTAATCAGCAACATGTAGCACATGAACATGAGAAACAATTACAGGATCACTATTAGGTTATCAGCTTCATGTAGCACAGGAACATGAGAAACAATTACAGGATCACTATAAGGTAATCAGCTACATGTAGCACAGGAACATGAGAAACAATTACAGGATCACTATAAGGTAATCAGCAACTTGTAGCACAGGAACATGAGAAACAATTACAGGATCACTATAAGGTAATCAGCTACATGTAGCACAGGAACATGAGAAACAATTACAGGATCACTAGAAGGTAAGGAGCTAGCACAGGAACATGAGAAACAATTACAGGATCACTATAAGGTAATCAGCTACATGTAGCACAGGAACATGAGAAACAATTACAGGATCACTATAAGGTAATCAGCAACATGTAGCACAGGAACATGAGAAACAAATACAGGATCACTATAAGGTAATCAGCTACATGTAGCACAGGAACATGAGAAACAATTACAGGATCACTATAAGGTAAGGAGTAGCACAGGAACATTAGAAACAATTACAGGATCACTATAAGGTAATCAGCTACATGTAGCACAGGAACATGAGAAACAATTGCAGGATCACTATAAGGTAAGGAGTAGCACAGGAACATTAGAAACAATTACAGGATCACTATAAGGTAATCAGCTACATGTAGCACATGAACATGAGAAACAATTATAGGATCACTATAAGGTAATCAGCTACATGTAGCACAGGAACATGAGAAACAATTACAGGATCACTATTAGGTAATCAGCAACATGTAGCACATAAACATGAGTAACAATTACAGGATCACTATTAGGTAATCAGCCTCATGTAGCACAGGAACATGAGAAACAATTACAGGATCACTATAAGGTAATCAGCTACATGTAGCACAGGAACATGAGAAACAATTACAGGATCACTATAAGGTAATCAGCAACTTGTAGCACAGGAACATGAGAAACAATTACAGGATCACTATAAGGTAATCAGCTACATGTAGCACAGGAACATGAGAAACAATTACAGGATCACTATAAGGTAAGGAGCTAGCACAGGAACATAAGAAACAATTACAGGATCACTATAAGGTAATCAGCTACATGTAGCACAGGAACATGAGAAACAATTACAGGATCACTATAAGGTAATCAGCTACATGTAGCACAGGAACATGAGAAACAATTACAGGATCACTATAAGGTAATCAGCAACTTGTAGCACAGGAACATGAGAAACAATTACAGGATCACTATAAGGTAATCCGCTTCATGTAGCACAGGAACATTAGAAACAATTACAGGATCACTATAAGGTAATCAGCTACATGTAGCACAGGAACATGAGAAACAATTACAGGATCAATATAAGGTAATCAGCTTCATGTAGCACAGGAACATTAGAAACAATTACAGGATCACTATAAGGTAATCAGCAACTTGTAGCACAGGAACATGAGAAACAATTACAGGATCACTATAAGGTAATCAGCAACATGTAGCACAGGAACATGAGAAACAATTACAGGATCAATATTAGGTAATCAGCTACATGTAGCACAGGAACATTAGAAACAATTACAGGATCACTATAAGGTTATCAGCTACATGTAGCACAGGAACATGAGAAACAATTACAGGATCAATATAAGGTAATCAGCTTCATGTAGCACAGGAACATTAGAAACAATTACAGGATCACTATAAGGTAATCAGCAACTTGTAGCACAGGAACATGAGAAACAATTACAGGATCACTATAAGGTAATCAGCTACATGTAGCACAGGAACATGAGAAACAATTACAGGATCACTTTAAGGTTATCAGCAACTTGTAGCACAGGAACATGAGAAACAATTACAGGATCACTATAAGGTAATCAGCTACATGTAGCACAGGAACATGAGAAACAATTACAGGATCACTATAAGGTAAGGAGCTAGCACAGGAACATGAGAAACAATTACAGGATCACTATAAGGTAATCAGCAACTTGTAGCACAGGAACATGAGAAACAATTACAGGATCACTATAAGGTAATCAGCTACATGTAGCACAGGAACATGAGAAACAATTACAGGATCACTTTAAGGTTATCAGCAACTTGTAGCACAGGAACATGAGAAACAATTACAGGATCACTATAAGGTAATCAGCTACATGTAGCACAGGAACATGAGAAACAATTACAGGATCACTATAAGGTAAGGAGCTAGCACAGGAACATGAGAAACAATTACAGGATCACTATAAGGTAATCGGCTACATGTAGCACAGGAACATGAGAAACAAATACAGGATCACTATAAGGTAATCAGCTACATGTAGCACAGGAACATGAGAAACAATTATAGGATCACTACAAGGTAATCAGCAACTTGTAGCAAAGGAACATTAGAAACAATTACAGGATCACTATAAGGTAATCAGCTACATGTAGCACAGGAACATGAGAAACAATTACTGGATCACTATAAGGTAATCAGCAACTTGTAGCACAGGAACATGAGAAACAATTACAGGATCACTACAAGGTAATCAGCAACTTGTAGCAAAGGAACATTAGAAACAAATACAGGATCACTATAAGGTAATCAGCTACATGTAGCACATGAACATGAGAAACAATTATAGGATCACTATAAGGTAATCAGCAACATGTAGCACAGGAACATGAGAAGTAATTACAGGATTACTATAAGGTAATCAGCTACATGTAGCACAGGAACATGAGAAACAATTATAGAATCACTATAAGGTAATCAGCTACATGTAGCACAGGAACATGAGAAACAATTATAGGATCACTATAAGGTAATCAGCTTCATGTAGCACATGAACATGAGAAACAATTACAGGATCACTACAAGGTAATCAGCAACTTGTAGCAAAGGAACATGAGAAACAATTACAGGATCACCATAAGGTAATCAGCCTCATGTAGCAAAGGAACATGAGAAACAATTACAGGATCACTACAAGGTAATCAGCAACTTGTAGCACAGGAACATGAGAAACAATTACAGGATCACCATAAGGTAATCAGCTACATGTAGCACAGGAACATGAGAAACAATTACAGGATCACTACAAGGTAATCAGCAACTTGTAGCAAAGGAACATTAGAAACAATTACAGGATCACTATAAGGTAATCAGCTACATGTAGCACATGAACATGAGAAACAATTATAGGATCACTATAAGGTAATCAGCTACATGTAGCACAGGAACATGAGAAACAATTATAGGATCACTATAAGGTAATCAGCAACATGTAGCACAGGAACATGAGAAACAATTACAGGATCACTACAAGGTAATCAGCTACATGTAGCACATGAACATGAGAAACAATTATAGGAGCACTATAAGGTAATCAGCTACATGTAGCACATGAACATGAGAAACAATTATAGGATCACTATAAGGTTATCAGCAACATGTAGCACAGGAACATGAGAAACAATTATAGGATCACTATAAGGTAATCAGCTACATGTAGCACTGGAACATGAGAAACAATTATAGAATTACTATAAGGTAATCAGCTACATGTAGCACAGGAACATGAGAAACAAATACAGGATCACTATAAGGTAATCAGCTACATGTAGCACAGGAACATGAGAAACAATTATAGAATTACTATAAGGTAATCAGCTACATGTAGCACAGGAACATGAGAAACAAATACAGGGTCACTATATGGTAATCAGCTACATGTAGCACAGGAACATGAGAAACAATTACAGGATCACTATAAGGTAAGGAGCTAGCACAGGAACATGAGAAACAAATACAGGGTCACTATAAGGTAATCAGCTACATGTAGCACATGAACATGAGAAACAATTATAGGATCACTATAAGGTAATCAGCTACATGTAGCACAGGAACATGAGAAACAATTATAGGATCACTATAAGGTAATCAGCAACATGTAGCACAGGAACATGAGAAACAATTATAGGATCACTATAAGGTAATCAGCTACATGTAGCACAGGAACATGAGAAACAATTATAAAATTACTATAAGGTAATCAGCTACATGTAGCACATGAACATGAGAAACAATTATTGGATCACTATAAGGTAATCAGCAACATGTAGCACAGGAACATGAGAAACAATTATAGGATCACTATAAGGTAATCAGCTACATGTAGCACAGGAACATGAGAAACAATTATAGAATTACTATAAGGTAATCAGCTACATGTAGCACAGGAACATGAGAAACAAATACAGGATCACTTTAAGGTAATCAGCTACATGTAGCACAGGAACATGAGAAACAATTATAGAATTACTATAAGGTAATCAGCTACATGTAGCACAGGAACATGAGAAACAAATACAGGGTCACTATAAGGTAATCAGCTACATGTAGCACAGGAACATGAGAAACAATTACAGGATTACTATAAGGTAAGGAGCTAGCACAGGAACATGAGAAACAAATACAGGGTCACTATAAGGTAATCAGCTACATGAAGCACAGGAACATGAGAAACAATTATAGGATCACTATAAGGTAATCAGCTACATGTAGCACAGGAACATGAGAAACAATTATAGGATCACTATAAGGTTATCAGCAACATGTAGCACAGGAACATGAGAAACAATTATAGGATCACTATAAGGTAATCAGCTACATGTAGCACAGGAACATGAGAAACAATTATAGAATTACTATAAGGTAATCAGCTACATGTAGCACATGAACATGAGAAACAATTATAGGATCACTATAAGGTAATCAGCAACATGTAGCACAGGAACATGAGAAACAATTATAGGATCACTATAAGGTAATCAGCTACATGTAGCACAGGAACATGAGAAACAATTATAGAATTACTATAAGGTAATCAGCTACATGTAGCACAGGAACATGAGAAACAAATACAGGATCACTATAAGGTAATCAGCTACATGTAGCACAGGAACATGAGAAACAATTATGGAATTACTATAAGGTAATCAGCTACATGTAGCACAGGAACATGAGAAACAAATACAGGGTCACTATAAGGTAATCAGCTACACGTAGCACAGGAACATGAGAAACAATTACAGGATCACTATAAGGTAAGGAGCTAGCACAGGAACATGAGAAACAAATACAGGGTCACTATAAGGTAATCAGCTACATGTAGCACAGGAACATGAGAAACAATTACAGGATCACTATAAGGTAAGGAGCTAGCACAGGAACATGAGAAACAATTACAGGATCACTATAAGGTAATCAGCTACATGTAGCACAGGAACATGAGAAACAATTATAGGATCACTATAAGGTAATCAGCTACATGTAGCACAGGAACATGAGAAACAATTACAGGGTCACTATAAGGTAATCAGCTACATGTAGCACATGAACATGAGAAACAATTATAGGATCACTATAAGGTAATCAGCAACATGTAGCACAGGAACATGAGAAGTAATTACAGGATTACTATAAGGTAATCAGCTACATGTAGCACAGGAACATGAGAAACAATTATAGAATCACTATAAGGTAATCAGCTACATGTAGCACAGGAACATGAGAAACAATTATAGGATCACTATAAGGTAATCAGCTTCATGTAGCACATGAACATGAGAAACAATTACAGGATCACTACAAGGTAATCAGCAACTTGTAGCAAAGGAACATGAGAAACAATTACAGGATCACCATAAGGTAATCAGCCTCATGTAGCAAAGGAACATGAGAAACAATTACAGGATCACTACAAGGTAATCAGCAACTTGTAGCACAGGAACATGAGAAACAATTACAGGATCACCATAAGGTAATCAGCTACATGTAGCACAGGAACATGAGAAACAATTACAGGATCACTACAAGGTAATCAGCAACTTGTAGCAAAGGAACATTAGAAACAATTACAGGATCACTATAAGGTAATCAGCTACATGTAGCACATGAACATGAGAAACAATTATAGGATCACTATAAGGTAATCAGCTACATGTAGCACAGGAACATGAGAAACAATTATAGGATCACTATAAGGTAATCAGCAACATGTAGCACAGGAACATGAGAAACAATTACAGGATCACTACAAGGTAATCAGCTACATGTAGCACATGAACATGAGAAACAATTATAGGAGCACTATAAGGTAATCAGCTACATGTAGCACATGAACATGAGAAACAATTATAGGATCACTATAAGGTTATCAGCAACATGTAGCACAGGAACATGAGAAACAATTATAGGATCACTATAAGGTAATCAGCTACATGTAGCACTGGAACATGAGAAACAATTATAGAATTACTATAAGGTAATCAGCTACATGTAGCACAGGAACATGAGAAACAAATACAGGATCACTATAAGGTAATCAGCTACATGTAGCACAGGAACATGAGAAACAATTATAGAATTACTATAAGGTAATCAGCTACATGTAGCACAGGAACATGAGAAACAAATACAGGGTCACTATATGGTAATCAGCTACATGTAGCACAGGAACATGAGAAACAATTACAGGATCACTATAAGGTAAGGAGCTAGCACAGGAACATGAGAAACAAATACAGGGTCACTATAAGGTAATCAGCTACATGTAGCACATGAACATGAGAAACAATTATAGGATCACTATAAGGTAATCAGCTACATGTAGCACAGGAACATGAGAAACAATTATAGGATCACTATAAGGTAATCAGCAACATGTAGCACAGGAACATGAGAAACAATTATAGGATCACTATAAGGTAATCAGCTACATGTAGCACAGGAACATGAGAAACAATTATAAAATTACTATAAGGTAATCAGCTACATGTAGCACATGAACATGAGAAACAATTATTGGATCACTATAAGGTAATCAGCAACATGTAGCACAGGAACATGAGAAACAATTATAGGATCACTATAAGGTAATCAGCTACATGTAGCACAGGAACATGAGAAACAATTATAGAATTACTATAAGGTAATCAGCTACATGTAGCACAGGAACATGAGAAACAAATACAGGATCACTTTAAGGTAATCAGCTACATGTAGCACAGGAACATGAGAAACAATTATAGAATTACTATAAGGTAATCAGCTACATGTAGCACAGGAACATGAGAAACAAATACAGGGTCACTATAAGGTAATCAGCTACATGTAGCACAGGAACATGAGAAACAATTACAGGATTACTATAAGGTAAGGAGCTAGCACAGGAACATGAGAAACAAATACAGGGTCACTATAAGGTAATCAGCTACATGAAGCACAGGAACATGAGAAACAATTATAGGATCACTATAAGGTAATCAGCTACATGTAGCACAGGAACATGAGAAACAATTATAGGATCACTATAAGGTTATCAGCAACATGTAGCACAGGAACATGAGAAACAATTATAGGATCACTATAAGGTAATCAGCTACATGTAGCACAGGAACATGAGAAACAATTATAGAATTACTATAAGGTAATCAGCTACATGTAGCACATGAACATGAGAAACAATTATAGGATCACTATAAGGTAATCAGCAACA
Organism: Loripinus fragilis; assembly: GCA_964019695.1. NCBI lineage: Eukaryota > Metazoa > Mollusca > Bivalvia > Lucinida > Lucinidae > Loripinus > Loripinus fragilis. Next base: position 11,211,570 of record OZ026527.1, read on the forward strand.
TGTAGCACAGGAACATGAGAAACAATTATAGGATCACTATAAGGTAATCAGCTACATGTAGCACAGGAACATGAGAAACAATTATAGAATTACTATAAGGTAATCAGCTACATGTAGCACAGGAACATGAGAAACAAATACAGGATCACTATAAGGTAATCAGCTACATGTAGCACAGGAACATGAGAAACAATTATGGAATTACTATAAGGTAATCAGCTACATGTAGCACAGGAACATGAGAAACAAATACAGGGTCACTATAAGGTAATCAGCTACACGTAGCACAGGAACATGAGAAACAATTACAGGATCACTATAAGGTAAGGAGCTAGCACAGGAACATGAGAAACAAATACAGGGTCACTATAAGGTAATCAGCTACATGTAGCACAGGAACATGAGAAACAATTACAGGATCACTATAAGGTAAGGAGCTAGCACAGGAACATGAGAAACAATTACAGGATCACTATAAGGTAATCAGCTACATGTAGCACAGGAACATGAGAAACAATTATAGGATCACTATAAGGTAATCAGCTACATGTAGCACAGGAACATGAGAAACAATTACAGGGTCACTATAAGGTAATCAGCTACATGTAGCACAGGAACATGAGAAACAATTATAGGAGCACTATAAGGTAATCAGCAACATGTAGCACAGGAACATTAGAAACAATTACAGGATCACTATAAGGTATTCAGCTACATGTAGCACAGGAACATGAGAAACAAATATAGAATTACTATAAGGTAATCAGCTACATGTAGCACAGGAACATGAGAAACAATTATAGAATTACTATAAGGTAATCAGCTTCATGTAGCACAGGAACATTAGAAACAATTACAGGATCACTATAAGGTATTCAGCTACATGTAGCACAGGAACATGAGAAACAATTACAGGATCACTATAAGGTAATCAGCTACATGTAGCACATGAACATGAGAAACAATTACAGGATCACTATAAGGTATTCAGCTACATGTAGCACAGGAACATGAGAAACAATTACAGGATCACTACAAGGTAATCAGCAACATGTAGCACAGGAACATGAGAAACAATTACAGGATCACTATAAGGTAATCAGCTACATGTAGCACAGGAACATGAGAAACAATTACAGGGTCACTATAAGGTAATCAGCTACATGTAGCACAGGAACATGAGAAACAATTACAGGATCACTATAAGGTAAGGAGCTAGCACAGGAACATGAGAAACAAATACAGGATCACTATAAGGTAATCAGCTACATGTAGCACAGGAACATGAGAAACAATTACAGGATCACTATAAGGTAATCAGCAACTTGTAGCACAGGAACATGAGAAACAATTATCGGATCACTACAAGGTAATCAGCCTCATGTAGCACAGGAACATGAGAAACAATTACAGGATCACTATAAGGTATTCAGCTACATGTAGCACAGGAACATGAGAAACAATTACAGGATCACTATAAGGTAATCAGCAACTTGTAGCACAGGAACATGAGAAACAATTACAGGATCACTATAAGGTAATCAGCAACATGTAGTACAGGAACATGAGAAACAATTACAGGATCACTATAAGGTAATCAGCAACTTGTAGCACAGGAACATGAGAAACAAATATATTTTATTAATGTCAAGGTCAATTGATTTCTATTAGAGTTGATGCCTTTTGAATGTTGTAAAACATTTCTGGATAACTCCCCTTATATTACAGTCTATGTTTAATTAAGCTGAGACAATAACATTTACCATTAGTCTAAGAAAGTTATGTAGCTTTATTGCATGACATAGACATAGAAAAGGTATGTTTGATACATGTCATGGACCAAAAGTCTTAGAGTCTCCTTAAAGAAAAGGTTTGTACCATATATACATGACCTGGACCATGAGGGGTTTTTTTGGAGGGGGGGGGATGGGGAGGTTTGGCTCAGTGGTAGACTGCTTGGCTCGAGATAGAGGGGTTGCAGGTTCGATCCTCACTGGTAGCATTGCGTCCTTGAGTAAGACGCTGAGTACTGGTTCATCCCAGGAAGACCTGTCTTGACATGAATGAAAAATTGTTGACTTGGGTGTAAAGAATCAAAACAAAACAAAAGAGTTTTGTACCAATGCATGTTATAGGTCATAATTCTACATCCAAGTCAGTAAGTCATTGGTTCAGATACACAAACAAATTTGAGCATAAAATTATAGGTATTCCTCATACATCAGGTGAAACATAAGTATTGGGTGTCTCATTGAGACAGCTCTTTTGAGTATGCACAATGTTTCGGTGGAGTAAGAAAATAATCAATTTTTTAAATACACTCTCTTACCAAGGAGTCTGAGTAAATATCTGTAATAGCAAGCTGATCAGGATGTACACTTGTTTCAACACTGCAACTTGTAAATCAATAATTAAACTGAATAGTCTGAAAAAACTGAAGTTGATAAGGCCAGAATTTTCTTATTAGTTGATTTACTGGATTTTTTTTTCAGATTTAGGGTTGGGGACACACACAAAAGAACCCTCTGAAAATGACCAGTTAAATTGTCATTTTCAGAGCTTTTTTTTTAAATATCTCCAGAACAAACAATAAAACTAGTGAAGTAAACCAACAGTCTGTATTAAATCTTTAAATATTTCATAATTTTCTTGAAAATCTGCATAGGACAATCACTTTTAACATTGTCACTCTAAAAAATTCACAGACAGAAGCTCAAAAATATATGATTTTTTTCAACGAAACAAATATTTAGAGTCGGCGGATAAAATAAAAAAATAATTTTAGAAATTAATTTTTTCTTTCCGGAAAATTACAGTAGGAGGGTTTGTAAATCAACTTATAAAAAAGTTAAGGCCTAAGGCATAGTAGATACTTCAGTTGGACAGGGGTCTCTTAGTTACATTGCATGTATCTTTGAACTGATACTGTAGTTGCCTGTCAACGCTAAACTGCGAATCTGGGAGAGAATTAATTACATGAGATTTTATTTTTATTTTAGTTTCAACAGCAACAACTAGCAAAAGAACATGAAAGACAACTACAAGAACATTTTAAGGTACATACAGTGTGATAATGAGTGATCTTATCTCTTCCTATGTTTGTGTTCCTAACACCCTAACCCTGTGTATAAAATTCCTTCCACCTTTTGTAAGACAGTGCTGTTCATCTTCCAGTAACCTATGTTAGCATTTAGCCCAATCCATTACAGATATAGTCAGAAGTGTAATTTGAAAAAAAGAAGCTAAAACTTGAACATCATCTTTCAATATAATATATCTTTTTGCATTTTAGACAAAACATTGAAAAAAGTCATTGTATCTTTGATGAGATAACAACCGGTATAAGAGTAAAAAACATGTCACTTTCTGGACAAACTCTGTGAAAAGAGTGAATATGGCACTTTCTGGACAAACAAGTTATGAGAAGAGTCAATATGTCACTTTTTTTGCCAAACACAATAAATAGAGTCAATAAAATGTCACTTTCTGGACAAAAACTATAAAAAGAGTCAATAACATGTATGATCATGGACACACTCTATGACAAGAGTCAATGAAATGTCACTTTCTGGACTAGCACTATGAAAAGAGTCAATAAAATGTCACATTTTTGACAAACACTATGAAAAGAGTCAATAAAATGTCACTTTCTGGACAGACACTATGAAAAGAGTCAATAAAGTATATCATCCTGGACAAACACCATCAAAAGAGTCAATAAAATATCACTTTTTGGACAAACACTTTGAAAAGAGTCAATAAAGTATATCATCCTGGACAAACACCATCAAAAGAGTCAATAAAAAATCACTTTTTGGACAAACACTTTGAAAAGAGTCATTAAAGTATATCATCCTGGACAAACACCATCAAAAGAGTCAATAAAATATCACTTTTTGGACAAACACTTTGAAAAGAGTCAATAAAATGTCACTTTCTGGACACATTCTATGACAAGAGTCAATGAAATGTCACTTTCTGAACTTACACTATGAAAAGAGTCAATAAAATGTCACATTCTTGACAAACACTATGAAAAGAGTCAATAAAACGTCACTTTCCGGACAGACACTATGAAAAGAGTCAATAGAGTATATCATCCTTGACAAACACCATCAAAAGAGTCAATAAAATATCATTTTTTGGACAAACACTATGAAAAGAGTCAATAAAATGTCACTTTCTGGACAAAAACTATGAAAAGAGTCAATAAAATGTATCATTTGGGACAAACACTATCATAAGATTCAGATGTCATATCCTGGACAAAAACAAGCCGGGCCGCATAGCGCAGTCAGAAACATGTTTAACTGCAGATTCAGGGGTCACAAGTTTGCTCCCAGCCAGGTCCCATACTTTCATGGAGATTGATCATGAAATAATTCCTACGCCTATTCTCCTCCCTTCCACTGATTCAAGAAGGGTTCTTGTCAGTTACAAGGGAAAGTATGTGCATGAAATACTGGTTAGCCGCTTAGTCAAGCTTTCCCAGGAAGAAGTGTGGTTAGGTGAACTGACCGTCCCGTCATGACCATAGCAGCTGTTGATTTGGAGGTTAAGCATAAAACCAAGCAAAACAAATGGACAAAAACAATAAAAAGAGGCAATAAAATGCCACTTTCTTGACAAACACTATTAAAAGAGTCAATAAAATGTCCCTTTCTGAACAAACTGTATAAAAAGAGTCAATAAAATGTTATTTTACGGACAAACAAGTTATGAAAAGAGTCAATATGTCACTTTCTGGACAAACACTATGAAAAGAGTCAATATGTCACTTTCTGGACAAACACTATGAAAAGAGTCAATCAAATGTCACTTTCTGGACAAACACTATGAAAAGAGTCAATAAAATGTCACTTCCTGGACAAACACTATGAAAAGAGTCAATAAAATGTCACTTCCTGGACAAACACTATGAAAAGAGTCAATAAAATGTCACTTTCTGAACAAACACTATGAAAAGAGTCAATAAAATGTCACTTTCTGGACAAACACTATGAAAAGAGTCAATAAATGTCACTTTCTGGACAAACACTATGAAAAGAGTCAATAAAATGTCACTTTCTGGACAAACACTATGAAAAGAGTCAATAAATGTCACTTTCTGGACAAACACTATGAAAAGAGTCAATAAAATGTCACTTTCTGGACAAACACTATGAAAAGAGTCAATAAAATGTCACTCTGGACAAACACAATGAAAAGAGTCAGTAAAATGACACTTTCTGGACAAATTTATTGATAAGAGTCAATAAAATGTTACATTCTGGACAATTACTATGTAAAGAGAATTAAAATGTCACTTTCTGGTCAAAAACTATGAAAAGAGCCATATGAAAAAATTTTTTTGGACAGAACCTTGCGAAAAATTGACATATTATGCTTAGCATTGATGTAGAAGATAAGTGACTTTATAGGATACAATCAGTTCTGTATATGAAACATGAATTACTTGGATTTTAAATGATTTGACTTTCAAAATGATACAGCATAACACTATGAAAATAGTCCATAAAATGTCACTTTCTTGAAAACGCTATGAAGAGAGTCAATAAAATGTCACTTTCTGAACAAACACTATGAAAAGAGTCAATAAAATGTCACTTTCTGGACAAACACTATGAAAAGAGTCAATAAAATGTCACTCTGGACAAACACTATGAAAAGAGTCAATAAAATGTCACTTTCTGGACAAACACTATGAAAAGAGTCAATCAAATGTCACTTTCTGGACAAACACAAAATCAATGTTATTTTCACTGTAGTGACATTTCTTTGGATGGCCTCTACTTTCTTCCTTGACTTCACCAAGTCCACTTCAGAATTTCAAATGTTTGTAACTTTCTTTTAAGGGAACAAAAATGCTAACATCATAATAAAACCATTAGGAATATTTTGTACCAATTTGTTTGGCTTTTCTGCATATCTCCAGCTCTGCTGCTCCTCTGGTTTCAGTATGCTACTCATACAAAAATGTAGGTGTAGGTAAACAAAACTTTTCTTCATAAAAATGTAAATATTTTCTTAACTCATAATTTTTAGCATATGTTTTGGGTGCTCAAAAGAACCATCTCATTAAGACAGTTCTTTTGAGTAACCACAACATATGTTTTGGTTGAGAAATAAGAAAATTATTTTCCTGTTACGTACTCTTAACTAAAGAAGACAGACACATATTTAGGCATTTTTGTGTATTTTGTATAACTTTTATTGGTAAAAATTGGAGGGTATGCCTATGATAGGGAGCTTGGTGGTAGATTGCTTGTATTGTCTCAAGATCAAGGGTTGCCGGTTCGAGCCTCACCAACGTCACTGCGTTGTGTCCTTGAGCAAGACACATTAATCCTTGCTTAGTATTGGTTCAACCCAGGAAGACCCGTCGGACATAACTGAATTTTTTTTGACTTGGACATAAAGAATCAAATCAAACAAACAATGCCTATGGTAGAAGTGACATTTAATAGAGGAAATAAATTAACCCTTTGTATTCAGATGGGCTTTCCCATACATATTGATACAGTAAGTATGGGACTGCCTATTGTCTACTTTAAGGGGTCACAGGTAGAATTTTCTAAATTATGATGTATTTTTGCCCCTGAAGGTTGTTTAAACTTAGCAAATGGTGCAGACCCAGATGAAATGCAGCAGTATATTGCAATACTGCTGCATTTCATCTGGGCATTTCATCTGGGTCTTCACTGTTTGCCAAAGTACCCATTTAGGGGTTTCCAGTATACAAAGGGTTAATGGTGTAAAAGAAATGAACACATTGAGACATTTTCTGCTGTAAGTTTTGCTAAGAAGCAATTTTTTTGTGAAACTAAGAACTTTCAGATAGGATTACAATAAGCATTGCCTGACAGATATGATTATTGTAAGAAATTATAAGGTAAATTTCAGAAATTTATACATGTCATATGACATTTATAATTAATGGTAGCAGTGTAACTTTTTTTCTTTTTTGTTGGCTGTTACTGACATGACCTTAATAGTGTTGATTGGGCAGGGATTTTTGTGTGTTCTCAGGGGCAGAAAATGTTGCCTCATTCCCAGTGGAATTTAGGTGACTTTTTTCCAATTTCGAAAAAAAAAAATTCCAATCTTAAAAAAAAAAAAAAAATTTTTTTTTTTTTTTTTAGTAACCATAGTAAAAAAACACACACACGATTTCTTTTTAGTAACCGTAGTAACCATCCACGGCCAACAGCATACTCTTAGAGCACACACTGTGACCTGGTGACCTTCACCTTTTTTTCATGCTCCTGTGATCTTGTCTGTAAAGTGAATTTGCTTCAGAATCAGATGGGGGATGTGTGCCTTCTTAAATAAAAGGACTGATTTGACTGAAACTTAGTACATACTGTGCTCTTATAGGAGTATGTGTGCTTATTGGATAGAACATGGTATTTACACACTGGATATAGGCGGCATTCAAAAGCGCTCTTAACAATCGATGAACACGGATAGAAAAAACTCTAGAAACAGTGTTTTTGATTGCCATTTGTCGCCCAACTGGCGACAAATGGCAATCAAAAACTCTGTTTCTAATGATGTTTGATCCGTGTTCATCGATAGTAATAATGTTTTCGATTGCTGCCTATCCAGTGTGATTTAGAACAAAAAAAAAAAAAATTCAAGAAATGCCATTAACTCATTCCTTGCCAGCAGTGACTTCTGTCATCTGCTGATAACCTTTGCAAACAGTTTGGGCCCAGGTCAGGACTGATGTTGTGTCGGTTGTCTGGATCCAAACTGTTTGACACTCTGTTAATGTTCCTGAAAGAATTTTTTGGAAAAGTTAATTTTGCAAAAAGTCAGCAGATGACAACAAAAGCATGAAAAATTTACCGAGCATGCAAATTATGGTAATAAGATACTGCAATATGTTTCTTTAAATGAGGTAAAACAATATTGGTTAGTGAATTATGTAAGATAATGTTTCAAACCTGCAAAGATTTATGCACATTTCTGTTATTAATGGAAAGATGATTAAATATTTACATGCCTGCCCTATTCAGCTTAATTAGCGCACTGTCAGTAATCTTTTGAAACATTTTAGATCAAGATCAGGATCTACACTGTTTTTCATCCACACAATAAATCCATATTAACCCATAAAGCGCCACCTATAATTTGCAGCAGACGACAATTTCAAATTTTGCTGCTTTTTCAAATGATATTTCATGAGAATCGCCTGCTGGCAGACGATTCTCACGAAATATCATACCTTAATTTTTTGTAGAATTAGGAAAGATGTCGCACAATTTGTCGTCCCCTGCAGTCGTGATTGGTGCTTTAAGGGTTAGTAATGGAGTTGCATCACTTGGATGAAGGGAAATTAACAGTTCATATGTATAGTGTAAGCTAACCATAAAGTACAACTGTGATGAGTGTATTTGCTCACCTCAGACTCGCCATGTTTTTTGAAAACGTACAGAGAAAGTTTTTTCTCAGCTTTTGATCTGATGCTCTCCATAATCAGACCAGACCTCAGAATCACACCTATATATGGCTAGAATAGGCTTGATTTGGGTTCTTTACACTTTATTTGAATAAATTTCATTATGTATAGAGTTAGACTGGGGATGGAAGGGTTGCTAGTTTGAAACTCACTGCTGGCAGAGGCACTGTGTTGTTTTCTTGAGCAAGACACTTTATCTGCTGCTTAGTACTGGTTCAACCCAGGAAGACTGGAAATCATCCCAACATGCAGGAAGACAGGAAATCATCCCAACATGACTGAAAAATTGTTGTCTAGGACTTAAAACATCAAACAAAAAACAACTAGGCTGCATTTGATGGTACACCATCACAAATAACCCTTTTAAATCTAACCAAAGCACCTGCAAAGTTTGAAGTTGCTTCATCCAAAGGTTTAGGAGGAGATGTATTTACCAAAAATACATTATTTAACCTTTGACCTTGGGGTCAAGGACACACAAAATGCTGCCCAGTACCCTTTACATGATGTGACATATGCACCTGCTGAGTTTGAAGTTGCTTCATCCAAAGGTTTAGGAGGAGATGCATTTACAAAAAAAAACATCATTTGACATTTGACCTTTGGTCAAGGACACGGAAAACCTTGCCTAAACACTCTACATCACATGACCTATACACCTGCAATGTTTGAAGTTGCTACATGGAAGGGTTTAGGAGGAGATTCATTTTCAAGTAAATACATTCTTTGACCATTAACCTTGGTGTCAAGGACACACAAAATGTTGCCCGGTGCCCTCTACATCAGGTGACTATTCTATATTTATTATGTTTCAGCAAATGGTGTTGATCCAGAAGCAACAGGAATATCTAGTGGAGCAACAGAAGCTGGAGGAGAGACAAAGAATGGAGAAGGAGATCTTAGAGAAAGGAAGGCTCTCACAGATCAAGAATAAAAACAAAGATGAAGAAAGTAAGATCTTTAATCCATTATTGGCTGCATTGTTAATTTTCCTCTCTAAAATTACCAGACATAAGCATAAGTTGGAAATGTCCCATTCATTGCATTGGGGTTTGAAGCTAAATGGATATTAAACAAAAACGTTTTTTTTTTTTATCTTTTCGGTGCTGCTTTTCAGAATATGATCTTGTTGCATATCAAATTATGGGGAATGAAAATCTAGAAAGTAAATATTTCACCCTTCAGGCAGCCTTGACCTCTGGGGTAGGGTTAAAATGTTCAAAAAGTATTTTTTGAAAGTGGTCATGTCGCATAGGGTTTTCAAGCAAAAGTTTTGGCTTTACACATCTCTTTATCTCTGGGGTTGTTTAAAGTATTGAAATTGTGCAGTTAAGTTTATTCTTAATTGGAATTTTGCAATTTGACACTAAATCAAGCAGTGTACTACATAATTGATAGGCTTTAGCTTTTACCTCTGAATGATGCCCAAAATAGACGTAGGGTTGGAGAAATGTGATTCATATTTTATGATTTACTCATTTTTCTAAAATAATCCTTCTTTTTGTGATAAAACATTGAGGAATTTCCCTTGTTTTAGATACGTGTCTTCTGTATCGGGGTATCATGCAGTATCTGGGATGTAAAAAAAAATATTTGAGCAGTGGCATGAGATTTCCAACAATTTGACATTTTGACAAGTGTAGACTCAGACAAGGCTCTGCAGCCTCCTTTTAAGCTTAGAAACTCCAAATGGTGTTCAGTCAGTAGCTTAACAATCATGGAATGCTCAGCGACTAGCAAAGGCTCTGATCAGACTGCGCGTATGCGCAGGCTGATCTGAGGCTTTGCTGGTCGCACATACCACATTGTTGGAAATCTCATGCACTGGCTCATTATTTTGTCCTTTTCAATGTTTTACATTGAACATCCCTATGCATCACATGTTCTTTATTTTACATGACTCATTCTTAGATACTTCTAAAAATGTTTTTAGTTAGGCCAAATAAAAAAAAATGAATTGTTTCTTAGGCACCGCCACATCTGTTTAAAATGTCCCGCATTATATATTTTCATTGCTTTCTAAAAAAAAGAAATATCAACCACATTTCCAGTTCAAATTATTGTTATCCATAAAAGTCATGCGGTTCCGCTCAGACGTTGTGGTCCATTGTGGGTACTGTCAGGTTGTTTAATTATTCTAGCATCCATTTCCAGTTGAAAGAGCCAATATTTTCTTCTGTTTTTGTGAGTTGTTGAGCCCCAACAGAGTAAGTTTTATATATCTGTGATGAAATCAAATTACTTCATCTACTTAATGTTCAGATGCTTTTCCTATTTATGGCCTAACATGAATTATATCCGATGAAATAAACGCCCAAGCACAACTTTTAAAAAATATCCTTACGATTTTGGGAAAAAAGTTTCCGCATCTGTTTTTGCCTGAATAAAAATATTAATAAAAACCCCGCCCTGCCGCATCTGTTTTTAAAAAAAATGGCCTGAGAAACAATTCAATATTTTTTTTTTGGCCTTAGTTTCCTAATATGTTACCAGATCCCGGAACCACATAATCTTTGTACTATGTAGTTTTAGTGAAGTAGATGTGTGTACAGTAGTTCAAATACAACACTGCAACACTTGAAAGTCTATAAAGTTGGTTTTTACTTGCCTTGGCTGAAAACATGTTAACCCATTGAGAGCTGTAAACATGAAATGCATGCGCAAACAAATAATTCCCAGATCAGACTGCTCCAAGAGCAGTCTGATCAGGGACTATTTGTTTGCTCTTGACTGCATAGTGAACCGGAAGATTTCATTTCAAGAATTGCTCATCAAAGCATTAATGAGACATGTGTTTGGGTACATATGACGCTAATATGTTTGTTGTGGTGCAAGGCAGCTGTTTCTTGCACATCAGTTCCGCTGAGATTTGACATTAATTTCATTACAAATATCCTGAGGGAAAAAAGTTTAGCAATATACTTTGGGGATTCACAGTTTAGAAGAAATGGGATTTTTGATTTCATAATATCAAAAATATATATTGACAAACGTTTACCAGTACGATGAAATTAACCGGTTGGTATTTCACATAATGTAAAGTCCAATTTTAAGTCCCTTTACAAAAACAGCTTATCTGGCAGTAGCGGGAATATTTTTCTTCTAAAAGTTTTATTTTTCCATCAAATGTTTAGATCTAAAAGCCCAAAAGTGAACACCAGTTTAAAACTGAATGTTCAGTACAGTTTTTAGTTAAAAAATCGTACTTTTTTCAAATTACCTCCCTTTCAATTGAATAGTGTTTGATATTAAAATGCTCAGCAGATCAAATCCTCGCTATAAAAACGTGATTTGTTTCTATTGACCTCTTGTGGGTAGCCATTAGATCATTTTCGAACAGCTGTCATGTTTGAGCACTTGCTAATAAAAAAGATCTAATGCTAAAATATCGCCTATGGGAAAACCCATTATAACAAATTGCTAAACTTTTTGCCCTCAGTAATACATCAAATCAAACTGCAGTAGCAGACCTTTAGATAAGTGTGGGAAGTTAAAGATTATTTTTCTTATTTCTCAACCAAGACATATGTTGTGGGTACACAAAAGAACCATCATATTGGGTTGATTCTTTTGAGCACTCAAAACACATGTTTAAACTGATGGGTCATGAGCGGATCCAGAAAGTTTTGGCAGAGGGGGTCCAAATTTGACTCTTTTTTTTGTATAAAGTTGATGAAGACAGAGATGATCCACATACCACTAAAATCGGGCCATCATCGGCCCGCCAGCGAAACACCATTTAACAATAACAGCTGTTGGGACCTAAATAATCTGGTAAAAGCTGATCCTTTAGAAATAAAAGAGAACCTACAAAACTTAAGAAAAACAAGCTAGGCTTCATTGAGTCTGTTCGTAAGAATTAATGAAATGTGCAATAAACTTTATCATCTGCTCTAGTCCTATTGGGCTCTGTCATATTTGCATCCCTCAAAATTATCTTTAAAAAAAAACCCAGACTTAAATGAGATGCTGCTACATTTGGATCTACACTATTTGTCAAAGTACTGGTTTACATTATTCTCGTAAATATTGGGTTAAAACAACAGATCTTGGCCTACTGCACTCAAACAGACAAAACTCTATTCACACCATTCACCAGTGAATTCTTACCATGACCTTAAAGCTGCATAGTCTGTAACTTTTGATCTTCTAATTTTAAAAATAATGTTTTTATTTTTCAAGAACACAGTAAAAATACTCAAATTCAGGTAAACATTTTACCATTTTCGTAAATCTTAACAAGTTATCACTATCAAAACAACTGCATTTATGTTAAAATTCAACGGTCTAGAATTATTGGAGGGACGCAAATAATTACCAACAAGAGAAAAAAACACCTATTTGATAAGATCATTCACTTTTCCATGCAGTTTTCAGCTGTACTGAACATTTTTATTGTAAAAACATAGCTTAATTCTACTTTTACAAATGATTTAAAAACAAAATAAAATTTTTCGAAGAATGTTCATAGTTACAGAGTATGCAGCTTTAGCTATTTGTAATTTCTCAATGTACCATCATTCATGTCCTGATCTAAGCTATTTGTAATTTCTCAATGTACCATCATTCATGTCCTGATCTAAGCTATTTGTAATTTCTCAATGTACCATCATTCATGTCCTGATCTAAGCTATTTGTAATTTCTCAATGTACCATCATTCATGTCCTGATCTAAGCTATTTGTAATTTCTCAATGTACCATCATTCATGTTCTGATCTTTACTATTTGTAATTTCTCAATGTACCATCATTCATATCCTGATCTAAACTATTTGTAATTCCTCACTATATCATCATTCACATACTGATCTTTACTATTTGTAACTCCTCAATGTACCATCATTCATATCCTGATCTAAACTATTTGTAATTCCTCACTATATCATCAATCACATCCTGATCTAAGCTATTTGTAATTCCTCAATGTACCATTATTCATATCCTGATCTAAACTATTTGTAATTCCTCAATAACATCATTCACATACTGATTTTTACTATTTGTAATTCCTCAATGTACCATCATTCATATCCTGATCTAAACTATTTGTAATTCCTCACTATATCATCATTCACATCCTGATCTAAGCTATTTGTAATTCCTCAATGTACCATCATTCATATCCTGATCTAAACTATTTGTAATTCCTCACTATATCATCATTCATATTCTGATCTAAGCTATTTGTAATTCCTCACTGTATCCTCATATTTTCCCTGATATTTTCATTGTAACGTGATATTTACCCTGATATTTTCTGTTTGCTATTGCCCACTGTATGGTCATTCTTAATTCCAGGTGCTGTAGCTTCGACTGAGGTGAAACAAAGACTTCAAGACTTTGTGTTATCAAAGAAACAACGAGAAGCGGCAGCAAGAAATAGTCCCCCACAATTCCGCCACTGGTGAGTTGTTACATTGTCAAGGACTGTTTGCTAAGGTCATCCAGGGTTCGCACAGGCTTGAAAAGTACTTGAATTTAGAGGGCTTTCTTGAATAGTCCTTGAAAATTAAATCTGCCAAGAAAAGTACTGGAAAATCACTCAAAAGCCTTGAAAAGTTCTTGAATTCTACTAATTTCTTTAGGACTTAGCACTGTTTATAGAGACCTAAATCAGTATAAAATTGTTGTGCATATGCTGCACCAAATATAGGCAAAACACTTTTATACTAATTTTCTAGTATTATTTCTCCATTATCTCAGTCTAGCATTTTTGAAGTATAAATTAAACACTTAGATCAGGATTTTTCATTAACTTTAAGTCCTTGAAAACTGTTGGAAATCTGTTAGTAGTCCTTGAAAAGTCCTTGAATTTTACTCAAACTTGCCTGTATGAACCCTGTCATCATTAGTAGTTAATGAGTATTACATAGTCCAAGATAAAAGAAGTGTGTTGATGTTTGCTAATGTCCTTCTTAGTAGCTGTATTCATCAGGTTAAGTATGAAACTGCCTAGTTAGCTGTGTATATAGATAAGAAATGATGAATAATGACAAAGTTCACAAGTTTATAAAATATGAAAGAAATTAATCTGACGATAATGTCCAAGCCACATGCACATCCTCATACCCTGAAGAAAACACCTGCAAAGTTTCACAAAGAGCGGTTTAAAACTGTCACACATGCACATCCTCATGCCATGGGGAAAACAGCCGCAAAGTCGCTAAAAAATGTAATAGGAGTTGCGTCCACATTCACGCTTAGGGATATCTGTTGCAATGCAAGGTGGTTCTGGACGACAAATCGTTATGGGCTTATGACGACTGCTTACCTGTGCTGGACGACAGGTAACGGATTTTAGATGACAGATTTAGGGTTTTGGACGACAGTGGAAAGGGGCAACACACACAGACGTCGCATAAAATGATAATATAGTGTGTTTGTCTATTTAAAATAATTTCTGTCATATTAGTGTTTGTAAGTTCTGCATTAGAAGTACAAACACCATAGATATTTGTTGTTAAATTGTAAAACTCTGGTCTAGAACAGAAACTTCAAAACTATGTAATTTGTGATTAATTACTTGCGTTCCCATTATGAAATAAGCATAAATGGGCAGGCAATAGATCTCACATGATTATTCAGTCAATTTTAACATGTCCTTCTTCAAAGAAAACTAAAAACCTCAAAATTTCATTTTTTCTAATGTTACTGGTTAGAGACGACCGTGTAACCGGCAATAGACGACGTCAGTTTTTCTGTAACAGGTGTGAGACGACATTTTTCTTTCTTTTATGAACACTTGAGAAGATGTAAATACTGCTCTGAACCCTATTCAACGCCTGAAGAAGTAGTTCAGCATTGTGCGATCTCCCACCAAATGTTTTTTTTTATTCTTAGATAAAGCTCTGGAAAGAACAACATATTACTTAATAAACAAACATCTAATAGTTATTTGTTTGTTTGATTTGACTCTAAGCCTCTGAGTCAACAATTTTTCAGTTACGTCAGGATGGGTCTTCCTAGGTTGAACCAGTAGTAAGAAAGGGTTTATGTGTCTTGCTCAAGAACACAACGCAGTGACGACGGTGAAGCTGGAACTTGCAACTCCTCAGTCTCGACTCAAACAAACTGCCACTGAGCCACTGCGTCCCTCCAACATCCATTGCTATTTAAAGCAGCGTCCAATTGTACAACGTCAACAATTTGATACAGTATATTAAGTGGAGTAGCGTATATTTTTTAAAAATATTTGGGAGGGTTTATTACCAAAAATAAGGTGGGAAATCTTGCTTTAGAGAGATAAAAAAACAACAGAAGACCACTGGCTCTGTAAACGTTCACCTGATATCTGGGTTTGGTATACGCACAAACTATACAAAACCAGAGGCGAGTTCAATGATGTGAGTGCTGTTGAGCGCTCTTTGTACTGGTGCAAGGTTTTACACGTAGACATTACGAATAAAGATAAGTACTGGAACAACAAGCGCCTGCAAACGATCGCAAAGTTGAACTCAGCCATGTCTTTACGTGTGTAGTGCAAATTATTAAGTGAACATTAAGTCATGTCCCTCTGTTTAGCTTCGCAGCCTTTGAGTATGTGAATTTAATCAAAGGGAGATAAAAATACATTTCAGGGAGAATTGACTTTATTTTGGGGGATTTGGGGGAGAAGTTGAATTAATTTTAGGGATTGGGGAGCAGTGGCAATATGCTTTCAGGGAGCTGAAGAAGTTTTTTCAGGGATTTGGGGAGATTAATTGATTATTTTAAGGGAGCAAGGGAGCAAAGACCCCCCTGGGGGCCTCAATATTTGACTGGGTGGTATTAATTGATTGAACATAAGTATATTAATTAGCTGTAGAAGATGGGCCAGCAACACTTTCTTCAAAAAATGCACATTACTTTGTGTTTTGCTCATATTCGAATCCATGTTTTCACTCTCATTACATTCTAAGACTTCTTCTGAGGGTCCCTCTTCAACGACATAACTGAATAACATTTAACCCTTGGTCAAAACAGAAGATTCTTCAGTGTAAGATATACTTAATAAATTCATCACTGTCGTCTCCACCTGCCACGCTGTCGACAATAACCTGTAACAAAATATTTGCAGTCTTTACACATCTGTAACATGGAAAAATGAATGCAGTACATTCCTTTTGGTTTTAAAAACGTCTTCGTCTATAGTAAGCAGATTTATAAGAAAAATCTTTCTTGGTCTATGTGATGGACAATGCAATGTCTAATCATATCAAGTCACAAAATGATCAAAGGAATCGAAAGTGAAAGTACTAAATAAGGATATGCGGACATGTGTAGTAGTAAAATACAGTTTCAAGAATAAAATGAATCATATACGCGTTAACAAGATACAATCACCATGTTCTACAGGATTAATTAAGTTTAGAAAAGTGTCGTGGACAAATATACAAAGATAAGTTACTTGCGGTTTATTTGTCTTAAGTATCCCGAAAATGATACACATTCAATAACACAAACCTATATTTAAAAATATTTCGTCCAGGACCCGTAACGAATTGTCGTCCAGAACCACCTTACATTGTAACAGACATCCCTAAGCGTGACATTGCACCCACTGACTATTTAGATAGGAAATTGTGAAGGCAAAAAATGTCAAGGTTTGCCAGTTTAAAAAAGTAAATAAATAAAGTGAGGGAGCTGTTCAAACCACATGCACATTCTCATACTTTGAAGAACACAGATGCAAAGTTTCAAAAAGATTGGTATAAAACTGTAAGAAGGTGAAATTTTTCCCAAAATGGTAGTTTTTGTGACCACAATATATTTGAGCCACAACATAAGATTTCCAACAATGTGGTATGTGCGACCAGCAGAGGCTCAGACCAGCCTGAGCATATGCGCAGTCTGGTCAGAGCCTTTGCTAGTCGCTTTAATATTCTATCTATGACTGTTAAAAGGTACTGTCCGAAAAGCATTTGTAGTTTCTAAGCTTAAAAGAAGGCTGCACAGGCTTGTCTGCATCTCTTCATTTCAAAATGCCAAGATTTGTTTGTACTGCCCTTGTACAGCTTTAACTTATATTTTTCTGATTTTATCTTGCAGGCCAGTTGACCAGAATTCTCCACCTACAACAGGGTTGTCTCCCCCATTCAGTCATGCCTTATTAGGAAAGTACGATGATGATTTCCCTCTCAGAAAAACAGGTAGGTTATGTTGGACTGATTGTTTGGCATCTTGCTTTCTTGTTCTGTTGTGCTTCCTCCCACCAAAATATGAAATTAACAACCCTGGATGATTGATTAACAACAACAACAACAACAACAACAACAACAACAACAACAACAACAACAACAACAACAACAACAACAACAACAACAACGTTTGTTGCATTTGTTGTGTCTGAGATACAGTAAATGAGTACAGTAAAACCTGTCTGAAATGGCCACTCTCAAAAAGACCCCAAAATGGTTTTCAAGACCAATTATGGCTTAATGCCGGTCAAAAGTATTGCAGAATGCTCCACGGGGAGCATTCTGCAATACTTTTGACCTTCATTAAGTTACAGTTTGTCATAAAGATCTTTGTTTTGTCTATTTTTGAGTGGCTGCTTAAGGTAGGTTTTACTGTACTCGTAACAAATGTGCCTTGGTACAAGAAAATCTGATTTTCAAGCACAGCAACAAAAGTACAACCTGCGCCTTTTGTTGTTCATTCTCTAGCTCTGGAAGTATGATTTGTAAACTTATGGCACGTAGATTTTGATATTCCAGCTATTCTTTGTAGCTGAAACATTGAGCCTTGCCTAGTACATAACACGGAAGACAGGTTTTCTCAAGACTATAGATGTTAGGCTCTGAATCGATAATATAGCAATTTTACTATAAAAAGATTTTAACCCTTAAGGGGATATATCTTTCAAAAGCTCTTACTTGCGTGAAAATTTTCCTGTATAAACAAGAATTGCTTTTTTGTCAAGGAGACGGATACCTTTGGCCACATTGTTGTATGAACAACTTATACATCTCACATAGATCACTTTACGCCCCAACATACAGCTTTTGAGCAATTTGCAGCATGCTTATCAGTCTTTTTAGAGTTACTTCCTGGTTTGATACCATTTACAATGTTGTGACACGCTGGATGAACTTTAGAAAAAAACAATTGCATGAACATGAACTACAATTATCCGACTACAATATTTAGAAGTATTTTCGCTCAAAATATACAAATTTCTGGCAGAAAAATATATATTTTCAATTTTTGCTTGTGAATGGTTCAAGGTCAAATTAGAAAATTGTAATAATACCAGAAATACATAATATTTGTGTCAAAATACTTTTAAATATTGCAGTCAGTGCTTTGGACCCATGTAATGTAGTGGAGTAGGTAGCATGTCCAATTGATAATCCAACATCATGTTAATAGAGAGGTTGCTATTCACAACCTTGGTCTGATAGATATTATTCTCTCTCTCTACCACTGATTCAAGTTGGGCGCTTGTCAGTTACTGATGGAAGTATGCATACACTAAGTACTGGTGAATCTATTTAGAGCAGCCTTCTCGGATCTGCGTAATATGAAAACTGACCATCCTGATATGTTGAGAAATGTTGAAAGCAATGTTAAGCCCAAGGACAACAACATCATATTAAATGGGAGCGCAGTGGCTCAGTGGTAGAGTGCTTGACTCGAGACCGAAGGGCCGCGGGTTCGAGCCTCACCAGCGTCACTGCATTGTGGTCCTTGAGCAAGACACATTTATCCTAGCTTAGTACTGGTTCAACCCAGGAAGACCCGTCCCTGTTTAACTGAAAGATTGTTGATGGACGTAAAGAATCAAATCAAACAAAATCATATTAAATATCAAACATTAAACCAAGATGTCACACGAGTTGTCATCTGCTGCACAATTTTACGAAGGAATTAAAAGTAAATGACCATGAAAAAAGGGAGCCATTTACATGACAATGTCATGTCTAAATCAATGCTGTAAAGGGACTGCTCTGTACTTTGTTGAACAGTGAAGACCCAGGCAGCAGAATGTGGCATTTCATCAGTCTGCACTGTTTTCAAAGACAATAACAATCTTTAGAGAAAGAAATACATAAACCGTTACCCCTCGATATACATAGTGGACCATCCCAAGTTAAGAAAGAATTCATTAGTATACACAGGGTTAAGGGGTTATGATAATTATATCAATAATTAGATTTTTTGTGCATAAAATTTTAATTATTTTCTAAATGTTTATTAAACATATATTTTGGGTGCTCAAAAGAACGGTCTCATTGAGACTGTTCTTTTATGCACCAAAAACATACGTTTTTGGTGGTAAATAAAAAATAAAAATTTTCAATTATGCACTCTTATCCGGAGGCCTGACCAAAACAAGAGTAAGGTAAAGTCAGGTAACTTCGGATATCAGGTAAATTTGGACAGTGGCCTTGTTTGTTTCATATTTTAATTATTGGAATGGAAAAGTAAATTAACTAAGCATACAGTGAAAATCCTGATGAGACAGCTCATAAGGAGCCGTTTCATCTGGATTTCCACTGTTTGCAAATGTATGTCCGAATATACCTGATGTCCGCATTTACCTGACTTTACCCTACTAGGTAAAAAAGGAAAGAATGCAAGAAGCATGAGAGATTCTTGTGTGCATGCTATATCGTATTAGGCCTAATAAGAACACAGTGTGCTTAATATTGTCACTGGAATGGTAAATTAGGCAGGATGACTGTGATTGCCTTGTTACCTCCATCTTACGTAAACTTAACAAAACTTCTAATCAGTCACATGAGTTTTATCTGTTTCTGCAAAGTAATAAGCAATATATCAATTTCAATTTCATTTCCGAATAGGCCAGTATATCAGTAAACATTAAAACAAAAAAGCTAAGTCATAATATTATATCAGGGAGGCTTTGACAAATACAGGTACCCTCATTTTCAAAAGTTACAAGAATTTGCATTCTATTGTGGGGTAAGTTTTGACACTTTGACCAACAGCGACGACACCTATGCAGATGGAGTGTTCATTTCAGCACTTAAGGGTTCAATATGAGTTTGGCAATAGAAATGAAAACGTTTTGTGAGTGAATCTGGGTTATTTCAAAAAGTCACATCACACAAATTGTCACAAAATTCTGAGTTTTTGCGAATTTTGAAAATGGGAGTACTAATATTCAAATCGGCACCCTGCATGTACTGTTGAACAGTTTGTCAATATCTTTACTGTATTGGGTAAATGACACGTCTGGCTAAAGAGAAGTCAATTCAGTTATGATTGTGAAGACAATTAATAAAATGTAGGTGACCGGTTATGACTTTTGCTAAGTATACATATTGAATCAGATCTTAGGCTTTTTCTCAATAGTTTCTTCTAATTCCTTATATTTAACCTGTATATCCTTCCCTTTAACAGGCAGTGGATGAACTAGTTTTACTACTACATTGAAATCAACATGCATGTATTAAACTGGTTCAAATATTAAACTGGATCGAATATTCCATCGAACAGTAAAGAATGATACACTGAAAATCAGCCAACAGATTTCAAAAAATTGGTTAGAAATATTTTTCCTTACAGGGGACAAAAATGTTTCATATTGCACTTGTCCTGCAGGACGAGTGTTTTACAATATTCACCGGTCCTGCAAACACATGTACTTGTCCTTTTAAAGAGTATACAATAAAGAACATAAGGGAGAAATATGTAATATGACTTATGAGGTTGGCGCCATTAAACCGGTTTAAGCGCTCCAGTAAAATATTTTACTGACCGTTCCAAGGCGGTACTTCTTTTGTGGATCTTTTATGTTTTTGTTCTGTCTTGTGTTTGCTATGTTTTGTGCGCGTCTGTTTATATGTGCTTCGTGGTCACCTGCTGGGGAAGGGCTGACCTCTTGGCTCTTGTTTGTGGTGTCTTGTGTGAGTTTGTCACTTTCCCATTGGTATCCTGGGTCAGGTGTGGTACTTGATTGTATCGATTCCTGATCTTTGCAACCTTACTTACTTTTATAAAGTTTCTTATGTCACTGTTAAAATGATATTTACCCAGTCAAATTCATAACTGCATCCCATATACGGACAAAAAGATTTCACAGTAAATACTCAGAGAATGCTAGTTTCACCCTCAGATTTTAGGGTGAAACTAGAAAGGACGAGTAATTTTTCCAGAATTACTTGTCCTTTCTAGATTTCACTCATAATTACGAGCGGACGAGTGGAATTATTGTCCCCTGCCTTACTAACAGAATGTTTTTGGTGTTGTTGTTACTGTCTTAACTCTTAGCATGTTGGGTAATTTTGCATGTTTTTTGTCATTTGCTGATTTACAAAAAAATGCAACTTTAACCCTTAAAGCGCCAATCACGACAGCAGCAGGTGACAAGTTTTTGACATCTTTCTTTATTTTTGAAAAGAATAAGGTATGATATTTCATGAGAATTGTCTGCCAGCAGACAATCTCATGAAATATCATGCCTTATTTGTTATTTTTGAAAAGGCAGCAAAATTTGAAACTGTTGTCTGCTGCAAATTGTATGTGGCACTTTTTGGGTAAAAAAATCACTCTCAGTAATACTATCAAGGTATCAAACAATTTGGATCCAGTCCCAGCCGCTTATTTTGTGGGGCCTGATCTGGGTTCAAACTGTTTTCAAAGGTTATCAGCAGATGATGCTAGCAGACAAAGAGTTAAATTAACAGCCAATCAGATAGCCTTTTGCTATTTTGCCCGGTCTATGGAATGTCTTTTTACATGCATGTGTTCTTGTTTTCAGCATCTGAGCCAAACTTAAAAGTGCGCTCTGCGCTTAAACAGAAGGTGATGGAGCGACGGATTACCCAAAGTCCAATTCTGCGCCGCCGGGAATATGGCCGGGATAAGGGATTTCTTCTTAAACGCAAAGCTCCTTTATCAAGTATGTATGATTCCTTCGTGATCAACTGCTGGAATTTTAGTTGGGACTCATTTTCTGACAAAATTGATAATAATTCAATGCAAATACATGTAGAAGTTGAAAACAAAAAAAAGTAGGAACACCTTGAAATTAAAAACCCTGAAACACCTACTAGAGTTATGCTGAAAGACACCTCAGTATGGCATATGGATCGGGCGTAGGGATGAACATTATTATAGCATCATGACATTCTCCATCTTCATTGATGTACAATGAAAATTGGTTTTTAATACCAAGTATCGCTTAATGCAGGTCAAAAGTATTGCAGAATGCTCCAAAGGGAGCATTCTGCAATACTTTCGACCTTCATTAAGCTACCATTTGTCATTAAGACCTTTGTTTTGTCTATTTTTGAGTGGCTGTTTTACACAGGTTTTACTGTACTTGCTTTAGCATGTAAGGCATAGGCAAATTCCCCTCCATCAGTCCTTCCTGTTGGTTGGTTGTCCTTCAGTCAACATTTACCATTGCAACCTTGTGGGCACAACCCCTCTCACAGTTTTCTACCAATCTTTTTTAAACTTTTCAGATGTTTACTGCGTGGTCTGAAATTGTTTACTGTGTGGTCTGAAATTGTTTACTGTGTGGTCTGAAATTGTTTACTGTGTGGTCTGAAATTGTTTACTGCGTGGTCTGAAATTGTTTACTGTGTGGTCTGAAATTGTTTACTGTGTGGTCTGAAATTGTTTACTGTGTGGTCTGAAAATGTGCATATGCTTTTTTCATGAACTTCAGATTAATTTTTGACACTTATTAAGAATTTTGAATTTTGTCATTTTTCGAGCTTGAATACTATGAACCTGTATAGGAAGTGGGTACCCTGGGAATGCAAATTCTCCCAAAGCTTTAGACTGATTTCTTCAACTTTTACATGTGTTTTGATCATGGTCTGAACATGTGCATGTGCTTTTTCTTTTTTATTAATCTCTAGTTTAATTTATGATATTCTTTAAACATTTCTACCTCACCTGAGCATATCACTGCCTATAGTTTTATACAGCCACACAATAATACCCCACAGGTGCGACATAAACTTCCGTGAAGTTTGTCTATTTTTCAAGCTTTGTCTTCACCCTGTAGAGACATCTTACACTACCCACAGTTTCATCATCATCATCATCATCATCATCATCATCATCATCATCATCATCATCATCATCATCATCATCATCATCATCATCATCATCATCATAACCATCATCATCATCACCACCACCATCATCATCATCATCATCATCATCATCATCATCATCATCATCATCATCATCATCATCATCATCATCATCATCATCATCATCATCATCATCATCATCATCATCATCATCATCAGCTCACTTGAATGTGTGCACATATTTGGATTATATTTGGGAAACTATCTTACTATGCTTTATTTAATGTAACTGTGGATATTTTTGATGGGTCTGCCCATTGATTGACCCCATTCTACTTGAAACTGCTACTACTTCTGCCACCATTGCTGCTTCAGTTACTGCTTCTACTGCCAAGCAAGGATTTAAGGGTTTCGAAAAAGAGGGAAAATTAGGGTAGTTGTACCACGGTGTGCTGAATCAAATCACCATTTTGTATATAGCAAATCTTTTGATTTGCATACAAACACATTTTGGCCATGGAAAAGACCACAATGTCATTCTAAAATTTTAGTCACATTTTTCCGAACATTAATTTTAAAAATTTCAAACATTGAAAATATATTCTTTTATTGTTGGAACTTTTAGAACATTTTCCATATTTATAATAGTTACCCCTTCGCCTGCTACGAAAAAATGCACCAGAGAAATATTGTCTGCTGAAGTCATCTTGTAAGCATTCACAGATCATCTGCTGCATGTGTATCATGTGCGGATCCAGAGGGGGGGACAGGGGGTCCAGACCCCCCTAAAAATATAGGGTTTCTTAGCAATATTGGTCCGGATCCCCTGTAAAACCACAAAGCTTACAAGCCAGCAGTCAGTGTTGGGCCACCACTGGCCCAACAGCGAAACACCATTTTAATGGTTTTTGATTTAATTCTTTACGTCCACTCAACAATCTTTCAGTTATGCGGGACGGTTCTTCCTGGGTTTAACCAGTACTAAGCTAGGATAAATGTGTCTTGCTCAAGGACCACAACGCAGTGACGCCGGTGAGGCTCGAACCCGCTACCCTTCGGTCTCGAGTCAAGCACTCTACCACTGAGCCACTGCGCTCCCACCATTTTAATGGTGTTTTGCTGGCGAAACGATGATGGCCCACTTATTGTGTTAATTGTATCCTCTCTCCCCTAATCAACTAAAAAAAACAACAAAAAAAATGTAAAAAAGTTGGACCCCCTCTGAAAAAACTTTCTGGATCCGCACATGTGTATGCTTACATCATTGATGAATTTTGGCATTTTTTTGCTACAGAGACTAACAGATGATACAGCAGACAATATATAGTCATGATTAGCAAATAGATCCTGTAGATGAGAAGTCATTATACCTGTAGTTCTGTTTATACTCTCTGACCTGCTATCACTGCTGAGTATTAATATGTTCAGGTGCCAAAAATATAGTTCTTGTTACATTAACACCATGCGTCAATCAAATGTAATATGGAAAATTAGTTTCATCTTAAAATTCTAGCAGGGAGTCCAAATATCTGACTTATAAAAGCTTTTATTTCAATATTAATGTTTAAACATCCAACCTTGAAGTGCCAGTTTTGACTTAGCAGACAACACTTTTTGCTTTATTGTTTTTCATGCAAATTGTAACTAGTTGGATTTCATGGTAGATGGGAATTTTCATTTCATGTAAATCCTAAATTTCCAAGATAGAAAATGATTTAACAGGGTCAGTGCTGTCTGTTGCTGATAAATTAATCCTTAAAGCGCCAAGAAAAAATGCATCTGAAAAATGACGTCTGCTGAAGTCATCTGCTGCAAATAATTGTCTGACATTACTGACGAATTCAAGCATAGAAGCAAACAGGGTGGACCCAGATCAGACTGCTCCTCCTATAGGAGCAGTCTGATCTGGGTCCACCCTGTTTGCCAATAGAGGCTTTTTAGACATTTCAGCAGACGAGAAAAGTAGACGAATTTTGTTGCGATTGGCACTTTAAGGGTTTAATGGCATTGCAGGGTTTCACACAGTTTCTCTTGTTTATCATATCCCTGTGTAGTTGATGTTCTTTCAATTTGTTTTACATGTTGTCTTAGAAATTATTTGGAATTTGAAAAATTTGGTGTTTGTGCCAAAAAGATTATTTTTTCAATTTGGAGTGATTTTCTCTTCAACTAATCTTTTTGTCAATTAATTTTTGCTTTGTATGAAGTTTTATTTTTAGACAAAGAGGTGAAATTAATTTTCTCAGCAGCAGAGAGTATAAACATACAGTAGCTATTTAAAACAACAACATTTTTGTAGCTTTTGAATTTAATGCAATATCAACTTCTGCTAATGGTGTTGTTTATTATTGTAAAGGATACATTGTCTGGCAGAAAAACAGAGTAGATCCTTATCAGCTGACTTCATTAGTCTACAATGTATTCAAAGCCAGTATAGATTGGGTTTTTTTGCCTTGCTTATAAGTTGGAATACAGTATTCATGTTGCTGGTATGTGTATATACATGTACTATTTAATATCATATGCTGTGCCGGTGTGAGATAATATTTTGACCCCCATAATATATTGACCCGCAGGTCATAATATTACTGTAATATTTTGACCCCCCCTATAATATTTTGACCCCCCCATAGTAACTGTAAAAAAATATGATGTAATATAACTATTTATGGTTTATTTATCATAACGGCATAGAAACAATCTACTAAAATTGTTTCGTCAAATTATACTAAATCTGGAGGGGGGGTCAAAATATTATTCCATAATATATTGACCCCTCCACCCACCCAAACTTTATTTGTACTATCAACATTAATATTGTGTCACCAAAGATCTATAAATGGTTGAAATGATAAAGCAAAACTGTAATTGGATTCTGCTTTGAAGTTGTCGTTTTTTTATATCATTGAGGGGGGGGGGGTCAATATATTATACCATAATATATTGACCCCCCCCATCCCATAAAAAAGAAATGTCAACCAGGGAATAGTATTGTTTGTGATATGTAAATGTTTTGTGTGATGAAGCTAAGTTGTCACTGGATTCCATTTACAAAAAAACGTTCTTGAATATTTGTTGGAGGGTGGGTGGGGGTCAATATATTATACCTTAATATTTTGACCCCCCCCCCCCCCCCCCCCCCCCCCCTCCACCCATTAAAAAGAAATGTCAACCAGGGAAAGTTTTGTCTGTAATATGTAAATGTTTTGTGTAATAAGGCTAAGTTGTTACTGGATTCCTTTAACATAATACCGTTCTTAATTATTTTGTGGAGGGGGGGTCAGTATTTTATACCATAATATACTGACCCCCCCCCCCCACCCCCCCCCCCACAATCAATAAGAAATGTCAACCATAGACTAGAATTGTCTGTGATATTTACATGTTCTAAGTAATGAAGCTAAGTTGACACTGTATTCCAATGTCAAAATACCTTTCTTTAATATTTGGTGGGTGCGTGGGGGGGTTAAATATCATACCATAATATTTTGACCCCCCCCCCCCCCCCAATCCCATAAAAAAGAAATGTCAACCAGGAATAGTATTGTCTGTGATATGTTAATGTTTTGTGTGATGAAGCTAAGCTGTCACTGGATTCCATTTACAAAAAAACGTTCTTGAATATTTGTTGGAGGGGGGGGGGGGGGTCAATATATTATACCATAATATTTTGACCCCCCCCCCCCCCCCCCTCCACCCATTAAAAAGAAATGTCAACCAGGGATAGTATTGTCTGTGATATGTAAATGTTTTGTGTGATGAAGCTAAGCTGTCACTGGATTCCATTTACAAAAAAACGTTCTTGAATATTTGTTGGAGGGGGGGGGGGTCAATATATTATACCTTAATATTTTGACCCCCCCCCCCCCCCCCCCCCCCCCTCCACCCAATGAAATGTCAACCAGGGAAAGTTTTGTCTGTAATATGTAAATGTTTTGTGTAATGAGGCTAAGTTGTTACTGGATTCCTTTAACATAATACAGTTCTTAATTATTTTGTGGAGGGGGGGTCAGTATTTTATACCATAATATACTGACCCCCCCCCCCCCCCACAATCAATAAGAAATGTCAACCATGGATTACAACAAATATTCAAGAACATTTTTTTGTAAATGGAATCCAGTGACAACTAAGCTTCAACACTCAAAACATTTACATATCACAGACAATACTATTCCATGGTTGACATTTCTTTTTTATGGGAGGGGGGGTCAATATATTATGGTATAATATATTGACCCCCCCCCCCCCCCCCCCCCCCCCTCAATGATATAAAGGAATGACAACTTCAAAGCAGAATCCAATTACAGCTTTGCTTTTATCATTTCGACCATTTACAGGACTTTTTTGACACAATATCAATGTAGATAGTTCAAATAAAGTTTGGGTGGGTGGGGGTCAAAATATTATGGTATAATATATTGACCCCCCCCCCCTCCAAAAAATATTCAAGAACGTTTTTTTGTAAATGGAATCTAGTGACAACTTAGCTTCAACACACAAAACATTTACAAATCACAGACAATACTATTCCGTGGTTGACATTTCTTTTTTATGGGATGGGGGGGGTCAATATAATATGGTATAATATACTGACCCGCCCTCCAAAAAATATTAAAGAACAGTATTTTGCAAACGGAATCCAGTGACAACTTAGCTTCAAGACACAAAACATTTATGTATTACAGACATGACTATTCCGTGGTTTACATTTCTTTTTTATGAGATGGGGGGGGGGGGTCAAAATATTATGGTATAATATATTGACCCCCCCCCCCTTCCAAAAAATATTCAAGAACAGTATTTTGTAAATGGAAATGTAGATAGTTCAAATAAAGTTTGGGTGGGTGGGGGTCAAAATATTATGGTATAATATATTGACCCCCCCCCTCCAAAAAATATTCAAGAACGTTTTTTTGTAAATGGAATCTAGTGACAACTTAGCATCAAGACACAAAACATTTACATATCACAGACAATACTATTCTGTGGTTGACATTCCTTTTTTATGGGATAGGTGGGGGGGGGGGGGGGCAATATATTATGGTATAATATATTGACCCCCCCCCCCCTCAATGATATAAAGGAAAGACAACTTCAAAGCAGAATCCAATTACAGCTTTGCGTTTGCGACCATTTATAGATCTTTGATGACACAATATCAATGTAGATCGTTCAAATTAAGTTTGGGTGGGTGGGGGGGGGTCAAAATATTATGGTATAATATATTGACCCCCCCCCCCCCTCCAAAAAACATTTTAGAACAGTATTTGTACATGGAATCCAGTGACAATTTAGCTTTAACACACAAAATATTTACATTTCACAGACAAAACTATTCCGTGGTTGAACTTTCTTTTTTATGGGATGTGGGGGGAGGGTGGTCAATATATTATAGTATAATATATTGACCCCCCCCCCCTCCAAAAAATATTCAAGAACAGTATTTTGTTAATGGAATCCAGTGACAACTTAGCTTTTAGACACAAAACATTTACATATCACAGACAATACTTTTCACAGGTTGACATTTCTTTTTAATGGGATGTAGGGGGGGGGTCAATATATTATGGTATAATATATTGACCCCCCCCCCCCCCCTTCCAACAAATATTCAAGAACGTTTTTTTGTAAATGGAATCCAGTGCCAACTTAGCTTCAACACACAAAACATTTACATATCACAGACAATACTAATCCATGGTTGACATTTCTTTTTTATGGGATGTGGGGGGAGGGTGGTCAATATATTATGGTATAATATATTGACCCCCCCCCTCCAAAAAATATTCAAGAACAGTATTTTGTTAAAGGAATCCAGTGACAACTTAGCTTTTAGACACAAAACATTTACATATCACAGACAATACTTTTCACAGGTTGACATTTCTTTTTAATGGGATGTAGGGGGGGGGGGGGTCAATATATTATGGTATAATATATTGACCCCCCCCCCCTTCCAACAAATATTCAAGAACGTTTTTTTGTAAATGGAATCCAGTGCCAACTTAGCTTCAACACACAAAACATTTACATATCACAGACAATACTAATTCATGGTTGACATTTCTTTTTAATGGGATGTGGGGGGGGGGGGGGTCAATATATTATTGTATAATATATTGATCCCCCCCCCCCCCCCCTCCAACAAATATTCAAGAACGTTTTTTTGCAAATGGAATCCAGTGACAACTTAGCTTCAACACACAAAACATTTACATATCACTGACAAATCTATTCCATGGTTGACATTTCTTCTATGGGAGGGGGGGGGTCAAAATATTATGGTATAATAAATTGACCCCCCCCCCCCTCCAAAATATTCGAGAACAGTATTTTGTAAATGGAATCCAGTGACAACTTAGCTTCAAGACACAAAACATTTACATATCACAGACAATATTATTCGGAGGTTGAAATTTTTTAATGGGATGTGTGTGTGTGTGTGTGTGTGTGGGGGGGGGGGGGGGGGTCAATACATTATGGTATAATATATTGACCCTCCCCCCCCCCCCCCCCCCCCCCTCCAAAAAAATATTCAAGAACAGTATTTGTACATGGAATCCAGTGACAACTTAGCTTTAAGACACAAAACATTTACATATCACAGACAATACTATTAGGATGATGACATTTCTTTTTAATGGGATGTGGGGGGGGGGGGGTCAATATATTATGGTATAATATACTGACCCCCCCCCCCCCCCCCCCCCCCCCCCAACAAAAAAATATTCAAGAGCAGTTTTTGTACATGGAATCCAGTGACAACTAAGCTTCAACACACAAAACAATTACTTATCACAGACAATACAAATCCATGGTTGAAATTTCTTTTTTATGGGATGGGGGGGTCAATATATTATGGTATAATATATTGACCCCCCCCCCCCCCCCCTCCCCTCAATGATATAAAGGAAAGACAACTTCAAAGCAGAATCCAATTACAGCTTTGCTTTATCATTTCGACCATTTATCGATCTTTGGTGACACAATATCAATGTAGATAGTAAAAATTAAGTTTGGGTGGGTGGGGGGTCAAAATATTATGGTATCATATATTGACCCCCCCCCCCCCCTCCCCTCCAAAAATTATTCAAGAACAGTATTTTGTAAATGGAATCCAGTGACAACTTAGCTTCAAGACACAATACATTTACATATCACTGACAATACTATTCCATGGTTGACATTTCTTTTTTATGGGAGGGGGGGGGGTCAATATTTTATGGTATAATATATTAACCCCCCCCCCCCTTTCAATGATATAAAGGAATGACAACTTCAAAGCAGAATCCAATGACAGCTTTGCTTTATCATTTCGACCCCATTACAGGTCTTTGTTGACACAATATCAATGTTTATAGTTCAAATAAAGTTTGGATGGAGGGGGGGGGGTCAAAATATTATGGTATAATATATTGACCCCCCCCCCCCCCCCCCCCTCCAAAATATATTCAAGAACATTTTTTTGCAAATGGAATCCAGTTACAACGTAGCTTTAAGACACAAATCATTTACATATCACAGACAATACTATTAGGAGGTTGACATTTCTTTTTAATGGGATGGGGGGTCTATATTTATGGTATAATATATTGACCCCCCCCCCCCCCTCCAAAAAATATTTAAGAACAGTATTTTGTAAATGGAATCCAGTGACAACTTAGCTTCAAGACACAATACATTTACATATCACTGACAATACTATTCCATGGTTGACAATTCTTTTTAATGGGAGGGGGGGTCAATATATTATGGTATAATATATTGACCCCCCCCCTTCTCCAAAAAAATATTCAAGAACAGTATTTTGCAAATGGAATCCAGTTACAACTTAGCTTTAAGACACAAAACATTTACTTATCACAGACAATACTATTAGGAGGTTGACATTTCTTTTTAATGGGATGGGGGGGTCTTTATATTATGGTATAATATATTGACCCCCCCCCTCCCCATTCCAAAAAATATTCAAGAATAGTATTTGTACATGGAATCCAGTGACATCTTAGCTTCAACACACAAAACATTTACATATCACAGACAATACTAATCCATGGTTGACATTTCTTTTTTATGGGATGGGGGGGGGGGTCAATATATTATGGTATAAAATATTGACCCCCCCTCCCCCTCGACGATATAAAGGAAAGACAACTTCAAAGCAGAATCCAATTACAGCTTTGCGTTATCATTTCGACCATTTATAGATCTTTGGTGACACAATATCAATGTAGATAGTTAAAATTAAGTTTGGGTGGGTTGGGGGTCAAAATATTATGGTATCATATATTGACCCCCCCCCCCCCCCCCTCCCCTCCAAAAATTATTCAAGAACAGTATTTTGTAAATGGAATCCAGTGACAACTTAGCTTCAACACACAAAACATTTACATATCACAGACAATACTATTCCGTGGTTTACATCTCTTTTTTATGAGATGGAGGGGGGGGGGTCAAAATATTATGGTATAATATTTTGACCCCCCCCTCCACATTTTGTAAAATTTGACGAAACAATTTTAGAATATTGGCTCTGTGTCGTTATGATAAATTAACCATAATTACATATATTTCATCTTTCCTTTTTAAAGTTAGTAGGGGGGGTCAAAATATTATAGGGGGGGTCAAAATATTATAGTAATATTTTGACCCGCGGGTCATAATATTATGACCCGCGGGTCACTTTTTAGGCGGGTCAAAATATTATATGACACCGGGCCCCATAGAGCTATAGATAGCGAGTCGGATTGCTGATGAGTTTGATCCTGGCCTGGCCCCATACTTTTGTGGAGATTTATCATGAAACATTTCCTACCATCGTTCTCCTCCCACTGATTTAAGAAGGGGTGTGGGAGGACCTATATGCAGATGATCTTGTCATCATTGCTGACTCCCTAGAGGCCATGGAGAAGAAGGGATTGAGGGTAAATGCAGGAAAGACAAAGGTCATGATCTGTGGTACAGGCCTGGACCTCTTGCAGAGTTCACGCGAATACCCATGCGCTGTCTGTCGTACAGGAGTAGGCAACAACAGCATCTACTGCAATGGGTGCAAACTTTGGGTGCATAAGAAATGCAGTGGGCTGCAACAACTGTCACCAAAACCTGATTATAGGGGTGCACGGTACATGGGAAATGCCCACCCTATCGACGGCAGGCCACAGAATGAAGTCCAGGTTGGACCTGATAAGCTGGAGGTGGTAGCTTCCTTCTGCTACATGGGTGACATGCTTTCTGCTGGTGGGGGCTGTGAAATAGCTGTCACTACTCGAGTGAAAACAGCGTGGAAGAAGATCAGGGAGCTACTACCAGTTCTCACATCGAGCCACCTCTCTTACAAGACACATGGCCATGTATATAGCTCTTGCGTGCGGAGCGCCTTGCTCCATGCCAGTGAAACTTGGCCACTGACCAAGCTGAACCTGCAGCGCTTGCAGCGCAATGTTAGGGCCATGGTCAGACAGATCTGCAGTGTCAAGCCAGAGGACGTGGCCACAGTAAGGTCAAGCGAATTACTGGCAAAGCTTGAGCTTGAGGACCTCAACCTCATTTTGAGAGAGAGAAGGCTTCGCTGGTTTGGGCATGTGGAGCCTTCAAGTGGTGCAATCAGAACAGTATGTGATATATACAGATTGATGGCAGGCGGGGGGCAGGGAGGCCCAAGCTAACTGACGAAGAGAGACTGCCTTGAGTTGAAGCTCACGAAAGTTGACTCTCAAGAAAGGAGCACCTGGAGATCAGGTGTGAGATCTGCTATGGGTGCAGCTAGCCAGTTACCTGGGAAGGGGCCCACTGATGTGGATGATGCCCCTGCACCTGCATGTTAATCAAAAATCTGATTATGATGATGATATCAGTCACAAGCTGAAAGTATGTGCACTGAATACAGGTTAAGCCTGCCCAGGAAAAAAAAAGTGGTTAGTTTAGCTGACTGTCCCAACATAGCTGTTGACTGGCATGCGTGAATCCAGAAAGTTTTACCATAGGGGGTCCGACTTTGACAACTTTTTTTTTTAAGTTGACGAGGGGAGGCCATAAGCAGGCCATCATTGGCCCACCAGCAAAACACCATTTAAATGGCGTTTGCTGGCATGCCAATGATGGCCCAACATTGAACACTGGCTTGGTAGCTTTGTGTGATTTTCAGGGGATCTGGACCCCCCCCCCCCCCCCCCCCCCCTGTGTCCGTGCATGACTGGGACGTTGCTGATCCTTTTTGAGGAAACACTAGACAGTGTTAAAAATATTTCAATATTTCTGACATCCACAAATGAACAAGATGAATGAAAAGTACATCACCCACTAACTATCCTAGAACAATTTGTTTGTCTGTGGACAATTGTTCACAGCCATATAAAGTGCAATTAAGGTGGGATTTGTTATTTTACTTAACATCACAATCAATCTGTCTAACCAGTCCTTTACCTAATGTTGCTATAAACTGGCCTTTTTATTTAGAGCCAGATTGTGGGTTTGCATAAGTAAGGACTGAAACCAGCCTGTTCAGCTGCATAGACTAGATTCTCGGAAAGTTGGATATACAGTCAACCCTCTTTACAACGACACTGTTTGTCCCCAAATAATTTGACGTTAATCTGAATTTCTGTTGTAATGAATTCAAATTTAAGCTAAACTGGTACATTTGTGCAAAGACAATTGACGTTGTAAAGACTTTTGCTGTTATAAAGAATGTCGCTATAAAGAATTTTCACTGTATATGTTTGGATATTATCAAATGCAGGCAGCGTACAGCCATGGCCTTAAACAGTCTGCACAGATTTGCACCTTCAATGTTCACATACAACATTTACAAGTTTTGTCATAATCAATCTACCTACCAAATAACTTGCCCTAATAAATGAGTGAAAATTCCATCATCATCATCATCATGGTCATCATCCATCATTAATCATTATCATCATTGAGATTCTCCTCCTTTTCCTCATTATTCTCTTCCTTGTTGTCTTTATAATGACCCACCCTCCCTTTGCCTAATGATCCATCCTTCCATCCTCTTCCTCATCATCATAAGTGTCTTCATCCATCCTTCCATCCTACCATCTCTCCATAATTCATCATCATCATCATCATCATCATCATCATCATCATCATCATCATCATCATCATCATCATCATCATCATCATCATCATCATCATCATCAACATCATCATCATCACCATCATCACCATCATCATCATCATCATCATCATCATCATCATCATCATCATCATCATCATCATTCTGCTCCTCATCATACTCATCATCAATGTCATCATCCATCTCCTGATCATCCATCATTATTCTCTTAATCATCTCCATACTCCTCAGGGGTCGCGAGTTCTTTCTCAGCCCGGTCCCATACTTTCATGGAGATCGATCATGAAATAAATTCTATGATCAATCTCCTCTCGTCGCTGATTCAAGAGGGGCTGTTGTCATTTACAAATAAAAGTATGTGCACAAAGTACTGCCCATGAAAAAGTGTGGTTAGGTGAACTGACCATAGCTATTGACTGGTACATAAAACCTCAAACCAAGCAAAAATCATAGGTGATTCTCCTCCCAATCATCCATCATTAAAGTTCGAGTTTTTCTACTATTTTTTGTAAAATTCATTGTTTTTTTCCAGCCACATTAATATTTCTACATTATTTTGGACAAAAAAACAAAATAATATTTCTACATTATTTGGGGAATTTTTTGACACAAAAACATGCTCCATCCTGTCAAAAATATTGGAGAACGTTTTGGATTGTCTCAAACTCTTCTAATTTTTTTTTTTTTGTAAAATTAAGTGTTCTATTCATCAAATAGCAGATTTTCGCTATACTTTGCAACAACAAAGGATTAGATCTTGCTGGTATAGTAGCCAGTTAAGTCTCATTTGATGTCCAGAATGTATAATACATATGTAGCTATTTGCTACATCCAAAATGTTCAAGATATTAGCCATTCTGGCTGAATTGTGTTTACCTGATTACTAACACCATAAAGAATGCTTCATATCTAGATGGCTCTTTATTAAGGGTTTATCTTTATTTTTCCCATCTCTCAACAACAACTTCAATCTTTGCATGCTGGGTAATGTTTGCATGCTTTTTATTGTCTGATGATTTGTTCTTTAAAGTTATCCACCTAGAAATACCATAAGAGTGTCCAGATCAGACATTACATTTTATTGGGCCTGCTCTGGGTTCAACCTGCTTGCAAAGGTTATCAGGAGATGACACAAGCAGATAAAGAGTTAAAAGCCAATGAGTTCAGATCTGCACATACTGCTCTAAAATAAACTCTCTAATCCCGCTTCTAATGGAGATTTGATGTTTTTCATCTTAGTTTTATCTATTTATAGGATTTTTCCTATATATGGAAGAGCTTTTTACTTCCCAATTAACCGATAAATTTTCTCTGGGGGGAAATGGACCAGATGATAAGTTACTTAGCAGACGACAGGACATTCACCTAAGATTACACTATAGGACTGACCTATAATAATTTGACTCCCTATAACGTGAATTATTATATTCAATCTAATAACACACTGGATAGGTGGCAATCAAAAATGTTAATACTATCGACGAACGTAGATAAAAATCATTAGAAACAGAGTTTTCGATTGCCATTTGTCACTGTTTCTAGTGATTTTTGATCGTGTTAGTTGATTGTTAAGAGCGTTTTCGATTGCCGCCTATCGGGTGTGAATAAGCATACATGCACCTCTATAAGCATACTGCAGAGTTAATGCTATATGAACTCCTAATATCTGAGCCAATCTTAGGGTGCAGTTCATTATTAATATGAATTCATCTTGTGGTTGAAAGACAGTGTGGGTCCTGATTTACTGACTGATTGGATCTACACTGTTATGACGGTGTAAAGTTTAGAAAAAGTTAATTCACTCAGTGCTCTTTAAAGGTCAAAAATGATAGACATAAGGCAGTTATATTGTGGAACTTAAATGATAAAAATAGGCTGTGTGGGTTGTTAAGTGTCTCCCAATGATTGTACTTTAGTTAGGGTAATTAAGAAAAAGAATAATTAATGTGACAGTATTGTCCAAATCACATGCACAGCTTCAGACCATGAGCAAAGCACCTACAAAGTTTTAAAAAGATCAGAATAAAACTGTAAGAGAAGTTGCATTCACAATGTACCCACTCATTGATGCAATGGAAAAGATGGAAAAATATGACAATAAATTTAATGTTGACAAGTTGAAAAAAATTATAACAATGTAACGATATTGTCCAACTCACATGCAAATCTTCAGACCATGAGCAAAATATCTGCAAAGCTTCAAAAAGATTGGAATAAGGAGGAGTTGCATTCACAAAATATTTCCCAATGTGTCTAGAGATTGACAGATGGACGGCAAACCCATTTTAATAGTCTTCTTCGACTAACATCACAAAACAAACTAAACCAAGCAAATATGGCCATTTTCTGTATTTTTTATGAAATAGTCCTTTTATGTGATGATTCACACTCCCTTCAGTGAATTTTAATTATATCTCAAGGATGCAGAGAGGCATTTTTTTAAGTTCGTAGAACAGTAGATTTATTGTAACAAGCAAAAGTAAACACATACAATTTATATATATTTGGAAAGATTAAGCTTTTATCTATACATTCAACTTGAATCTGTTTCAAAATGTATTAATTTTATGATTTCAAAGAGACATTTATATACCTATAAACCTGGTAGAAATATGACAATGGTGGGCTTTGTGTCTGACAGAATGTTAAACAAGATTGCATGAAAATAGGTTGATTTCCATAAATTGCTTCTAGAACTTTGGCTGTAGACAGAAGATACTTAGTGTTACAATATTCTGTGGTTATTATAGTATATATGCAGCCAGTATTGGGTATGGACAATTTCTTTAGAACCTAAGCCAAGTGATCATACAATATTTTATTGGTAAAAGGTAATACAAATCGAAGTTGGATACACAGGCTTCTGAATGTGACAAAATATGTTAGGTGTAAAGTGTTATCATATTTTTTCTTGTTTATAAGGTAGATGGAAGCGTTAAGGTAACTTTGACCTGAAAACAAAATTAATACTTTTGTTTTTGTTATAAATGAATTGCAAAAAATAGCCAAGGTTTGCTAAAACTTCTTTGTTTGTATATAAATGACCTCATGAAGTAATACTATATTTAGAAAAAAGAGACCTTGGTGATATTAAAAAAATTGATTGAAGCTGTTTCTGTGCCTCTTCACAGGTGTTGTGATTACTGCAATAAGAAATTAAGCAGATCTGATTTATATTGTTTTTTTCCACCTGAGGTTGATTTACCCCACCCACTTATTATAACAAACAGGTTGACAGCACCAGAAGTTATCATGTACACGCTTTATTCGATAAATCAATATAATTGCTGACCAATGATCACATATAGTATGGGCTATGCAAAACCAGAAGAAATTTTAAAATACATTCAGAAGTTATTTTAACCAGCGCATGACTGTGATTGATTGGTGTTTCCAAATTGTTATAGAAATATAGAGCAAATATCATGCTTATATTTTTATTATACTTGTCTATGGATAGCATTCGAAAGAATGATTTTGATCTTGCAAAAGAAAATTGGTCTTGGCAAATACTTATTTAACCATAGCGAATGAAACTTAACAGTCTTAATTCTATGCTAACTGCACGCTTAAAAGGGCACAAATTTTGGTTAGTGTGCTTCACTATGTTCTGTGTGAAGCTATATATACCCTGACTGAATTAAATACTAATGATGTAAATGTTATACCAGTTGATAGATAGAAGCTGAACCTCTCAAAAGATGTATACTTATGGTACGACAAAACCCAGTTCTACGAACATAAAAAATGCCCGGGC
Organism: Loripinus fragilis; assembly: GCA_964019695.1. Taxonomy (NCBI): domain Eukaryota; kingdom Metazoa; phylum Mollusca; class Bivalvia; order Lucinida; family Lucinidae; genus Loripinus; species Loripinus fragilis. The sequence goes on from OZ026527.1 coordinate 11,249,891, forward strand.
ACTGCATAGCGCAGTCGGTTACATGTCTGGGTGCAGATACGAGTTTGATTGCAGATCCAGGGGTCGGGAGTTCGATCATGGCCCGGTCCCATACTTTCGTGGAAATTGATCATGAAATAATTTCTATGGTCATTCTCTTCCCTTCAGCTGATTCAAGAAGGGTTGATGTCTGTTTCAAGCGAAGGTATGTGAGCGAAGTATTGGTTAACTGCTTAGTCAAGCTTGCCCAGGAAAAAAGTGTGGTTAGGTGAGCTGACTGTCCCAACATGACCATAGCTGTTGACTGGGACGTAAAGAGTCAAGCCAAAACCAAACCATCAATATTTGAGATTGTGCTGTAGTACTTTGATTGTTTTGATGCTTTACTACCCGGTAAACAATTTTTCAGTCATGTTGGGTCGTGTTTTCCTGGGTTGAACTAGTACTAAGCAGCAGATAAAATGTCTTGCTCAAGGACACAACACAGTGACTCTGCTGGCGGTGAGTCTCGAACTACCTAGTTTAACACTCTACCAATTAAACCACTGCACTCTGCTGTGCATTAGTATGACAGGAAGTTTGACCTCAGAATAAATGTATGCCACTCTTATCATGGTTCAGTTATTAGCTCACCTGAGCCGAAGGCTCGTGGGTGAGCTAATAGTATACCAGTCACTCCGGCATCCGTCCGTCGTCTGTCGTCTGTCGTCCGTGGTCCGTCTGTCAACATTTTCAAACATCTTCTCCTCTGAAACCACTGGGCCAATTGAACTCATATTTCATATGGAGACTCCTTAGGACGCGGGAACCAAAGTTTATTCAAATGGTCCTGGTCACATGACCAAAATGGCCGCCACGCCCATATATGGTAAAAACCCTTTAAAAATCTTCTCCAGAACCAGAAGGCTGATGACCTTGGGACTTGGTATGTAGCATTGGGGGTGTTGGGCCTACCAAGTTTGTTCAAATAATGATCCTAGGTTGACCTTGACCTACTTAACATCAAGGTGAAATTTGCTTCCTCATGCATTTAAATGGGAATTTTTTTTCAAAAGTTGATTTTTTGATTACTCTTAAAGCCAAAGTCATTATTCTTACTTGATTTGTTAAAACTAATGAGACAATGGCTATAAATAAGTTTCAAAGGTCATGGTTGACTTTTGCCCTTTCAGCCAAGGTTGCTCATATAGTGGTCCCATCAATATATTAAAACAAAGTTTTCTCACAAACCTTGGCCCAATTGAACTCAAATTTCATGTGAAGACTCCTTATGTTATGTTAGCCAAATTTTATACAATATATTTTGGTCACATGACCAAGATGGCCACCACACCCATATATGGTAAAAACCCTTTAAAAATCTTCTTCTCCAGAACCAGAAGGCTGATGACCTTGGGACTTGGTATGTAGCATTGGGGGTGTAGGGCCTACCAAGTTTGTTCAAATAATGATCCTAGGTTGACCTTGACCTACTTAGCGTCGAGGTCAAATTTGCTACCTAATGCATTTGAATGGGAATTTTTTTGAAAAGTTGATTTTTTTAATACTGTGGAAGCCAAAGTCATTATTCTCACTTGATATGTTGAATCTAGTGTCTATAAATCAGTTTCAAAGGTCAAGGTTGACCTTTGACCGCTCAGCCAAGGTCGCTCATCTTGGAATCCAATCAACATATTAAATCATAGTTTTCTCAGAAACCACTTTGCCAATTGAAATCAAATTTCATATGACAACTCCTTATGATTTTTTAGCCAAAATTTATACAAATTGTTATGGTCACATGACTTAGATGGCCACCATGCCCATATATGGTAAAAACTCTTTAAATATCTTCTTCTCTGGAACCAAAAGGCCATTGGCTTTGGGACTTGGTATGTAGCATTGGGGATGTGGGCCCTACCAGGTTTGCACAAATGATGAATCTAGGTTGACCTTGACCTACTTAATGGCAAGGTCAAATTTGATTCCTAATGCATTAATATGGGGAAAATCTTAAAATGTTTATCTTTCTATAACTGTGTGAGCAGAATTCGTTATAGTTAAACCTAATGAAACAATGGTTTTATATTAAGTACCAAATGTCAAGCTGACCTTTGCACTTTTATCCAATGCAACTCATTTGAACCGCAACACACTTATCTAAACATTTTTTTCTCTGAAATCACTGGGCTCTTTGATGGATTATTCATTAGATTGTTTAGATCACTTGACCAAATTGGTTACAACCCCCATATATGGTAAAACAAAATTTGTTCCATTATAAAGCTGTAGTAGACCTTGACCTATTTTAACATTATTTAGGAGATCAGGTGAGCGCCTCAGAACCTTCAGGTCCTCTAGTTTTCCTTATATCATGAAGACCATATGATATATAATTAGAGATTATCTCCCGGTGTTTTGGTTATCACCCAAAGTATCAACCTGAGACCCCTTTATCAGCCCGAGAGCTTTAGTTGAGGGATGATAATGGTCGAGGGTTGATACTGAGGGCAATAACCAAAACCCTGTAAGATAATCTGTTTATCACATATTCCAATTCACTGTTTTAAAGCGGTTGACGTACAAAATTGTAAGTAAAACATAGGATTGACGTAAACTTTGTGTTACATCACGCCACTTGTTTATATCATGTCATCTAATGATCAACCTCTCGTGCCGGGCATGATAACCTCCTTTGTTGAAAATACATGACTTCCAGTGTGGTACTTGATTGTATCCATTCCTGATCTTTGCACCCTTACTTACTTCCAAGGCTGCTAACCAGTTGGTGGGAAAGAGCCTATCAGCTATGCAGACTTTGGGTTATCCTGGCAAAAAGCATCCTGAATATGTGATATCCTTATTTCAAATTCCAACCAGTACTGAGACAGTATGACCCAACTTTGACCTGTATGACCTATATTTCATGGTCTAATGATTTAGTTTGATATTGGATGGCTGAACATCTTATAGTTAGTGGGTATAATGTGTCAGCACGACTGAAAGATCAACATTGTAAAATATCATGTAGATCTTCTAACACATTTGATTGAGGTGATCGAGGTTGCCCTTTGAGCCATGTGTCTTGACTTGACAAATTGTGTAGCCCCAGATGAGATTATTTCCCTGCTGTGGCATCTAATCTAGTTCTACATAGTTGAGTGTATCCATTTACAGCTTTCCTATATGAGCCACAACATGTGATTTCCAACAATGTGGCATTTTGACAAGTGTAGACTCAGACGAGCCTCTGCAGCCTCCTTTTAAGCTTAATAGAAACTTCAAATGATGTTTGGTCAGTAGCTTAATAGTCATAGAATATTTATGAGACTGGCAAAGGCTCTGATCAGACTGTGCGTATGCGCAGGCTGGTCTGAGCCTTTGCTGGTCGCAGAATTACCACATCCTTGGAAATCTAATGTCGCGGCTCAAAAAAAACAATCTTTAATCCTTAGCCCATCAGTCATGACATGTCATCTGCTCCTCATGTCTACTTTTGTTCTTGTGTAGCCTATATTGCTAACAGTGTGGACCCAGATCACACTACTCCTTGGGAGCAGTCTGATAGGGTCAATATTGTTTGCTACCATGTAAAAATTTAGTCTGAAGTGCACTTGATAAAAAGCAGACAACATTTTCAGGACAAAAATAATGGTGGGATAAGGGTTAAGATGAATTACGGGTTTAGATAAACAAAAAAATTTCAGTGTAAAATTGTAAAAAAATTCTAAACCATAATTTTTAGCATATGTTTTGGGTGCTCCAATGAACAGTCTCATTGAGATGGTTCTTTTGAGTACCCACAACATATGTTTTGGTTGCAAAATAAGAATTTTTTTTCTCTGTTACACACTCTTAACTTAAGTCCTGTTAATGGACTTAAATTTGAGTTGTTTTGGGTAATTTTTTAAGTGAACACTCGTGTCTATCTTATGGCTTAGTAAGTTTGAGTTATTTTAAGGCTGTGTTCTATTTTCAGTTGATTGTGGCAGTAATTCCGATTCGGGACCAAACTCTCCACCCAGTGGTGTACATGGACCCTTACCTAATGGCAACTGTACTTCTCTTAAAGAGGTAAGTAGGGGAGGTAATTGCCAATTTGTTAGGAAGGTTTATAGCTCACCACAAGTTGAACTTGTAGTATACCCATGCTCCAGAGTCTGTCCCTTGTCCGACATCCACCATTTTCAAAGCCAAACTTCATGTGGCGGGAATGAAAGTTTGTACGCGGCATGTGGGTCACATCACCAAGATGTGCACCGCGCCAAAAAAATCTTCTAGAACCAGAAGGCTGATGACCTTGGGACTTAGTCTGTAATATTTCGCAGGTGGAGCCTACCAAGCTTGTCCAAAGGATGGTCCCAGGCTGACCTTTACCTACTTAACATCAAGGTCAAATTTACTTCCAAATGCATTTATTTATATGTGTAAGTTTAACCGAACGAGACAATGACTATGAATAAGGCCTATTTAAGGTCAAGGTTGACCTTTGACCTTTAAGCTAGGTCACTCATTCTGGATTCCCATCAATATATTAAAACATATTTTTCACAGAAACCGTAAGGCCAATCAAACTCGAATTTCATAAAAAGACTCCTTAGTGTCGGAGAACATAAATTTAAACAATGGTTTTGGTCACATGACCGAGATGGCTGCCACACCCATATATATAGTAAAAAAAAACTTCTCCAGAACCTTGGGACTTATATTAGCATGGAGCATTAGATGTAGGCTCTACTGAGTTTGTCCAAATGATGATCCTAGGTTGACCTTGAATAACTTTATGACAAGGTCCTATTTGCTTCCCGAATGTGTTTTATGCTGGTTGTACCAGTCGTTTCAAAATTAATCTAGTTATGTCAAAGTATCAATTTTTGAATAAAAGTATTTGCATACACACATCTCTGCTATATTTGATATATATTACTCACCATTAATGTGCTGACAGTATAAATATAGCTTAATTCCAGGCTGGTCACTTTCAAAACAGGCACCAGTATTCGTGTTAACCCTCACAAATCCAGGTTTATATGAATTGTTGCCAAATTTCATATGTTCAATCTCTTGCATAGGTTTGAATATGGGTTTTGTCCGATGAACGATAATCAAGATGGCCGCCAAAATGGCTATCCCCTTTTCAATGCAGGGCATTATGCAGGCCCTTTGTCAGAGTCTGACTGTTCTAGTTTTGATAGAGTTTTTGTAAGACTGAATTCACTGAGGCAAACATTGCAGACCTAGGAGCAGACTATGAGAAGCAGTCTGACCAGGGCATTCATTCTACTTCACTACTGGATTAGGCAAAAAAAAAAAGTACCTGTGCTTAGGGTGAAGCATAGAATTTTTTCAGTTTTCTGGGAAAAAATATAATTTTATGCATTTTGACAGGGCATTCATTCTACTTCACTACTGGATTAGGCCAAAAAAAATACCTGTGCTTAGGGTGAAGCCTAGAATTTTTTCAGTTTTCTGGGAAAAAATATAATTTTATGCATTTTGAAAGGCAAAATGCCTTTCAAAATGCATTAAAATTATGTTTTATTCCACAGAAAAAATATAAACAAAAAAATATATCTGTGCCAACCTACCTAAAATTTTCAGACCTGTTACCCGAAACACACTTATTTTTTTTATTTGGCCTTACCAATATTTTGCTGGGGAACTCTTAATGTTCAGAAAGTTAGAACTACTGTACTGATAACATTGGTATGCAGAATCTGACCTGATTTTTCTATAGTATGTAGATATCAGCCTTATCTGATAGTTCCTTCATCAATGTTACAAAAATAGTAGCTTGGCAACATTATGAAATAGTATCAATGTCATTTATATATTTACATCATATCACGTAAGCATGTAAAACGAAAAGGGCCTTAATGGAATAGCGTACAATTTGAAGAGATGGGACAACTTGAAAAGGAGCTCTAGCGATAAGGTGTATATTTTTCCTAGTTGACATGATTACAACACCAAATTTTCAAATTGCTCTAAGGATTTTAAAATTGGTGTAGTTTGGCAGTAAAATATGCATAGGTGGCAACAAAATACGTTTCAATTCGATTCACCATTTAAAATATCGTGAAAACCTGCACTTTCGACTCCCACCCCTCATTTTACGTCTTTATACAGGGTGCCGTTTTGAGTATGCATTGTTAGTTTTAAAAAAAAGAAAAGTGCTAAAATGTTATGGATATATGTGCTTTTAATTTCCAAAACCTTACCGTATTCCTTCTGCGCATGTGTAAGAAATACACCTAAAATTGTGACATTTGTCATTGGAAAGATGAAACTGGTGACTTTAAGTTTGTTTTTAGATGCTTTCCTCCCCCTAGACCCAAAATACCCTTTACATATGTTTATAGCAACATGTCCAAAGGGCATCCTGGTCTCATAGCAGGGTCATTCTGGAGAATGAAGATTACTTTATGATAAACGAACCAAAGCTTAACCTTTTCCCCCTGCTCACAGTTCATTCTGGAGATTGAAGAATAATTTATGATAAACAAACCATAGCTTAACCCTTTCTTACTGCTCACAGTTCATTCTGGAGATTGAAGAATAATTTATGATAAACGAACCATAGCTTAACCCTTTCTCACTGCTCGCAGTTCATTCTGGAGATTGAAGAATGATTTATGATAAACGAACCATAGCTTAACCCTTTCTCACTGCTCACAGTTCATTCTGGAGATTGAAGAATGATTTATGATAAACGAACCATAGCTTAACCCTTTCTCACCTCTCACAGAGCCATCCTGGAGATCTAAGATTACTTTATGATAAATGAACCATAACACAACACTTTCTCACCCCTCTCATTTTGTCTCTTGAAAACTTTGGAAAAGCACTTCAAAAAATTAAATTTCTGTATGACCTATAATGGTGTGCAAAGGCATGAAGTTCATTATGAAAAATGCCTGGTCCAGAGCAAAGACCTACTTCATATTATGTTCACTTCTATGCACGTTACTGTTGATGATGTCAATTTTTGTGAATGGCCCTAGAATGTGTATATTTCAAGTAAAAAAGCTGTGCATCAACAGCACGTGATTTTCCTGATTAATACATGGGTTTGTGCCGGTAAAAACTTGACTATTAAACTTTTTATGCAATAAATTAGGTTGAACCATCGGTAAACCAGCCCTTCCGCACCTCTCATCCTTGAAGATCTGGTATTTGTACTTTGGAACCATCAAGAAATAATTTGAATGTTGTCTGCTAATGCGAAACACTAGCTTCTGGGAGATTTTAGATCCAGGATTGATTCCACAATAGTTCTCTAGCTATTTTAGGAAGGATTGAATCATCCTAGCCTCTTGAACAATCAAAAGACCTTTGTTAATTTACATTGAAAAAATAGAGTAAATAGACTTTAAAAAAACAAAAATATGCAAGTGCAGAGTGATACAAGGGCATATTGTGAAGAGTGGAGGCAAGATTCCTTGAAGGAGATGTGTTTGTTGACAGATGTGGGTCTGCATTATTTTCTCCTAGATGGTGAGGCCCATTGTTAGACCACACAGCAGTTTTCCTGCAGGATCCTGGCAGTAGAAAATAATCAAACTAGAAATGACTTGTCTAAATATAGAAAATAGAGTAAAGAATAGAAAATTGTCTGATTAACTCTTAGCATGCTGGCTAAATTGTTTTCTTTTTATTGTCTGCTCTTGTTTTGTTTTTATATATAAATTTTTAAAAAAATATTTTTCAAGGTTACCATCTGAGTATATAGATCAGGCCCAACATCTTGTTGGGCCCAGGGTCCTAACAGTTTTGCAAGTGCTATCAGCAGATGTCACGAGCAGACAGAGTTAGGCTTTTAGTGCGGGAACTATTGCTCACACAGGATAAGCTTGCACATATAAATAGTCCCAGAGTTATATGTGAGCTGTCTCATCAGGGACTATTTATTGGCCTTCTTATTTGTTGCATTTTTGTGAAAGACTCCATTAGAAGTTTGTAGCATTGCAAGGGTTGAGCTAAAAATAATCTCAAGGATCCTTGGAGTACTACCCTGGAGGATTTTACACTGCTAGGTCATATTCACTCTCTTTAACCCATAAGGTGCCGCAGGTGACAATTTCAAATTTTGCTGCCTTTTCAAAAATTACAAATAAGGCATGATATTTCATGAGAATCCTCTGCTGGCAGACGATTCTCGTGGAATATCACACCTTATTCTTTTTCGAAAATTGGGAGAGATGTAACAAAATGTGTCGTCTGTTGCTGTCGTGATTGGCGCTTTAAGGGTTATAAGCCTTAAAGAAACCATGTAACTAAAAATAATTTCAGGGAAAAAACTTTTGCAAGAAATAGTGCATCATTATTAGCCTCCTGGGTAATTTTAGATGCTTTTTTGCCATCTGCTTATTTTTTTCAAAATTCTTTCAGGAATACCATCAGAGTGTCAAACAATTTGGATCCAGATCAGGCCTGACATTAACTGGATCGAAACTGTTTGGTATTGTTTACTATCTGATTAAGGAAGACATTCAGTTGATTTTATCTCATTTTTGCAGGCGACACTAGTAGGTAAATTTTGTTTGACTTTGATTTGATTCTTTACGTCCCAGTCAAGAAATTTTCAGTTATGTCGGGATGGGTCTTCCTGGGTTGAACCAGTACTAAGCAAGTATTCATTTGTCATGCTCAATGACACGACGCAGTGACCCCGGTGAGGATCGAACCCTCAACCCCTCTGTCTAAAGCCAAGCACTTTATCACTGAGCCACTGCGCTCCCTACTAGTAGATAAAGAGTAAGACATTAAAATTGAAGAAAATTGCTAGTTTTTACACCCTCAACTGTGTGTTGTGTGTGTGTCAGAAAGAATCTTAATCTTCTTAACTTTTCCTTCTTTTTACAGGAAACTAGTGTTCATCCATACTTGCTGTATCGTTCTCTAGGCTACCCCAATACTGATCTCTATACCTCACCATCCATGCCAAATATATCATTGGGGCGACCTCCAAATTCTGTAAGTATTGCATTCTATAAGTTTACTCAAAACTAATCCTGATACCTTACCATCCATGCCAAATATATCATTAGGGTGACCTCCGAATTCTGTAAGTATTGCATTCTATAAGTTAACTCAATACTAATCCCGATACTTTACCATCCATGCCAATATATCTATAAGTAAACTCAATACTAATCCCCATACCTCACCATCCATGCCAATATATCTATAAGTAAACTCAATACTAATCCCGATACCTCAACATCCATGCCAAATATATCTATAAGTAAACTCAATACTAATCCCAATACCTCACCATCCATGCCAAATATATAAGTAAACTCAATACTAATCCCGATACCTCACCATCCATGCCAAATATATCTATAAGTAAACTCAATACTAATCCCGATACCTCACCACTCATGCCAAATATATCTATAAGTAAACTCAATACTAATCCCGATACCTCACCATTCATGCCAAATATATCTATAAGTTAACTCAATACTAATCCCAATACCTCACCATTCATGCCAAATATATCTATAAGTAAACTCAATACTAATCCCGATACCCCACCATCCATGCCAAATATATCTATAAGTTAACTCGATACCAATTTTGATACCTCACCATCCATGCCAAATATATCTATAAGTTAACTCAATACTAATCCCGATACCTCACCATCCATGCCAATATATCTATAAGTTAACTCAATACTAATCCCGATACCTCACCATCCATGCCAATATATCTATAAGTTAACTCAATACTAATCCCATTACCTCACCATCCATGCCAATATATCTATAAGTTAACTCAATACTAATCCCGATACCTCACCACTCATGCCAAATATATCTATAAGTAAACTCAATACTTATCCCGATACCTCACCATCCATGCCAAATATATCTATAAGTTAACTCAATACTAATCCAGATACCTCACCATCCATGCCAAATATATCTATAAGTAAACTCAATACTAATCCCGATACCTCACCATCCATGCCAAATATAAGATTAGTATGACTTCCAAATTTGTAATTATTGCATTGAAGCGTGGCATCAGATTTCCAGCAATGTGGTATGTGCGTCCAGCAAAGCCTCAGATCAGCCTGCATATACACGCAGTCATACGCGCATGCTGATCAGAGCCTTTGCTAGTCCCTTGAATATTCTATGACTGTTAAGCAACTGACCGAACATCATTTGGAGTTTCTAAGCTTAAAAAGAGGCTGCACTGGCTCGTCTGAGTCTACACTTGTCAAAATACCACATTGTTTGAAATCTCATGCTGCGGCTCATTCTATATTGTGATGACCTCCAAATCCAGTAAGAATAGCATTCATTAAATTACCCAATACTGATCTCTAGACCTCACTATCTATGCATGTATTGGGTTTTTAGCTCACCTGAGCCGAAGGCTTTGAGGTGAGGTATTAGTATACCAATGACTCTGTCATCTGTCTGTCGTTTGTCTTCCGTCAACATTTTCAAACATCTTCTTCTCTAAAATCCCTCAGGCCAATTGAACTCAAATTTTTATATGGAGACTCATGGGAGAACAAAAGTTTGTTCAAATGGTCCTGGCCACATGACCAAGATGGCCGCCAGGCCCATATATGGAAAAAACCCTTTAAAAATCTTCTTCTCCAGAACCAGATGGCCGATGACCTTGGGACTTGGTATGTAGCATTGGGGATGTGTGGCCTACCAAGTTTGTTCAAATGATGGTCCTAGGTTGACCTCTACTTACTTAACGTCAAGGTCAAATTTGCTTCCTTATGCATTTAAATGGGATTTTTTTTGAAAAGATAATTTTATGAAAACTGTTAAAGTCTAAGTAATTATAATCACCAGATATGTTCAATCTAATGAGGCAATGAATATAAATAAGATTCAAAGGTGAAGGTTGACCTTTGACCTTTCAGCCAAGGTTGCTCATATTGGAGTCCCATCAATTTATTGAAACATAGTTTACCCAGAAACCATTAGACCAATTGAACTCAAATTTCATGTGAAGACTCCTTACTATAAGTTAACCAAAATTTTTGCAATTATTTTGGTCACATGACTAAGATGGTGGACATACCCATATAAGGTAAAAAACCTTTAAAAATTTTCTTCTCCAGAACCAGAAGGCCTATGACCTTGGGACTTGGTATGTAGCATTTGGGATATGGGGCCTACCAAGTTTGCTCAAATGATGATCCTAGGTTGACCTTGACCTACTTAACATCAAGGTCAAAATTGCTTCCTTATGCATTTAAATTCGAATTTTTTGGAAAAGTTGAATTTTTTAATACTGTTGAAGTCAAAGTCATTATTCTCACTAGATATGTTGAACCTGATGAAACAATGGCTATATATAAGTTCCAGAGGTCAAAGCTGACCTTCGACGTTTCAGCCAATATAGCTTATATCGGAGTCCCATCAATATATTAAAAATATTAAAACATAGTTTTCTCTCAAACCACAAGGCGAATCGATCTCAAATTTTATATGAAGATTCCTTAAGTTTAGAAGTTGAGGGCAGTAAGAAATGTTAATGGTCACATGACTAAGATGGCTGCCATGCCCCCCCCCCCCCCCCCCCCCCCCCCCCCATGTAAGGTAAAAACCCTGTAAATATATTCTTCTCTGGATCCAAGAGGCCTATGATATTGGGACTTGGAATGTAGCATTGGGGATGCGAGCCCTACCAGGTTGGCTCAAATGATGAATCTGGGTTGACCTTGACCTTTTTTACAGCAAGGTCAAATTTGAGTCCTAATGCATTTATATTGGAAAAATCTTGAAAATGTTCATTTTTCTCTGACTGTTAAAGTGGAAATAATATATATAAATATAGTTGATCACTTGACCAAAATGACAACCTTGCACATATATGGTAAAACAAAATATGTTTAAATAATATGCCCATGTTGACCGTGACCTATTTTAACTTCAGGGCTTCAGGACCTTCAGGTCCTCTAGTTTAGTTTACGCCAATAATTTACAATTTAAATGCCCCTGCTTCTCCAGTCTGTTGGATGAGACTTTAAGCCATGGCACCTTGTTAGCTGTTGGTGGGATGTTAAACACTTACAAACAATTTAAATGTTTTTGATAGATTTGCATTAGGTTGCTTTATATTCTGTGTTCATTGATAATGGTGTTTCAATTTGTTATCAGCGTAGTATCTGAAACTAGACTGATACATAACTCTGTACAAAGCTGATTCTGATTTTTTATTAATATACCTATTGTCCTGGAATAATGACTTGTTTCTCTATTAATTTTGCAGGGAGGATCGTCCAGTCTCTCTAACTACACAGAGGCCGAGTTGCGGGCGATGGGCGCTGCTCAACTTGGTCTGCCACTAACAAGTCACATGTTACCTGGGGCTTTACCAGGGTACCCTCCTCCCATGCCAGGTATGTATTTTCCTTGTTGGAAGATTATTAAAATCTTTACTAGTTAGGTGAAGATATTTTAACAGTATCCTTGAAAATGCATCCTTATTAATGGGCACTGATCCCTTTGTAATATACAATCTGCTCCAAAATGATCTAGATTAAACCAATGGCTTGAAAATGGAGGGCTCATTTAGCATGGTTAATTTTAAACTACTGAGTCCATAGAAATTATTTCCCAAGGCTCAGCGATTCATACATTTATGATGATTCTAGGCAGTTTTGTCAAATTTAATCTTTAACCCTTACTCCATAGGCTATTTTTAGATCATGACATCATTTTCTATTTTTAGACAACATTGCAAAAATTCTAGAAAAATTTAAGTCAAGTTTTGAATACTTTTGAAAATATTATGGAAAATGAAGCATTTGCTCCAAAAGAGCAAATGCTCCATTTTTCATAATATTTTCAAATACATGATATTTCAAAGGCATCAAAAAGCGTTATTATGGAGTAAAGGTAGGACTTTAGTTAAGAGTGCGTAACGAAAATTTAATTTTCTTATTTCTCAACCAAAACATATGTTGTGGGTTCTCAAAAGAACCGTCTCAATGAGATGCTTCTTTTGAGCACCCAAAACATGTTAAAACTGATGGGTAAGAAAATATTTACATTTTTACGCTGAAAATTTTTGTTTATCTAAACCTGTGAGTAAAGGGTTAAAAGCTAAGTTGTGAATCATCATTTTTCTGATAAACAGTGATAGAATATGTGTATCAGAAATACAGGAAGTTTACAACATTTATTTCAGTGATGGATGGTGACTACTCACCTGATGCTAGTGCCCCACGATCCACCTACTTGGCAGCCCAGCTAAAGGCAATAGAAGAAGCTCGAGCCACGGGAACAAAACCAGTACCAGTGGTGATGCCACCATACCCTGTACCCACAGCAACACAGACCTCATCAGACAGTCATCAAGCCAGAATTCATAGGTGAGCCACTACAACTCATCAGGTCTCCTGATAAGAGAGTGTAGTTATGATTTATCTCCCTTTATTATTGTTTGGGTTATTTCATGATTTTTATAAGAAATCATGTTGTTGTACTCAGTAGAATTGTGTTTTATTGAGTATCATTGTGAAATAAGGATATTTTACTCAGTGGAAATATGTTTTTCTTGGTTTCTTTATTAAATCATGTTTTGATACTCAATGGAAATGTGTTTTTTTCTTGTTGTTTTTATATGAAATTTTGTTTTGATACTCAGAAGAAATATGGGAGCGCAGTGGCTCTGTGGTAGAGTGCTTGACTTGAGACTGAGGGGCCGCGGGTTCGAGCCCTACCGGCATCACTGCGTTGTGGTCCTTGAGCAAGACACATTTATCCTAGCCTAGTACTGGTTCAACCCAGGAAGACCCGTCCCTGTTTAACTGAAAGATTGTTGATGGGACGTAAAGAATCAAATCAAACAAACAAATCTAAAGAAATATGTTTTCTTGATTTCTATATAAAATCATGTTTTGTTATTCAGGAGAAATGTGTTTTCTTGACTGAATGTTGGGCCTGATCTGGATCAAAGCTGTTTGATACTCTGATGATTTTCTTTTTAATTTTATTAATTTTTTTAAAAAAGTAGTGTTGAAAAATATCTGCAGTTGACAAAAAAATCATTAACATAGAAAAATGCATCTGAAAATGTCGTCTGCTGAAGTTGTCTGGTGCAAATAATTGTCTAACATTACTGACAAATTAAGTATAGAAGGAAACAGCATGGACCCTGAACAAACTGCTCCTATTGGAGCAGTCTGATCTGGGTTCACATTGTTTGCTATAGAGGCTTCTTAAACATTTCTGCAGACAAGAAAAGCAGACGACTTTTGTTGGGATTGGCGCTTTAAGGGTTAAAATACCCAGCATGCAAATAGACAAATGAAACTTTAATTCTGTGATAATTTCCATTTCAGACATCGTCCCTTGGGGCGGACCCAGTCAGCTCCCTTACCCATAGGCCATCCTTATCTTCAACAACAAAACTTACTTCTTCAAGTTCAGCAGAAAAGTGTCTCATATGATGCAAACCCGGATCAGATCTTAAAAGATAAACATTTCTTAAAGCAGCACATTCGACAGACAGTGTTACAGCGCGCAGGAAGTAAGACTCACATGGAGAATGTGGACGAGGAAACGGAAGCCAAGTTAGCGCAGGTTTGTCAGCACAATTCTCTCACACAACCATAGGTTTAGATAAACAAAAATTTTCAGCCTAAAGTTGTAAATATTTTCTTACCCATCAGTTTTTTTACCATATGTGTTGGGTGCTCTAAAGAACCACCTCATTGAGACGGTTCTTTTGAGTACCCACAACACATGTTTTGGTTGAGAAATAAGAAAATTAGTTTTTCGTTGCGCACTCTTAACTAAAGTCCTGACAACACATAAGTGCAGTGAACAAGAACCATAACACCCTTTTGTATAATTTAGGAATTATTTCCTTTTGTTATTTTTCTTATTTAAATTTTGCCTGGAGCATAACCATTACTCTCTTTGCATAAATTAGGAGTTATTGCCCTTTGTTATACTTAAATTTTGTCCAGAGCATAACATTAACGCTATTAGAGAGTATCAACTTGCAGCGCATTTTGAACAAGCGTTTATATGGGGCTGACCATCGTTTTTACTGATTTTCTTGTTTTTTCTCAGAAGATCAATTTTGTCTTTGCAATCAGTGCAGACACTGATGAAATGCCGCATCATCTGGGTCTTCACTGTTTGCCAAAGAACCTGTTTTGGGTTTCTGGTATTTAAAGGATTAATCTATAATCTATATGATCATTAGAATTATTGATGATGCAAAAAAATAACAGTAATTTGTTTAAAGCCTTAAAGAAAGGACACTTAGTTGTTGTTTTTAAAAAAAACGTACTATGTTTTTAACCAAATATGACTATACAGTAAAACCTGTCTAAAATGGCCACTCTCAAAAACACTGAAAATTGGTTTTCAATACCAATTATCGCTTAATGCAAGTATTGCAGAATGCTCCCCTTGGACCTTTCGGCCTTCATTAAGCTACCATTTGTCATTAAGATCTTTGTTTTGTCTATTTTTGAGTGGTCGATTAAGACATGTTTTGCGGTATCTGACTTTGGCCATTAAGTGCTTCACAATTTTCTTGTACCGTAATGGTTTGTCTTCCACCATGGAGTGGGGAGAAATATTGATTTAATGCTGTTGGTACGTATGTCTGTCAATCTTTATGAAAACCCCTAGCCCGATGTTACACCAAACTTTACAGCAGTTATCACTGGTAAATGTACAGATGTAACCCGACCCCTGAGTAAAAATCTTTCAAAAGGTTGATGCGGAATGTGTAACATGACTCAGTCGGGCTAGAACATTTGTGTGTCTAAAACATTATTAGTAGAATGTAAGTAATCACCTGACCTATTTCTAGAGCTATTTCAATATTGTAAATACAGTCACACCTCAAAGCTTTTTGTTTATCTATATTTGTGTATATCAGTCATAATGTTTGGCTTCATTGATTTGTGGCGGAGTGATGGCCTTTGTAGAGTTGCAATTTTATCATTATGAAATACAGGCCAAGTTAGATTTTAAAGTGACAATCAGCCAATTATTGTGGCACCTTTTCAACTTAATACATATAGGGAGCGCAGTGGCTCAGTGGTAGAGTGCTTGACTCGAGACCGAAGGGCCGCGGGTTCGAGCCTCACCGGCGTCACTGCGTTGTGGTCCTTGAGCAAGACACATTTATCCTAGCTTAGTACTGGTTCAACCCAGGAAGAGCCGTCCCTGTATAACTGAAAGATTGTTGATGGGACGTAAAGAATCAAATCAAACAAAACTTAATACATGTATTTGGCAAAATGTTGATTTTTTTGTGATATCTCTTTGAAAGGTTGGTGTAATAGATTTATATTTTATTCCGGGTACATAATCATAAAAAGCAGGTCAAGTTTCAATCAACCAAATATACAGACATGAGAGAGTTCAGGATTGATCAGGATTTCTGATTGAGCACTGGCATATGATTTATATAATGCCAGTTGCTTTTGCTGAAATTTATTTTTGAACAAAATTAAACTCAATTTTAGATATAAATTAAGCATAAATTGACTGGTTTCTATTGGTATTTTGTGATTTTAAACCTTTAATAAATGGTTTAAAAATTGCTTTTCTCCATTTTGGAGTCAACCGACAAATTTTCCTGATTGAGAATGGCTGACTGTTCTCATCCCTGAATATATATAATGTGAAGTGTAGCCCCTTTTCAGCTTAATCTTAATTATAATATGGGCTGTGATCCTAGAAAACCTGTCTTTGAGGTTTACGACAAAGTGAGACTTAGAAAAACTAAAAACTGAAAATTTTGTGTAACACAAGTGGTGGCATAATACTTACCAGAAAGCAAATAACAATGGTGCTGATCAGACTGCCCAGATGTGCAGCCTACTCTGGACCTTTGTTGTTTTCACACAACAGTCAGGTTTTCTCGTGTTTTATGATAAAGTCCTGACACATGTACTTGTATTTAAGAAACTTTTTAATGTACAGTAAAACCTGTCTAAAATTAGCAAATCAAAAATAGACAAAAAAAAGGTCTTAAAGACAAATGGTAGCTTAATGAAGGTCGAAAGTATTGCAGAATGCTCTCTTTGGAGCATTCTGCAATACTTTTGATCTGCATTATTAAAGCGATAATTGGTCTTGAAAGCCAATTTTTGGTCTTCTTTTAGAGTGGCCGCTTAAGACAGGTTTTACTGTATCTGTTATACTTATACTAATTGCTTTCATATTTGCAAAGTTACTTCATTAAACATAGTATTTTTACATACAAATTGCTGAAAATGAGATGATTGCTTGGGTCAGGATATCTGTTGTTTAATGGACTCCTTTCTAGTTTAACCGTTAAAGGGCCAATCACAACAAAAGGCTTCTGCTTTTATCTTCTGCTGAAATATTTTAGAAGCCTCTTGGTCAAACAGTGTCAACCCAGATCAGACTGCTCCTGTAGGAGCAGTCTGATCTGGGTCCACACTGTTTGTCTCTATACTTAACTATGTTAAATAATGTAAGCAAAAATTTGCAGCAGACGACAAAAGCAGACAGATTTTCAGATGAATTTTTTCTGGCGGTTGAAGGGTTAATATCATTTTAGGAATTTATATCTTAGATACTCTAAACCCTATTGCACTTAAATAGCAAAAAACCTGATCAGTTTTGAGCGGCAAAAAAATGTGATCAGTTTTGAGCGACCATTCTGAGTTCAATAGGATTATTGGATGTTTCTTTGTAGGAAATGAAAGAATCTCATGAAGCAGGCGGCAGTTCAACCAGAATTCGAGAAAGTAGGATGGATGATACGCAAATAGACGTGGATAAGCATGGTCGGCGAGAAAGTGAATCCTATTTAGTACATTCAGCAAAGGCCCGACATAAAGGGCATCATAAACCCTTAGCACGAACTCAGTCAAGTCCCTTGGTTACGTTCTCAATGCTCTCTCAAGCACAAGACATAGGACCAGTGAAATATACATTTACCACCGGTAGGGAAAATTTCTTGCTTTGTATATTAATGAATTCTTCCTTTTAGTTTGATAAAATGAAACTGGGATGGTTTACCTCAAATAATGAGGGGTCACAGGTTATAATTGCCAAATGATGTTGTATTTCTTTCTCTGAAGATTGAGGGGCTCAGTCAGTAGAGTGTTAGACTTCAACAAAGGGTCGTTAGTTCAAGACTGGAGTCACTGTGTTGTGTCCTTGAGCAAGACCTTTTATATTCTGCTTAGTACTGGTTCAACCTAGAAAGACCGGAAAACATCCTGACATGACTGAAAACTTGTTGACTGGGCTATTTCTGTGTCATTATTGTTGACCATTTGCTGGAACCCAGGCTCCAAAGTGTTAGTTATGAACCAAAATGGGGATAATTGAGCCATGACAAGTGATTTCCAACAATGTGGCATTTTGACAAGTGTAGATTCAGATGAGTCTGTGTAGCCTCCTTTTAAGCTTAGAAACCTCAAATGAGGATGAGGTTCAGTCAGTATTTAACAGTCATAGAATATTTAAGCGACCAGCAAATGCTCTGATCAGTCTGGTTGGTCTGAGCCTTTGCTGGTCGCACATACCAAATCATTGGAAATCTCATGCCACGGTCCAATTTATATCTTCATGACAACATTTAAGCAAGCTCATCATGAGGATTGCTTAAGTACCCATTAAGGGGTATCCAGGCTCCAAAGGTTTAAGACAGACATTTTATACATATTCACTCAGAACCAAAATGGGGATATTTTTCTTTTATTATACCTCACATGAATTTCCCATACAAAACTTCCATAGGCTAATGACTGATATTTCATACAATCAGCCTGAAGGGACAACGAATACTGTCACTTGTTTTCCATAGCAGCAGGTGATAATATAAGATATCAACATGCGCAATGCCGATGCAGGTTCAATTCGTTCACATCAGGAGATGTTCAGCAACAATGGCGGACATGAGGCATAATTTGGCCACTTTCCACTACCAATAACTTTGCTGTTTATGGTCAGAAACATAAAGTGTGGTACTTGTTTTCTTAGTTAGGACGAGCTGAACACATTGAGACCCAATTTTAGTTGATTAGGCGAAATTTTCTATATTGTCACAAAACCTGATCTTATACAATATCTGCATTTAAATGACGCTGCTTTGTATTAAGTTTGAAATCATCAGTTTTGTATGACCTAATTTATTTAACCAACCATCACGATCTGTCTGAGCATTCAAATTGGTTAAAAAGAACCATTTTGTGAAAGATGTATTTTCATCCATGCATATAAATAAGAGGCTGTAGATCATTTTCGCTTAGGAACTCCCGTGTGGGGAGAGAAAAAGGGTAGAAAATAAAGGATCTCTTGTTCTGTTTGGTGTAATAATATTACATTCCCTGAGAGTGTGATAGTTTGAAAATATCATCCCTCGAAATATGATTATCTACGGCTGATTGCATGTACTCTGGGGTCATTTGTGTTTCACAAACACATGTTGAGAGTTGAATATTCAGATTCACTTCATACGGTGGAACTAAGTGAATCATTAATTTATTTCATAAGGTTGTACAGAGATTGATCATGAAATATTTTCTACGGCCATTCCCCTCCCTTCCGCTGATTCAAGAAGAGCTGTTGTCAGTTACTAGTGAAAGTATGTGCACGAAGTACTGGTTAACTGCTTAGTCAAGCATCCCCAGGATAAAAGTGTGGTTAGGTGAACTGACTGTCCGGACATGACCATATCTGTTGACTTTGAGGTTAAGCATTAAACCAAACCAAAAGCTAAGGTTGTACAATCTATTCTAAATGAAGGGGTGCATAGCACACTCTGAAGCCACTTTGATTGGTTATCTGACTCCTATGAATTACAAATGAGTTTGTCAGATGTAAAGCTTGTTTCTTTTTATGGTAAACAGAACTTTGAAAATTTATAATTTTTAAGTGGTATGAGACTGTTTTACTTCTTAAAATTTTCCAATTCTTGTTTCCATGTGTCTATGAGATTCAATGTGTTGCAGCTACCATTTGTATATAAAAAAGCCTTGTACCTGGCTAAAAGATACACTTTTAGTTAATTAAATCAGTTCAAAATGAAAGTGTTTCATATATCTCCTATTCTTTTTCATGAATCTTATTTTCAAGGTTCTAACTAGTCTCATTAGCTCAGTAGACTGGTGTGAGTCTACCTGATCACAAAGCCTAAAGACAGGTTCTCTGCTGTTTCGTTTGGGCAAGCACACAAGATTTTGGTTCAGTAAAACCTGTGTAAAACGGCCACTCAAAAAAAGATAAAACAAAGATCTTAATAACAATGGGTAGCTTAATGAAGGTCGAAAGTATTGCAGAATGCTCCCTTTGCACAGGTGGGCATCAGCGGAACTACCGCGAAATCTCGTAAACGTAAATTTGTTCCTTCGTCACATCCGGGAACTTTCCCGGTAGTGGCATCGCCACAGAAAAGACAAACAAAGGTAGGTACTCTCGCTTGTTTTGATTTTTTGTAAATCCGCAATGCTATTCCATGTAGATATGATTTATCTGCTAAACAGGCCAAATGCGATGTTGAAAAAAGCTTTGCTTTGAGATGAGAACCGTAACCAAATCGAACCCAGAACAGGATTTCATCAGTTTAATGTCAAAATGAAGAAAGTATGCAGATGTTTGCCAATTTTAGCTCATAACAAGAGCATTTTACACAAGGCATGTACATAACAGCCCTTATTCTTCCTTCATACATAAATAAATCGAACCGATCATGTTCTACGAAAGAATAAATGCCAAAGTTTTCAGGTGCAGTATCGTCTGGGCCATCACGGTAGTTGTAAAGTCATGCTCTAGTTCCTTTCAGTATACCTTGTCAGTACATGCAGTGCATGCAGGAGCGGAGAGAAATGTGTGTAATATAGTAGTATATATACTGAAACACCCCAAACCACCACCAATCCATCTCAAACGCTGCTCCCCATGTACAAACTAGCACACTTTCCCTTGCCCCACCCCAAGTCCTCACCTCCAAGACCCCACAACCTTTAGTTCAGCCTTTTTTATGCAGATGCGCTACAGATGTAAGTTTAAGGTCTCGTCCACTCGCCCAAATATACTTGAAGTGTTTATCATTTATCTACATGTATATAGTGTCTGTACATGAGATTTTGTCACTTATCGCCATGACTCAGATTAGCTTGCGCATTTTTAAAGTTCCACCAGAACTTTCATGTACTGACACATATATACATGTAGGTAAATGATATACACTTCAAGTATATTTGGGCCAGTAGAGGAGACCTGATACATCTGTAGCGCGTCTTCGCAAAGGCTGAGTTAAAGGTTGTGGGGGTCTTGGAGGTGAGGACTTGGGGTGGGGCAGGGGTAAGTGTGCTAGTTTGTACACGGGGAGCAGCGTTTGAGATGGATTGGTGGAAGTTTGGGGGTATTTCAGTATACTACAATATTACACACATTTCTCTCAACGCCTGCATGCACTGACATGGTAAACTGAAAGGAACTAGAGCGTGACGTTACAACTACCGCGATGGCAAAGGTGATACTGCGCCTGAAAACTTTGGCATTTATTCCTTCGTAGAACATGATCTGTTCAATTTATTTATGTATGAAGTACGAATAAGGGCTGTTATGTACATGCCATGTGTAAAATGCTCTTGTTATGAGCTAAAATTGGCAAACAGCTGCATACTTTCTTCGTTTTGACATAAAGCTGAAGAAATCCCGTTCTTGGTTCGATTTGGTTACGGTTCTCATCTCAAAGCAAAGCTTTTTTCAACATCGCATTTGGCCTGTTTAGCAAGGTAAATCATATCTATATGGAATAGCCTTGCGAGATTTTTACATAGCTCAATCTTTCACAAAAAATCAAAACAAGCGAGAGTACCTACCTTTGTTTGGCTTTTCCATGGGGATGCCACCACCGTGCAAGGTCCCGGATGTGACGAAGGAACAAATTTACGTTTACGCGATTTCACGGTAGTTCCGCTGATGCCCACCAGTGCTTTGGAGCATTCTGCAATACTTTTGACCTGCATTTATCGATAATTGGTCTTGAACCAATTTTTGGTCTCTTTGACTATACTTATTGTTTATGCGCAAAAACCTCCTTCCAACGCCCATGCTGCTGTGTCAAGCAGGTCTAGAGGTCTAAATTTTAGTGCGAGTCTTCTTCTATATCTTTTCTTTGTGTAACTGAGCAGCCAAGGTTCAGGTGAATGTTAATTACCAAAATCTCCCCTGCTAGTAAATTTGATTTTTCAGGCCTTTAGTTAAGAGTGAGTACCAAACAATTAACTTTCTTATTTCTTAACCAAAAAATATGTTGTGGGTACTCAAAAGAACCGTCTTAATGAGACGGTTCTTTTGAGCACTCAAACCATATGTTTAAACTGATTGGTAAGAAACTGTTTACAATTTTATGCTCAATTTTACGTGTTAATAATCTATACCTATGTTTTTGCTATTTGTTCACAGCTGTAGCATATGATAGTGTGATGCAGAAACATCAATGTACATGTGGTCATGATGCTGTGCATCCTGAGCATGCTGGTCGTCTTCATAGTATCTGGTCACGTTTACAAGAAACATCCTTGATCTCAAAATGCGAGGTAAGATAAATGTGATTCTAGGGCAGAATTCTTACCTCTTAACCCATTACTCCATAGGCTATTTTTAGATCATGACATCATTTTCAATTTTTAGACAACATTGAGAAAAAAATCAAGAAAAATTTAAGTAAAGTTTTGAATGCTTTTGAAAATATTATGGAAAATGGAGCATTTGCTCCTATGGAGCAAATGCTCTATTTTCCATGATATTTTCAAATACATAGTATTTCAAAGGGGTCAAAAGGCATAATTATGGAGTAATGGGTTTATAAGGACCCACCTGAAATTTACAGCAGACATTTTCAAATTCTGTTACTACTTTACGAAACAAAAGTAAGGCTTGATATTTCAGGTGAATCCTCTGTCAGCAGACAATTCACATGAGGCTATCATTTACCAATATTTAAAAAAATATTATGAGGTCAATGACAATAATGGATTGAACTGGGCTTAAGTTAATTATGTCTCCCCTAGGGTCTGAAGACATATTGTCCATCAACATTCTCACAATTTTGATGCTTAACCCTTTCTTCATGAATATTCATGTTTAGATCCACTCACCATGAATAATTATATAAATTAAACTTTCACGTTTGAACAATAGAACAAAGAAAAGTACTTGTCAGGTCCACTAGTGTAGGATCATGTCTTTTCATATTTCCATAAGCAAACAGAGTAGACCCTGATCGGGCAGATTTTACAAGAGCTGCCTTATCTGGGTCTGCTCTGTTTGCAAAAGTGTTAAAAGGAGTCTCTATAAGGTAAAGGGTTAACTGACTATTGTTCATATTTCCCCATCTTTTTGCTTTACAATGTTAGCCACATAAAATCCATTTTAGCCTCTTAAACCCAGATTGAAAGTGTCGGCTCTAAAAGTTAAAATCTTTAAAGCTATTTGGATGAAACTTCATACAATTGTAAAGCACAATGAGACTATGTACCATGCACAGGAACCATAACTCCAGGGCTTCAGATTTTTTTACAAGATTGGTGGGCTGAAGCGATCCATGGAGCAAAAAATGGTTGGTCATTTTCTGAAATGATGGGCCCAGGCATATCAAACTTACCACAGTTAACATTTGGATATTATACTTCACCTACACACTGACACAGACACTTGAATGCATACATGCTGATTATACAGTAAAACATGTTTCAAGCAGTCCCTCAAAAAAGAAGACCAATTATCACTTAATGCAGGTCAAAAGTATTGCAGAATGCTCCAAGGGGAGCATTCTGCAATCCTTTAGACCTTCTTTAAGCTACCATTTGTTATTAAGATTTTTATTTTGTCTTTTTTGAGTGGTTGCTAAAGAATGTTTTACTGTTTTGACAACCTACATGTACTTTCTGTTTTGTGGAGTTAGTAGACTCACTGTAAGATGAATATTTTTTATTAAAGTGAGATTTTTTCACAACTAAAAAAGTATGGGTCCACTGGGCCCACTGCCTTGTAAAGTGATGGGCCATATTTTGAAATCATGGGACAATGACCTGGGCCCATCATAAATCTGAAGGCCTGTAACTCTGGCTTGTTTATTTTTGAATAAATTCTCGTTGGTTATATTAAATGCAATTTTGTATCCACTCCAATTACTTGAAAACCATAAAGAATATTTTGATGAAACCTTGACGAGAAGACATGTCATGCACAAGAATTAAAACTCTGGTTTGAGTTATTTTGCATGCTCCATAATTCTGCAAGTTTTTTTGTCTTCTGAATTTTTAAGTATGAATGTTTGGGACCAGATCAGGCCCGACATATTTTGGGGCCTCATATGGTTTCAAACTGCAAAAGTTATGAACAGTGTTTTTTCGTTACTGACAGGTAAAGAGTCCAACCTGCATTATGCAGCTATCTGTTGCTTAACCCTTTACTCCATAATAACGCAATTGGACGCCTTTGAAATGTCACCTATTTGAAAATATTATGGAAAATGGAGCATTTGCTTCAAAAGAGCAAATGCTCCATTTTCCATGATATTTTCAAAAGTATTCAAAACTTAACTTAAATTTTTCTTGAATTTTTTCAGTGTTGTCTAAAAATAGAAAATGATGTTACTATCTAAAAATAGCCTATGGAGTAAAGAGTTAAGTCTGTATTATTTGTTGTTGCTATATTCAGTATTCTATGACTATATCTAATTCTTTTGTTATTTCAGCGACTGAAATGTCGTAAAGCAACATTAGAAGAAATTCAGTCATGTCATACAGAAGCATATACATTATTATACGCCACAAATCATCTTAATCGTCAGAAACTAGATCCTAAATTATTTGGTAAGTATACTTTATTACCCATTTCCTTCATGAATATTCATGCTAAGCTCCACTCACTATGAATAATCATATGAATAAAATCTCCCGTTTGCACATAGAACAAAGAAATTACTTGTCAGGTCCACTGGTGTAGGATCAGATATATGAGCCAGTGCATGAGATTTCCACCAATGTGGTATGTGCAACCAGCATAGCCTCAGATCAGCCCGCGCATACGTGCAGTCTGATCAGAGCCTTTGCTAGTCCCTTGAGTATTATATGATTGTTAAGCTATTGACTGAACTTTATCTTGAGTTTCTAAGCTTAAAAGGAGGCTGCACAGGCTCGTCTTAGTCTACACTTGTCAAAATGCCACATTGTTGGAAATCACATGTCACGGCTCATATTATATTTCTATAAGCAAACAGAGTAGACCTTGATCAGGCAGCTCTTACAGGAGCTGCCTGATCTGGGTCTGTTCTGTTTGCAAAAGTGCTAAAAGGGGTCTCTATGAGGTAAAGCCTTAAATTATTTGGTGAGAATGATGTTAAAATTTCAAGATGTAAATCTGTTATTTCAAGATATTAAAGAAGTTTCAAGTAGTGAATCTGTTATTTCAAGGTGTTAATCTATGTGTGGAAAAATCTGAAATTTTGTGATTTTAATCTGAGGTTTCATGTTATCATCCTGAAATCTGATGTTAATCTGTTTTTGTGTGGGGTTAAACCTAGGACCAGCTTCCACCTCGAGGGTAAAATCGTTCTGTCCGACATGGAGAAGCTCATGATCCACTTCTCAGGGCATTTTTTTCCGAATAATGAGCTTAGGTATAAAATCAAGTTTAAAAATACGATCGAAGCATTAAATGAATTAAGATGCTAAATACAAAAGTGCCATGCTACGATGCTTGTTCCCTTAATTATGCTGATTTCACAATGCAACACTTGATTGGTGACATCATTAACTTGATGGGTGACATCATTAACTTGATCAGTGACATCATTATCTTTAGTGATGTTAGTATGTAATACTTGACTCATCACTGATATTGAATTACTTAGTCTAGACATATATCTTGGTTCTTTGACAACATTTTTTCAAAGAAATGGGAGAATTTAATCAGCTCATGTCAGAAAGCTGCCATATGGTCAAGTAAGATAAAACATTTATCTGACAGTCTATCTTATATAGGTGAAAATGGGAGAAAGGGAATTCTCCCCAAACATTCCAAATTATCTGTCTTGTTTTGCTATAAGTTTTCTCTTTCAATAAATACTCAAAATCTAGTGATCTTAAAAGAAGGGATACTCACACATATGCTATAGCTACATTAACCTACACCAAAGGAATTCTCCATGAAGTTTGGTACAATAAAGTCACGACGGTCCATTGTATATATGAAGAGGTCACAGGTCATAATTGCTAAATAATATTGAGAGGAGTGGCTGAGTGGTAGACTTGGGATCAAAGGGGAAGCTATTTTGAGACTCAACAGAGGCTCTGTAGATTGTCCTTGAACAAGACACTATCTACTTAGTGCTTGTTTAACCCAGGAAGACAGAAATATGTCTTGGCATGACTGACAAAATTGTTGACTATACTAGGAAAGTAAAGCATCAACACAAAAAAATAATCTTGTACAGTTAAAACTGTCTAAAGCGGCCTATCAAGAAGAAGACCAAAAAATGGTTTTCAAGACCGATTATCGCTTAATGCAGGTCAAAAGTATTGCAGAATGCTCCAATGGGAGCATTCTGCAATACTTTTGACCTTCATTAAGCTATAATTTGTCATTAAGATATTTGTTTTGTCTATTTTTGAGTGGCCGTTTAAGACAGGTTTTACTGTATTTCTTCCTCTGAAGAATGTTTTTAGCTCACCTGAGCCGAAGGCTCATTGGTGAGCTAATAGTATACCAGTGACTCCGGCGTCCGTCGTCCGTCCGTCCGTCCGTCCGTCCGTCGTCCGTCAACATTTTCAAACATCTTCTCCTCTGAAACTACTTGGTCAATTGAACTCATATTTCATATGTAGACTCCTTAGGATGGGGGAAGGATAGTTTGTTCAAATGGTCTTGGTCACATGACCAAGATGGCCGCCACGCCCATATATGGTAAAAACCCTTAAAAAATCTTCTTCTCCAGAACCAGAAGGCCGATGACCTTGGGACTTGGTATGTAGCATTGGGGTTGTGGGGCCTACCAAGTTTGTTCAAATGATGATCCTAGGTTGACCTTGACCTACTTAACGTCAAGGTCAAATTTGCTTCCTAATGCATTTAAATGGGAAAATCTCTGAAAAGTTGATTTTTTTGAAAACTGTGGAAGCTTTAGTCATTATTCTCACTTGGTATGTTTAACCTAATGAGACAATGGCTATAAATAAGTTCAAAAGGTCAAGGTTGACCTTTGACCTTTCAGCTTAGGTTGCTCATATTGGAGTCCCATCAATATATTAAAACATAGTTTTCTCACAAACCATTGGCCCAATTGAACTCAAATTTCATGTGAAGACTCCTTATGATAAGTAAGCCAAAATTTATGCAAAATATTTTGATCACATGACCAAGATGGCCGCCATGCCCATATATGGTAAAAACCATTTAAAAATCTTCTTCTCCAGAACCAGAAGGCTGATGACCTTGGGACTTGGTATGTAGCATTTTGGATGAGGGGCCTACCAAGTTTGTTCAAATGATGAACCTAAGTTGACCTTGACCTACTTAACGTCAAGGTCAAATTTGCTTCCTAATGAATTTAAATGGGATTTTTTTTGAAAATTTCATTTTTTGAAAATTGTTGAGGCCAAAGTCATTATTCTCTCTTGATATGTTGAACCAATTGAGACAATGGCTATAAATAAGTTTCAAAGGTCAAGGTTGACCTTTAACTGTTCAGCCAAGGTCGCTCATATTTGAGTCCCATCAACACATCAAAACATAGTTTCCTCAGAAACCATTAGGCCATTTGAGCTCAAATTTCATATGAAGACTCCTTATGATAGGTTAGCCAAAATTTATACCAAGTGTACTGGTCACATGACCAAGATGGCCACCACGCCCATATATGGGAAAAACCCTTTAAATGTCTTCTTCTCTGGAACCAAAAGGCCAATGGCCTTGGGACTTGATATGTAGCATTGGGGATGTGGGTCTTACCAGATTTGCACAAATGATTAATCCAGGTTGATCTTGACCTACTTTATTGCAAGGTCAAATTTGATTCCTAATGCATTTATTTGCGAAAAATCTTGTATTAAGTACCAAAAGCCAAGCTGACCTGTGACCTTTTATCCAAGGCCACTCATTTGGACTGCCACACACCTATCCAAACATCTGTTTCTCAGAAATCACTGGGCTGTTTGATGGATTATTCATTAGATTGTTTAAGTCACTTGACCAAAATGTCTGCAACGCCCATATATGGTAAAACAAAATTTGTTCCATTATAAGCTGTAGTTGACTTTGACCTATTTTAACATTATTAAGGAGATCAGGTGAGCGCCTCAGGACCTTCAGGTCCTCTAGTTTTTTTTGTCTTAGCAAACAGTGCAGACCCTGATTATTCTGCAGCATTTCCTCTAAACAATCTGGAAAAACAGATTTTCATTGTTTGCCAAAGAATGTAGCATATCAACAGGTTCTGCACTGTTTGCTGAAGTAATCATGAAGGGTTTCAGTTAAACAAAGGGTTAATCAGGTATGTTTTATTTCACAGAAAATTTACCAACACGGTTTTGTGTCTTACCATGTGGTGGAGAGGGGGTAGATTCTGACACCTTTTGGAATGATCTACATACGCCACAGGCAGCTAGAATGGTAAGAATAATTTGTTTTTTGTATGAGGAACACGTTGTTAGCATTACATAGGTGAAAGTTTTCAGGATTATTCCCGAATTCAGGATTTTGAGACTGACTTTCCACAGAATGTCAGCCTCAAAATCATGAATAAGGAAAACTTTATTAGCTTCTCTGTCTTGTATTCAAGTTATCTAAAGACAATTGACCATTTAAACTTGTAATTGCTAATATCTAGTAGGCATAAGGCAAGTTTTATGATTTGAATTTCTAAAGTTCAGGATTTTCAAAATTTTGAATTTTCAGGCATGGCATTATATTGCTTATGAATTTATGTCCTTGTCAACAGCTATGCTCATGTTGAGAAGTCCATTTAAGCTGTGGGAACAGTCTGCTGGCAAATTTATGGTGGCCATTCACGCAGATTATCCTGCCATTTAAGTCTTGTTGTGTTTCACTAAAAACTTTGTGACAGAGTGCTGATTAAAGTATGAGTCTATTTGAGAACAGTATGGTTTCCTTAGATCTGGACAAAATGGGCTGGATCAATTGACAGGATTACTAGAACACAGTGACAAACCACCTATTTACCTTGGAGGACAAAGCAAACAACAGAAGTACACCAATTTTCCTTGCAGTGTGTCAAGGTAAAAGTTGTGATAAAGCTCAACTTTATGTATTGTATCATTGTGGTAAAATGAAGAGTTGATAAGATTTTGGTGACCTTGACCTAATTTTCAAGTTCACCTTATTTTCAACGTTACCATCCTTTATAAAACTGTAAAGATCAGCCTTTTCTGTGCTCTGTTTGGAGACAGAAAAGAGTTATTCAGATTTTGATGACCTGTACCTTATGTTCAAGGTCACCACAACACTTTGTATTTCTCAAATTTTGACCAAAATTGTGCTTGTGCATGCTTTCCTCTGAAAACACTGCTTTAATTTAGTCAAATATTTGGACAGAGGCCTGATAAAAATGCATTAATTGATTAATTAATTTTTCCTCCAGGCTGCTGGTAGTGTAACAGAACTGGCATTACGAGTAGGAGCTGGAGAGTTAAAGAATGGTTTTGCCTTGGTAAGACCCCCTGGTCATCATGCAGAGGCCCAGCAAGCTATGTAAGTACTCCTAACTTTACACTTAATACTTATAACTATTGTTAGGAGCAGGAGAGTTAAAGAATGGTTTTGCCTTGGTAAGACCCCCTGGTCATCATGCAGAGGCCCAGCAAGCTATGTAAGTACTCCTAACTTTACACTTCATACTCATAATTATTGTTAGGAGCAGGAGAGTTAAAGAATGGTTTTGCCTTGGTAAGACCTCCTGGTCATCATGCAGAGGCCCAGCAAGCTATGTAAGTACTCCTAACTTTACACTTGATACTTATAACTATTGTTAGGAGCAGGAGAGTTAAAGAATGGTTTTGCCTTGGTAAGACCCCCTGGTCATCATGCAGAGGCCCAGCAAGCTATGTAAGTACTCCTAACTTTACACTTGATACTTATAACTATTGTTAGGAGCAGGAGAGTTAAAGAATGGTTTTGCCTTGGTAAGACCCCCTGGTCATCATGCAGAGGCCCAGCAAGCTATGTAAGTACTCCTAACTTTACACTTGATACTTATAACTATTGTTAGGAGCAGGAGAGTTAAAGAATGGTTTTGCCTTGGTAAGACCCCCTGGTCATCATGCAGAGGCCCAGCAAGCTATGTAAGTACTCCTAACTTTACACTTCATACTCATAATTATTGTTAGGAGCAGGAGAGTTAAAGAATGGTTTTGCCTTGGTAAGACCCCCTGGTCATCATGCAGAGGCCCAGCAAGCTATGTAAGTACTCCTAACTTTACACTTGATACTTATAACTATTGTTAGGAGCAGGAGAGTTAAAGAATGGTTTTGCCTTGGTAAGACCCCCTGGTCATCATGCAGAGGCCCAGCAAGCTATGTAAGTACTCCTAACTTTACACTTGATACTTATAACTATTGTTAGGAGCAGGAGAGTTAAAGAATGGTTTTGCATTGGTAAGACCCCCTGGTCATCATGCAGAGGCCCAGCAAGCTATGTAAGTACTCCTAACTTTACACTTGATACTTATAACTATTGTTAGGAGCAGGAGAGTTAAAGAATGGTTTTGCCTTGGTAAGACCCCCTGGTCATCATGCAGAGGCCCAGCAAGCTATGTAAGTACTCCTAACTTTACACTTGATACTTATAACTATTGCTAGGAGCAGGAGAGTTAAAGAATGGTTTTGCCTTGGTAAGACCCCCTGGTCATCATGCAGAGGCCCAGCAAGCTATGTAAGTACTCCTAACTTTACACTTGATACTTATAACTATTGTTAGGAGCAGGAGAGTTAAAGAATGGTTTTGCCTTGGTAAGACCCCCTGGTCATCATGCAGAGGCCCAGCAAGCTATGTAAGTACTCCTAACTTTACACTTGATACTTATAACTATTGTTAGGAGCAAGAGAGTTAAAGAATGGTTTTGCCTTGGTAAGACCCCCTGGTCATCATGCAGAGGCCCAGCAAGCTATGTAAGTACTCCTAACTTTACACTTGATACTTATAACTATTGTTAGGAGCAGGAGAGTTAAAGAATGGTTTTGCCTTGGTAAGACCCCCTGGTCATCATGCAGAGGCCCAGCAAGCTATGTAAGTACTCCTAACTTTACACTTGATACTTATAACTATTGTTAGGAGCAGGAGAGTTAAAGAATGGTTTTGCCTTGGTAAGACCCCCTGGTCATCATGCAGAAGCCCAGCAAGCTATGTAAGTGCTCCTAACTTTACACTTCATACTCATAATTATTGTTAGGAGCAGGAGAGTTAAAGAATGGTTTTGCCTTGGTAAGACCTCCTGGTCATCATGCAGAGGCCCAGCAAGCTATGTAAGTACTCCTAACTTTATACTGTAAGAATTTAAACCTCAGCATTCAATGACCTGTCTAAATAAAAAAAGAAGACATTTTTACAAAGTTTATTTTCTCTTATATTCTCCATGTTTGTATCAATTTGCTTTGGTACAAGGGTAGATGAAGAAAGGAAAACACTGCTACAAACTGAAAGCAGATAGCAAATGCATTATTTATGTAGCTTGTTGATTTTTTAAGCAACACAAGTAATAGATGCTCCGACAGCTACATGCATCAGCTAACATCAACAAGCATGGGAAATCATTGCAAGTACATACAAACTAACATTTTGAATAAAAACACTTAAAAAATTTGGATTTCTATGTACTGCTTGGATTTTTATCCAATAAACCTGCAGGATTCTGTGATTAGAGTATATTTCAAGCAGAGTGAAAAACAGAGTGGATACTGACCAGCAGGTTTCTTAGAAGCCAGCTTATGTGGATCTACACTGTTTTCAAAACAGGATATATCCAGGCCCAGAGGTTATAAAACTTTCTTTCATGCTCATCTCAACTGAGCATGAAAATGATCATGACCGTTAATGTTAAAGTGCCAATAATTGTTGGCACTTTAACATTTATTAGCATGATACGTACAACATCTGAGAGTTTGATTGCAAGAAAAGTCTTTATTTTCCAACATGTTAGCTTTTATGAGCATTTGAAATTTCAGGCTCAGTTGAATTGAGCATGAAAAAAGTTTTTATATCCTTTGCGCCAGGTTCAGCATGGTTATGATTTTTGCAAGAAAACACATGGTCAATGGAAGTTGTTGTTGTTTTTATTTCAGGGG
Source organism: Loripinus fragilis (assembly GCA_964019695.1). Classification (NCBI taxonomy): domain Eukaryota; kingdom Metazoa; phylum Mollusca; class Bivalvia; order Lucinida; family Lucinidae; genus Loripinus; species Loripinus fragilis. The sequence goes on from OZ026527.1 coordinate 11,282,161, forward strand.
CTTCTGTTTCTTCAATTCAATAGCAATCGCCGCAAAACAACTGAAAGAAAAATTAAAAATGAAGAAAATTTTAATAGTAGATTGGGTGAGTATCTGCTTTTGATTTTGTAAATCTTTTGATTATCTTTGGATAGGAGGAGCACAGTGGTAGAGTGTTGGCCTTAGGATCGGAGTCACTGTTGTGTCCTTCAGCAAGACACTTTATTCTTTACATAGTACTGGTAATAATATTTCAGTCATGTTGGGACATTTTTCTGACAGAAAAATGTCCCGACATGACTGAAAAATTATTGACTCAGACTGGGATGTAAATGATCAACAAACAAATTATTTTGAATAACACTAGCTTTATCTTTGTTTGTATAGCTTAGTGCCTGGCAGAGACACTGCATTGTGTCCTTGAACAAAACACTTTATCCTCTGCCTAATACTTGCTCAACCCAGGAAGACCTGTCCTCACATGACTGAAAAATGTTGAGTGGGAAATCAAACACACTAAATGTGTGGGTGGACATTTTCATTAGTATCCACCTTCCAGGGGCAAGCAATTTATAAGAGTGATTAGTGAATCAGCTGTCATAAAATCACAAAACATTGTTACTACATGGGGTTTGTCTCTGTTAATCCTTTGTGAACCAAAAACCCCTAAACGGCTACTTTGGTATAATGCAGCATTTCATCGGGGTCTGCACTGTTTGCTAAGACAAAATCAATCTTCATCAAAAGAAAAATGATATTTTTTTTGAAATTATAACCTGTGTCCCCTCAATATATATAATGGACCATCCTAACTTAACTGTATCAAACTTTATGTGAAATTCCATTGGTACAAGAAGGGTTAAATGCATGGCTGTTAGTAGCCAGTGTTCAATCCAGGAAATTTTAAGGTGATCATTTTTGCTTGATTTCAGATGAAAATAAAATTGTGCGCAATATTTCCCTATTCACAAAGTGTTAAGGATGGCCCACTCAACCTTTCTCAATGGGCCATTTGATAGAAAAGGGGCCAATGGCCTCGTGGCCCCCTCTAGATTGAGCACTGAGTAGCCTATGGCACTAGTTATTTATGCAATAAAATGTTTGTTCAAGTATCTGTTTACCATAGCCCCAGTAGCCTATGACACCAATTATTTATGCAATAAAATGTTTGGTCAAGTATCTGTTTAGTAGCCTATGGCACCAATTATTTTTGCAATAATGTTTGTTCAAGTATCTGTTTACCATAGCCCCAGGAGCCTATGAAACCAATTATTTATGCAATAAAACGTTTGTTCAAGTATCTGTTGACCTTAGCCCCAGTAGCCTATGACACCAATTATTTATGCAATAAAATGTTTGTTCAAGTATCTGTTGACCTTAGCCCCAGTAGCCTATGACACCAATTATTTATGCAATAAAATGTTTGTTCAAGTATCTGTTGACCTTAGCCCCAGTAGCCTATGACACCAATCATTTATGCAATAAAATGTTTGTTCAAGTATCTGTTTATCATAGCCCCAGTAGCCTATGACACCAATTATTTATGTAATAAAATGTTTGTTCAAGTATCTGTTTACCATAGCTCCAGTAGCCTATGACACCAATTATTTATGCAATAAAATGTTTGTTCAAGTATCTGTTTACTATAGCTCCAGTAGCCTTTGGCACCAATTATTTATGCAATAAAATGTTTGTTCAAGTATCTGTTGACCATAGCTCCAGTAGCCTATGACACCAATTATTTATGTAATAAAATGTTTGTTCAAGTATCTGTTGACCTTAGCCCCAGTAGCCTATGACACCAATTATTTATGCAATAAAATGTTTGTTCAAGTATCTGTTTACCATAGCCCCAGTAGCCTATGACACTAATTATTTATGTAATAAAATGTTTGTTCAAGTATCTGTTTACCATAGCTCCAGTAGCCTTTGGCACCAATAATTTATGCAATAAAATGTTTGTTCAAGTATCTGTTTACCATAGCCCCAGTAGCCTATGACACCAATTATTTATGTAATAAATTGTTTGTTCAAGTATCTGTTTACCATAGCTCCAGTAGCCTATGACACCAATTATTTATGTAATAAAATGTTTGTTCAAGTATCTGTTGACCATAGCCCCAGTAGCCTATGACACCAATTATTTATGCAATAAAATGTTTGTTCAAGTATCTGTTTAGTAGCATATGGCACCAATTATAATATGCAATAAAATGTTTGTTCAAGTATCTGTTTAGTAGCATATGGCACCAATTATTTATGCAATAAAACGTTTGTTCAAGTATCTGTTTACCATAGCCCCAGTAGCCTATGAAACCAATTATTTATGTAATAAAATGTTTGTTCAATTATCTGTTGACCATAGCCCCAGTAGCCTATGGCACCAATTATTTATGCTATAAAATGTTTGTTCAAGTATCTGTTTAGTAGCCTATGGCACCAATTATTTTTGCAATGTTTGTTCAAGTATCTGTTTACCATAGCCCTAGAGTAATATCATTTTGAGCCTAAAATTTTGGATATTTTCTTATCCATCAGTGGTAACATACACTTGTTTTTGGATTGAGTATGTTTTGGTTGATAAATGAGAAATCTAATTTTTAATTACAGTAAAACCTGTCTCAAGTGACCATTCAAAATTAGACAAAAAAGGTCTAAAAGACAAATGGTAGCTTAATGAAGGTCGAAAGTATTGCAGTATGCTCCCCTTGGACCTGCATTAAGCTAAAATTGGTCTTGAAAACCAATTTTTTCGCTCTTTTTGAGAGGGGCCGTTTTACACATGTTTTACTGTAAACATCTTTATCTAGAGGTCGAACTTTATTGGTTTACTGTGAAGTGAAGGTTTTCAACTTTTTTACAGGATGTTCATCATGGTAATGGAACACAGCAACAGTTTTACAATGATCCAGAGGTCTTATATATATCTATACATCGCCATGACGACGGCAACTTTTTTCCCGGGACAGGTGCACCAGATGAGTGTGGGGCGGAGGACGGGGTGGGATTTAATGTGAACATTGCCTTTAGTGGGAGTCTGAGTCCTCCAATGAGAGATGCCGAGTATTTAGCTGCCTTTAGGTGGGTATTATAATTGCTTTTGTATTGGCCACTTTGTAATACTGCTATATATTAAACAAAATTTTTGAGCGTAAAATTGTAAATATTTTCTTACCCATCAGTTTTATCATATGTTTTGTGGGCTCAAAAGAACTGTCTCATTGAGACAGTTCTTTTGAGTATCCACAACATATGTTTTGGTTGAGAAACGAGATTTTTTTTTTTAGTAGGCACTCTTAACTTAAGGCCTGATATTCATATATATTGAGAATTGGTATAAAGATAATACAGTGTGAATAATAACTCTTCTCACAGAACAGCAATTGAATTTGTAAATAAGAAGGGGTCAGGCCCCCAGATAAGAGTGTGTAACTGAATTTTTTTATTTCTCAACCAAAACATATGTTGTGGGTACTCAAAAGCACCCTCTCAGTGAGACGGTTCTTTTGAGCACCCAAAACACATGTTTAAACTGATGGATAAATAAATAATCGCAATTTTACGCTCAAAAATTTTGCTTAACTCGCCCTATGGGGATGAAAAAATAAGAGTTGATACCAATATAGAGCTCTGTCATTTTCGATAAGGTTGACAAATAATGTTCAAAAAAGTCAAAAAGATAAATTTACAATGTTCAAAATTGCACTTTCGTTTATAAAATGAGCCGCAACATCAGATTTCCAACAATGTGGTATGAGTGACCGGCATACGCACAGTCTGATCAGAGCCTTTGCTAGTCTCTAGAATATTTTATGACTGTTAAGCTACTGACCGAACAGCATTTGGAGTTTCTAAGCTTATAAGAAGGCTGCACAGGTTTGTCTGAGTCTACACTTGTCAAAATGCTGTATTGTTGGATATCACATGTTGCGGCTCAAATGCCCTTCTTAACAATTTAGCAGTGGAAATCTGGATGGACTTTACCTCTACTTTTAAGAACCAGCTGACAACATGTTTAAAATATAAAATGTTAAAATGTCATGTAATACAGTAAAACCTTTGTAAAACTGCCACTATGAATAAGACGAAAAAATGGTTTTCAAGACAGATTGGCGTACTATGCAGGGAGCATCCTACAATACTTTCCACCTTCATTAAGCTACCATATGTTGTTAAGACCTTTGTTTTGTCAATTTTTGAGTGGCCGTTTTACACAGGTTTTAATGTAGGTCTATTTACTATCAGAATGGTAAGAAATATTTAAGAAATGAATTCGATTTTTGGAATGTTCATGGAATCATGGATACCTCAGGTCTCTTGCAAAGTAAGTGAAGCCCTAAGGGCTTCAGGTTAACTTTGCAAGAGACCTGAAGTATTCATGATTCCATGAACAGACCAAAAATTGAATTTATTGCTTATATTGATATTTTATTATGAATGTATAAAATACAGAAATTATTTATAATTTAGGAAACAAAACAGATTTATATTGTTATATGTAACTGTATTAATGGTTTTGTTTGAGTGTAAAATGGAAAAGCGGAACAGCCAGTGTGAACATGGAAGGCCCATGGAGCAAACAAGAGGCTTGTTTTGCATGTGAGACTCAGGTGTGGCACGTTGTCAATCAAATTTGTGTCATTCATGAAGTTATGAATGGTTGTAAAAATCTAAAGAATTATTTAAGGCTTGCTTGGAAAATGTAATATCAAACTATGAAAACTGATCAATCAATATCAAACAGGTTTCATAGTTTGTACATTTCACACATTTGTTCACCTGACTATTAGCCTTCTCCAATATTTTTCCTTTTCAAAATGATCTTGAGTTTAAAATATGAAAACAGGGCGCGGTGAGTGCACTGCATATGCTAAATTGTGTACACAGTCAATATAAATGGAAAAAGTAAAAAATATACAAATAGCATCTGTTCATCTCTCTGTATTATAGGGAGAAACTTGAGATAATTTTAGGTTTAAAAAATAGTTTATATAGGTACTCATTAGACATACCAAATCTATGCCTTGTTAATACATGGGTTTGTGCCTGTTGAAACATGACTGTAAAAGTGTGGGACACAGATTTTTTGAAATAAAAGATGTTAGATATGTGACCATATTATATGATATGATATTATCTGCTGAAAAACAGCAGTGTCATTTGATAAAATATGTAAATGACATTAAAAGGCAAGTTCAGTCAATAGTGTGTATTAATATTCAAGTATGCTTCTCTGTAATCTAATTCTTTTTTACAAACAAAAGCAATCATACAGTAAAACCAGTGTAAATCAGCTGCTCAAAAACAGACATGAAAAGAGATCTTAATGACAAATAATAGCTTAATGAAGGTTGAAAGTATTGCAGAATACTCCCCTTGGAGCATTTAGCAATACTTTTGACTTGCATTAAGCGATAATTGGTCTTGAAAACCAATTTTCGGTCTTTTTGAGAGTGGCTGTTTTACACAGGTTTAACTGTATATGTAGGAGCAGAATAAACAATCACATTTTCTTCTGATATTTCAGGACCTTAGTAATGCCAATAGCACGGCAGTTTAAGCCCGAGATGGTTCTGGTGTCGGCAGGATTTGATGCTGTCATTGGTCATCCTGCACCTCTTGGTGGATACGAAGTCACTCCTGCCTGTAAGTCCTAGCATTTGGGGAGTTTGATATTTTCTGACATTTACATCAGTGAAAGATTTCAGGATTGTTCTGGAGTCTAGTGTTTAGGTGTTAACCCCAAAAACCTAAAGTCAGACATATTTAATTAACTTTGTTATTTTACTAGAATTTGAGTTCCAAGGACATGTAACTATTTGCATTGTTGGTTATTGTTCATGCTTTCGTTGTTGTCTGCTGACTTTATTTAAAATGAACTTTTCAGGGTGTCAAACAGTTTGGATCCAGATCAGGACTGACAGAATGTCGGTCCTAATCTGGGTCCAAACTGTTTGCAAATACAGAGAACTAAAGTCACTGCTAACATGGAAAGAGTCAATCTTTCTTTCTTGAAATTAGGCTCAATAATAGCATATTCACAGGTCCAGATAAGCAAAAAATTGCAGCGTAAAATTGTATATCTTTTCTTACCCACAATTTTTAGCATATGTTTTGGTTGCTCGGTTCTTTTGAGTACCCACAACATATGTGTGGGTTAAGTTATTTTTCTGTTACGAACTCTAAACTAAAGGCCTGATATTGATTGTTCAGAGTTTGAATATATTTTTTTCAACTTTCTTGAATTTGAGTTCTTTCACTCATGTAATTACAATTCTGAATATTTGTCTTTTCATGTAATTACAATTCTGAATATTTGTCATTTCATGTATTTACAATACTGAATATTTGTCATTTCATGTATTAACAATACTGAATATTTGTCATTTCATGTATTTACAAAACTGAATATTTGTCATTTCATGTATTTACAATACTGAATATTTGTCATTTCATGTATTTACAATACTGAATATTTGTCATTTCATGTATTAACAATACTGAATATTTGTCATTTCATGTATTTACAATACTGAATATTTGTCATTTCATGTATTTACAATTCTGAATATTTGTCATTTCATGTATTTACAAAACTGAATATTTGTCATTTCATGTATTTACAATACTGAATATTTGTCATTTCATGTATTTACAATACTGAATATTTGTCATTTCATGTATTAACAATACTGAATATTTGTCATTTCATGTAATTACAATACTGAATATTTGTCATTTCATGTACTTTTTGACAGGTTTTGGACACATGACAAGAGAGTTAATGTCACTTGCCGATGGAAAAATCATTTTAGTACTAGAAGGTGGTTATGATCTGGCGGGAATTTGTGACTGTTCAGAACTGTGTCTGAAAGCCCTTCTCGGTGAAGAATTACCTGCAGTTTCAGAAGAGGAGTTAAATAGATCACCCTGCAAGCCTGCCTTGGAAACCTTAGAATCTACTATAAATATACAACAAGGTAGGTGGTTTAGTCACTGAAGGGAAGTTTAGTTATATAGATCACCCTGCAAGCCTGCCTTGGAAACCTTAGAATCTACTATAAATATACAACAAGGTAGGTGGTTTAGTCACTGAAGGGAAGTTTAGTTATATAGATCACCCTGCAAGCCTGCCTTGGATACATTAGAATCTACTATAAATATACAACAAGGTAGGTGGTTTAGTCACTGAAGGGAAGTTTAGGTAAATAGATCATCTTGCAAGCCTGCCTTGGATACATTAGAATCTACTATAAATATACAACAAGGTAGGTGGTTTAGTCACTGAAGGGAAGTTTAGGTAAATAGATCACCCTGCAAGCCTGCCTTGGATACATTAGAATCTACTATAAATATACAACAAGGTAGGTGGTTTAGTCACTGAAGGGAAGTTTAGGTTAATAGATCACCCTGCAAGCCTGCCTTGGAAACATTAGAATCTACTATAAATATACAACAAGGTAGGTGGTTTAGTCACTGAAGGGAAGTTTAGTTATATAGATCACCCTGCAAGCCTGCCTTGGATACATTAGAATCTACTATAAATATACAACAAGGTAGGTGGTTTAGTCACTGAAGGGAAGTTTAGGTTAATAGATCACCCTGCAAGCCTGCCTTGGATACATTAGAATCTACTTTAAATATACAACAAGGTAGGTGGTTTAGTCACTGAAGGGAAGTTAAGGTTAATAGATCACCCTGCAAGCCTACCTTGGATACATTAGAATCTACTATAAATATACAACAAGGTAGGTGGTTTAGTCACTGAAGGGAAGTTTAGGTTAATAGATCACCCTGCAAGCCTGCCTTGGATACATTAGAATCTACTATAAATATACAACAAGGTAGGTGGTTTAGTCACTGAAGGGAAGTTTAGGTAAATAGATCACCCTGCAAGCCTGCCTTGGATACATTAGAATCTACTATAAATATACAACAAGGTAGGTGGTTTAGTCACTGAAGGGAAGTTTAGGTTTGTGCTTTTTCTGTAATCCACTTTAACCCATTAATCTATAATAACGCCTTTTGGCGCCTTTGAAATATCATGTATTTGAAAATATTATGGAAAATGGAGCATTTGCTCCTTTAGAGCAAATGCTCCATTTTCCATAATATTTTCAAAAGTATTCAAAAATTAACTTCAATTTTTCTTGAAATTTTTCAGTGTTGTCTAAAAATAGAAAATGATGTCATGATCTAAAAATAGCCTCTGGAGTAAAGGGTTAAGTATAGAGCAAGGTGCAGATACAAGAGGATTTCATTATTCAATGCCTATCTGATAATAAATTGAAAAGTCTTACCTGTACAGACTTTATGTTTCTTTTCTCAAATAGAGCTGTTTTTATCATACTTGTCCAACTTGTCATCAACTCTACATTTTATTATTTTACAAGTAAACTCTATGTTAAGATGCATGCTTACATTCTCTGTCACCACCAACTCTGAATAGGTCAGCCTAAGACACATCAGCAAATCAGTGATTCTATACTGGCAACTCACCATGTCAAGTTTAACTGCCATCTGTAAAATTTTCTGGCAGCTAGATGTCAATTTTTTTGTATGGAAATCTGTAATAATAGGGCATGTCCATGACAAAGTTTGGTAACCACCGTGTTTTCTTTCAACTTAATGATTCAGTCTTTTCAAATTTTGCTCTCAAAACAAGGCTTAAAATTGGTTATCTTACAATATACCATGGATTTTAGCCATTTTTAGTAGTAGTTTGGAGAAATTTAGGAGCAATTAATTATTTGTTCGGAATCAGGAATTTCAAACAACACAAAAGGTTTGTGTTCAGTGCTTCATCAAGTGGTAGAAATATAAGGGAAAGCTTGCATAAGTGATTCTTTACTGGGGACAGTTATTTACTGGCAGCTCAACTGTATAATATATACTCAGCGTCAGTGAAAAGTTACCAGTATCTAAATTCGATATTTTGGAAAATATATAATACAGCTCTATGGCTACTTTTACATTCATGATTCTGGTCAACGACAGACTGGTTTGGAGAGATAAAACATTTCCACCAGCCCTGGAAGTATGGTACACATGATGCAGATGCTTTTTTATGTTTTTTGCAGTTTTTAAGAATTTGAAATCATCATTTTCAGAAGATAACATGCCAGTACATGCCCTAGACGTTTTCATTGAAAACGCCATCAAATGGCTTGAATTATCCCATTAAACACAGAAAATGAGGATCAAACTTTTAGGTAGCACCGAAACTGCGTTTTCCTATACAATGCAATGGAAACTACTGGGGTCCATCTAGGAATGGCAGGGCCTTTTCTGCCCATCTCTAGGGGCCGAATTTCGGCCCCATTCCCAATAAAAAATAGTCACCTTTTTTCCCAATACCATGTCTGATTTTCCCAACCAAGAATATTTTTTTTTTTTTGAGACTAGGGTCATTACCGGTACCTTCGGACACCTTAACGGTTCCAAGCTTATAGCGGTTTCTTGGTTAATCTGACACTATGGAAAACTACTTGACTGAATAGACCAATGTCTCATGTAACAGTTCACACTAAGCCGGGGTCCAGAATATGATTATTTACTATAAATACAGACCAATAGTAATGTTACGTCGGGTGTATGGTATCTTCGGACAGGGTCTGGTACCTTCGGACACCCATGATGGTACGATCGGACAATAGCATTATCTGCCCAAAACAATAGTTAGTATGAATTACAACGAGTGCTACACTTACATTAAGCCTTTGTACGCTTGAGAAAACGATTCTGGATGTTACAATTACCATATTTTACCCCGGACCCAATATAAACGGTGTTTATTGGGTCCGAGATTTTACTAAGAAACTTTACCGCCAAGTTTACAGCGACTCGCCCGATTTTTTTCACATTTAGCTAGTACCGTCATCTGTGGCTCGACATTATAATGGTTCCTCTCTTGACCGTATGAGAACGAGAGATAAAGTTTGTTTGTATATGCATAACTTCATTTTCTTCATGTATAGTTAGTTCCTGGCCATTGTCCGTACTTGTGTTTCCTGGGCTAATGCCACACATGATAAGCTTGTTGAATTTTAACGTTTTAGCGGGGGAGGGTGAATGTTAATTGATTTTGGTCATTTTGATATCAATGCTTGAACAAACAACTGTAGAAATTCATTACAGTTACCATCACTGTTCTTGGGTTTTAAAAATGACCACTATTGAAAGTCCTATACATTTCCAAAATATGTCCACCTCAGGTTTTAAATGAGGCCGAAATTTAATATAATATGTAACACATACCTTTAAAGTAATCAAATGCCACGCCGGTTTTATCATTTTAACAATTCTAAAAGCCTTCCTCGAGCTTTTAGGAGGTTTGGGACAATTTGCCACTGACAATTACATTCGAATTGAACCAGTACACAAGATTTCGTTACTTATCCCATGGCCATCGACCAACGGAGGCTCGGACAAGCCTGCGCTAGCTAATATCCAGACTCGCCAGAGACTCTTGATCAGTTTCGGCTCGTATAAAAAGAAAGCATATTGGTGAAGATGGAAAACTCAGATCAAAATTTAGACCTCTAGCCCAAAGGTTATAAAACTTTTTTCGTACTCAACTCAATTGAGCACGAAATTTCAACTGCTCATAAAAACTAAACTACCGACAAATAAAGAAGGTCATTGCTTTAAGTCTCTAAGCTGTTGTATATGTATAATGCTTATAAATGTTAAAATGCCAACGATAATTGGCATTTTAACATTTATGAGCTGGATAAGTTTCATGTTCAGCTGGGTTGAGAATGAAAAAAGTTTTAGAACGTCTGGCCCTTATCCCGTATGGACGTTTATAGAAGACGTTTGCGCATATATACACGATGATAAGGCTTACAAAAATCTCGTGTGCTGGCCCAAATTATGAGTATATTTGCACACTTTCCTATAGCTTCATATCAACCTTGGACCCCTCTGGGCCAGAGCAACAATAAATGTACAGCTCACTTAGGGAAACTGAACAGGTCAGTCTTTGCTCTTATGCGCTGATCCAGAGGGGGAGTAAGGGATCCGGACCTCCTGGAGAATTACGTACAATGTTGAGGACTAAAAATGAAGAGCTGTTTTCTGACAGTCGGGCCCGGACCCCCCCCCCCCCCCTTGCAAAAAATTCCTGGATCTGCACATGGCTTTGCACTCGGTACTTATAACCACGGTTCAATATAGAGTATGTGATATTCCTGTTAAAGGGACTTTGGGCTTCGAGTGTACCGATGCGCCCGGTTACCTGTCACCTGCGTCATCACTTTGCATACATGAAATGTCATTCTTTGGCTTATTTTTATAAAAAGTTTCAGCTGCTGCTGGGTGGGAAAGGGAGAGGGAGCTACGCACTGCAAAGTTTAATTATGACAACCTTATAATATCAGCCGATCCACAGGATGACCCTATAAATCATATGCATTGGGGTAAATAAGCATTATTATTAATGTTTCTTGTTATTGAAACACATGACGAATTTGGTATACAGCTCCAGCATACATTAGGGCTGGTTAAACATGGAAAATAGCATCTGGTAACCTTTATACACTGGGGCAGCACTCTCGAGGGAATAAAAATATGTGTCCGATTGTACCGGTATGAGGTTTGCCAATAGTCTGGTATCTTCGGACAGCTAAATTTCATCTCATAATTGCCATTTGACTCAATTATGAACTGAAAACTATATATTTTAGTTTACATAAATATATCTAAGACACAACGGATACATAAATAATCGGTATGCAGTTATTTGATTGTGGTTTAAGCAATGTTTTAATATGTACCCCCTTGGTGCCTCTCGGAATTGGTTTGGTTTATTTTCGCGCCAAAATGGTTGCTGTCTACGTATTGGATTTTCGTCCAATCAAATAAGGTCTTATATACACGCTACAAAAGATATACAGCTAGTTGCAAACAGGTATTTTATTGGTTATTTTGGACAATTAGCGCCTGATTGATGTCACTGAAGCGCATTTGTGTCAGGAAAGAAAACCTGAAGTGTCCGAAGATACCCCACTGTCCGAAGGTACCGGTAATGACCCTACTACTACTTATGAGAATTACTTACCCATATCAGAATGATACTTAAACACTTGTGCTTAAGTGGTATGCTTGGCATAATACAATCTAAAATAACATGATTTTGAGGATATATTTTTCTACCCTTGTAATGTTCTATGTCATTAATTTCTCCCAATTTTGATGTTAAGTCGATCTTTTTTCCCAATTTTGGCTAGGGGCCTTTTCCCAAATTTCCTGGAAAAGGCCCTGAATGGGTACAATGCATCGGCATGGGATGGATGCCGTTTTCCATAGAGGTGATGCATGGGACTCTACGCAATGAAATTGAGTGCTGAAATATTAGCAGTTCTTTGTTCAGAATGAACTAAATATTGTCCTATGTTAAGTGTATGGGACTTACTGGTAACTTTTCATTGACGCCAAGTATATATTTATACCTAAACATTTACCAATTGAGTAGAAAATCTGTCAGTCAAGAAAGGACTAACACACATTACCTGGAATCAACAGCTCTAACCTGATCTGATTCACTTAACTGTGCTAACAACCTGGCAATACACTCATAAGTATGTCTGTTTCAGCAACACACTGGCCATGTGTACAGAAATATCTAGGAACCCTACAATACTCACTGATAGAGGCACAGAAACGGGAGATGGAAGAAGCTGACACAGTTACTGCCCTTGCTTCATTATCTATGGTTACAGCAAAGAGAAGGTAGTCTTTATACTTAAATAATTCCATCTTCTTGACATCACTGGATTGATATAGCTACCATCACCTATACTAAATCAGTCTTGCAGAGACAAATTACAATAAAACCTGTGTAAAACTACCACTCTCAAAAAGACCACTAATTGGTTATCAAGAAAAATTATTGCTTAATGCAGGTCAAAAGTGTTGGAGAATTCTGCAAACTTTGGACCTTCATTAAGCTACCATTTGTCACTAAGATCTTGCTTTGTCTATTATTGAGTGGCCGTTTCACACAGGTTTTACTGTTTATGTATCTAAGTAAAAAAATAACAATAAAAAATAATATTAAAATAACTTAAAGTGTTCCAGAGTGTCTTTATTAATTTTTTCTTATATTCTTATGTATTATGGACTTAATTGTTTGCTTCTTTGTATATAAACATGTACTTTTTTCTTTAAGAATTCTAGATGAAAAAGGTAGGATTAATCTAGATTTCCAAAATACTCTAGTGCTTATAGTTTTGGAAGGGAAAATAACCTTCAACTGCTTTACTGAATGTCAAATGTGATCCTTAATCCCCTTGTATGATAAGTTGGCTTGATATGTTTAACAATATGAGAAAGTGAAAGTTAGTACTAAAGGTCAATTTAAACAAAATCAAAAACGGACTACCGATACCTTTGATGTGGTAACTTTTTATTCTCTTAATTTTTAGAATATAAGCATTAGAAAATATTGCCAAAATATTGACGACTGGACCCAGGCTGAATATGTAGCACCCTGTGCTGTGAATGGACTAAATTGTATCATTTCAGTAATTCACAAGAACAGGAGTCTGCACCAATGGATGGTGAGTCTTGAAGGGGGAGTAACTCTAAATTATATCATTTCAGTAATTCACAAGAACAGGAGTCTGAACCAATGGATGAAGAGTCTTGAAGGGGGAGTAACTCTAAATTGTATAATTTCAGTAATTCACAAGAACAGGAGTCTGAACCAATAGATGAAGAATCTTGAAGGGGGAGTAACTCTAAATTGTATCATTTCAGTAATTTACAAGAACAGGGGCGGACTTGATTTGGCAATTTTTAGAGTACTCGGCGTACGCCAGAACAGCCACATAAACAAGTACAACTGGGCACTTTGGAGTACTACGGAATAATCAAGCGATACAAACTATGTCCGCGCATGCAGGCAATGATCTGCCATCTTTTTTGGAACAGGTCACGTGACTGTTCTGTCTACACCACCTTGGAAGACGGAGTACTCCGGCGTACGCCAGCACAGATGTTCCAGCGCACTTGATTTCTGTTCTGCCTGTTCGGAGTGGAATGAGTAAAGAGAACAGCTAAATCAAGTCTGCCCAAGGAGTCTGAACCAATGGATGAAGTCTTGAAGGGGGAGTAACTCTAAATTGTATCATTTCAGTTATTCACAAGAACAGGAGTCTGAACCAATAGATGAAAGAGTCTTGAAGGGAGAGTAACTCTAAATTGTATCATTTCAGTAATTCACAAGAACAGGAGTCTGAACCAATGGATGAAGAGTCTTGAAGGGGAAGTAACTCTGTGTGAACAGAGACATAAGAGGATGTTTAGCTCTATGGTTGTGGTCACAGAAACCTTATAGTGTACCAGTAGAAACTAGTCATATCTGCCAACAGGGGATGGTGGTAGTAAACAACAGTGCTCCAGATAACATAGTCATTTACAAGTTATTTTCTTATTTTTCAACCAATATGTTGTCTTGTTGTGTGTTTAAATTTTCAAGATATGTTGTTTGCAGTACACACAGCATGTCTAGTCCACTTGAATGTTTGCCTTGTATGGATTCAATGTTGTGGGTGTTGAAATCAAGCTTTCTCTATCACTGTCAAGCATAACACAACTCCTGAGATAATAAAGGTATCTAGATTGTAGATACACTGGTTTCAGGTCAAATAAAATAAAAAGAGTGCTCAGGTAACGGGTCTGAAAATTTTAGGTAGGGTAGGCACACATTTTTTTTAATTATTTTTTTTTTCTGGGAAAAATATAATTTTATGCATTTTGAAAGGCATTTTGCCTTTCAAAATGCATAAAATTATATATTTTCCAGAAAACCTGAAAAAATTCTAGGTTTCACCAGTAAATTAAGGTAGGTTCAGGTCAACCTAAACACAGGTATTTTTTTATTTTGGCCGAAGGAGCCCTGTCACAAGAAAGTCTGTCTCGTGGGCATCCAAGTTACACTTAAATTCATCTGCTCAGCTACAAAGACTAGCTGGAGTCTTAAAAATGTGAATCTAGCATGTGTAAATTGGGCTGGTACATTACCATTTTAATGGTTGTTGGATAGTGTTTTTTTTTTCATTTTCATTCCAGTTTTAATAGAACATTCTCTAAGCAAACAAGAGATCAGGATCAGATGCTGCAATATGTGGCGTCTGATCTGGGTTTGCACTGTTTGCCTATCCCACTTAAAGGATGCTAAGCTTATATGGGTTAAGAAGTCAATTAAACAGTGATGATGGTCAGACTATACAGATTGGCAGGCTGGTCTACACTCCTTTTTCTTTGTTGACATCAATAACTGGCCCCCGAGATTATAAAAAAATTGTGCTCAACTCAACTGAGTGCGAAATTTCAACTGCTAACAAAAACCAAAATACTTACAAATGAAGATATTTCTTGCTTTAAGTCTCTCAGATTTTGTATTTATCATGCTCAGTAAATGTTAGAATGCGAACAATTGTTGACATTTTAACATTTACTGAGCATGATAAATTTTGTGCTCAGCTGAGTTGAGCATGAAAAAAGTTTTATAACCTTGGGGCGAGGTTTTCTCAAGGATAGGCATGTTACAGGTGCTGATGAATGTGTCTCAATGAACAACACAACTGATGTTTTGGTGACAAATAAGAAAATAACTTAAATTTGGGTGACTAAGAAAGTATTGTATCTAGGACTGTGTTAGTGCATATTGTTATTATTAGTTCAGCTTTATAGCAGGGCAGTGGTCCAATAGTTGACATGTCATGTTATAGTCCATGTGTTAAAGATTTAGTGATTATAGAAAGGATTTATGTGTGATGAGGGTAAAATCTTGGACAGATTCTGTATGTTATGCTGTGATATTGAAGATATAAGATATTAGAATTAGTTGTATCTTCCTTAGGAAGGTTTTGGTGCAATGGCAAGTCAATATGAATGTTGTTTTATTGAAAATGGCCAAAACTCAGACTATTCTGGGTGCTAAGGGATTTTAACTGAATGATCTATTCCACTGTGGCCCTAACATTATCAGGAAGACAGTGGAATAAGTTTATGGATTAACCTTTTAGATACTGGAACTCCCTAAATAGGTACTTTCGCAACGGAATGTTGCATTTCATCAGGGTCTGCACTGTTTACTCAGATCAATCTTTATGGACTTTTTCCTATCTCCAGGCGCATATAAAATAATTTTCACCACACCCAGTCATGCATCAAAACCCCAAGAGCTGCTGTGGTTATCAGATAAACCACTCAACCTGTAAACAAGGGGTCACTGCTTCAATCCCCCGCCTCATCAGTCTGTTGGATAAGACTTAAAGCTCTGGCCCTGTCTCCATAACACCTTGGACATTAAAAAGACAAACAAGCATCAAAAACAATTTAAGTTCACCGCGGCCACACATCAATCTGGTCATTTCTGAAATCAGGGTTTGCACAGACCTGGAAAAGTCCTTGAATTTGACCTTGGTCCTGGAAAACTCCTGGAATTTGAAAAAGTATGTTTTGTCCTCGAATTGTCCTGGAATTTCGTAAAATCATCCTTGAAAATATGAATTAGTCCTTTAAAAATCTAAAATACAAGGAGGCCTTCTAGATTGATAGAATCATCAAAAAAAATGTGTGACAATCGCCAAAAAACTGAGTGAAAATTGCTAGATACACGTCCAAGAGCGAGGTGCGACTCAAATTTTATTCTATTCAATTTGTGCGGTAGTCCCAGTTTTTATCACTAAGAAAACGAGTGCACCTTTCCACTTTGACGGTTCCGGCTGGGAAAAGTGCATTTTTCACGTTGTTTTATACAAAATTTGGAAGAAATTGAGTCCTTGTGTTTTCCCATTTCCATATGAACCCTGGGAATAGCTGTTGGCAAACAGTGCAGACCCGTATAAAGAATGTGGTGTTTCTTCTTGGTCTTCCAGTACACAAAGGGTTAATGAGGCAATAAAGATGGTAAGAGATAGATAGTAGTGAAGTACAGAATATATAGAATCTATCATGAGTGTGAGGGTAGGATAGAAAATCTGTCCAGAGGATAGCCATTTGGCATCACGAGGCTTGCCGAGTGATGACAAAAGGTGATCCCGAGGGACGGATTTTTCTATCCTACCCTCACACAAATAATGGATTCTTTATCTTGCTCACCACTGTTTTTTTTTATTTCAAAATAAGCTTCCAGAAGTCCTTGAATAAGCTAAGATGCAATTTCACATGATGATGTCATTTTAACATAACAATGACGTCACTTGACGACAATGTGCATGAGTTTCAATACAGCCAATGTATGTAGCCCTCATGTGACAGCCTGGGTAAGGTAGCATGGTTTAGATAAGATTTTCTATCCCAGGGTAAAATCTCAGATATCAGTATCCGGTGTGCAAGAACAATGCTTTATTAAGCCAGTGGCTCTTGGCAAGTATATTTGTTTAAATAGAAATGAGCCAGATCAAGTTATTTTGGTACTTATCAAAAATATCAACTGTAAAGGCTGAGGAGCCTGTCCATCTGTACAGTCTCACTGGAGCTTAAATTGTGCACAAACACAAAGTAGGGATGTAGATGAAGGCCTGAGTGGAGATTTATTACTCTAGTGCCACTAGATAGCCATGTATGCATGTTTGAATTTACTCCTTAGGCTATTTTTAGATCATGACATCATTTTCTATTTTGGGATAACACTGAAAAAATTCAAGAAAATTTTTAGTAGTTTTGAATACTTTTGAAAATATTATGGAAAATGGAGCATAATGCTCCATTTTCCACAATATTTTCAAATACGTTGTATTTCAAAGGTGTCTAAAGGCATTATTATGGAGTAAAGGGTTAACCGATATGTGAAAATTACCAAAATCTATTGAGCTGGGCCAAATACGAGGGTCAGTCAAAAATAACTGAGAGTTGGTTAATATCTTTTTACTGGGTAGGCACTTTTGACTGAAACTTAATGCACATATACAATGAACCTTTGGGCTTCATTGCATATAGAAGTGGACGTCTTATTATCTTCAATGTGCTGTTGCTAGGCAACCGTGGACCCTCTTTTAGCAATGTGCGTTCGCGCTGACGATACTTCTGCATAACAGCCTTGAATTTAAAATCATTTCAAATCTAAAACAGTATAATAACGGACCTTTTATCTCGTCAATTCTATCAAACAATGTCTTAGCAATGTTTTGAAAAAGTGAAATAGAAAGTAAATACAATAAATGCGATGTTCGTTGCCTAGCAACCAAAATCGATGGAAATTCCATTTTTAACAAAAACACCAGATTTTGTTGCTATGGCAACTGTTTATTCCTGGAAATATTTTAGATATGCATTCAGATAGTAAAACCAATTACTAGATACCATGAAATGGTCATATGATATGATACTTAGTTGATAATATTGCTCTAGAATGAACTGTTACTGGTGGGTGGGGTATATTTTGGGGTGAAATTTTCCGAAAATTAAGTTAATTTTCCTTTTATTTATGTAATAAAATTCCAATGCCTCAATCTCAGTTGTTGCATTTAACAAAATACATTCAAACACTTTATTTGCAACAAATGCAGAAGTTGATGTAGCTTAAAGTTTGTATAGTGTTTACATGGCAACGCTATTTTCCAGCGTGAACGCATGACATTAGTTCACATTCTTCGGTTGCTTAGCAACAACAATCTATACTTTGCATGGTCTTGTATTTTGCATATTCTGACGCAGGGCAGTTCATTGCATGCATGTGCCAAATTTGACTAGTGTACGTTAGCATACATAAGAGATATGTATCAACTCTCAGTTATTTTTGACTGACCCTCGTACTGTAGTCATATAGTTTGTACAAGTAATAAAATTTTGGAGTTATATTCTACAGTATTGTGTCATTGTACCCTAAGTTGTTGATTTTGGTGTTGTCTAGTGAATCAAATTCAAGACTATTACAAATCATATTTATAAAATTTGCTACAGTGCATGGACAAAAGTGCTCATTATTCTGTACCATAAATTGACATTCAGTTTGGTAATTTTTCTCCAGAGATGTTTTCTAAATTTCCACCACCCAAGTAGAGTTCACATCTGGACATCTTTGCACGTCCAAAAGTGAGTATGACCAGGAAATATCAAAATTACACTGCAGACCAACCCACAGCACCTTGAGGAAGAGGCACAAAACACCGACAGTCACACAACATGAAAAGACCAGCTCTCTCTTCCACAGTGAGTTGGAATATTCAAGGATATGAGCCTCAACATCAAAGCAATATACATCAAGTCCTGAGGTTATAAAACTTTTTTCATGCTCAACTCAGCTGAGCATGAAATTTGATAATGCTGATATTAAATTGCCAAATTTTTGTTGGCATTTTAACATGTATTACACATAGCATGATAAATACAACATCTTAGAGTTTGAAAGCAAGAAAACTCTTTATACTTCAACATTTTAGTTTTCATGAGCAGTTGAAATTTCATGCTCAGTTGAGTTGAGCATAAAGAAGTTGTATAACGTCTTGGCCAAGTCGGGCTATTTGGATAGAGATATAAATATTTCAAATACACAGTTAAAGCTACAAACACTGCCCCAGGAGTAAAATAGTAGAATAGATGCTTGCATCTTTTATGTCCTAAAAGTTGATATACGGTAAAACCTGTGTAAAACAGCCACTCTCAAAAAGATCACAAATTGGTTTTTAAGACCAATTATGATAGCTTTATGCAGGTCAAAAGTAGTGTAGAATGTTCCAAGGGGAACATTCTGCAATACTTTCTACCTTCTTTAAGCTACCATTTTTCATTAGATCTTTGTTTTGTCTATTTTTGAGTGACCCTTTTGCACAGGTTTTACTGTATGCCACTAACTCTGATCTCTAACCTCACCCCATAAGTGAATCCAAATTTTATTCCATTATGACATTAAAACTAGGAAGCATTTTAGCAACAATTTAGTTTAAGCCCCCTCTGTATACAGTAGGTTAAGAGAATTTTCTTGTTATGTGATATTGTTGTAATTTTCATCACCATGGCTATTGTTGAAACCCCCACCCCCATTGCCTTCATCTTTGTAAACTGTTCACCGAAGAGACATTATGTTTTACCAGCAAGTCATTGAAATAAAGCAAATAAGTATTGAAATGTTAATAAGTTTCATGTCAACATAGTTTTGATGTTTGTTATCATTAAAGACAAGTTTATGAGGTATATGTTGTTATCATGCAAACAGTTAACAGTAAAACCCGTGTAAAATGGCCACCTGTGTAAAACGACCACTCTCAAAAAGACCACAAATTGGTTTTCAAGACCAATTATCGCTTAATGCAGGTCAAAAGTATTGCAGAATGCTCCGGGGAGCATAATTATTATTCTGCAATAGGTTCAACCTTCATTAAGCTACCATATGTCATTAAGATCTTTGTTTTTATCTATTTTTGAGTGGCCATTTTACACAGGTTTTACTGTATGAACCCTTTGCACTCCAATTGGCCACAACTCTGTAGAGCTTTTGCTACTTTGAGTGCAATGCTGTTAGTATATAAATACAATTTCATGATTGGTTGATATCATATAAAGTCATTCTCATAATCTATTGTTATCATCATGCCAATTTTATGATCAATTTGTACCATTAAGCCAATTTTAAGATCAGTTCACACCATTCAAGCCAATTTTAAGATCAGTTCATACCATTAACATTTTTTTTCATGATTGATGATATCAAAGACATGATAATGTATTGTTTGCTTGATATCGGACATATTTTGTGAATTGTTGATATAGTTTATGGTGTATTTTGTTGATACCATGAGAAGATATTTATGATCATTTTAGTTGATATCAGACATTTTAATGATGTGTTTATTGGTATCAAAAAGACATGTTTATTGTTTCAGTCTTTTGTTAGAAGTGTTTTGATATACATATTATTTTGAATGCTAAGATCTGTACCTGCAGTCAGGGGATAAAAGCTGTCTTCGGGGTTTGCGAACAACAAAGGCGCAGACCAGCCTGTGCATATGCGCAGTCTGATCAGAGCCTTTGTTTTTCACTTATTGGAAAGTATCACATCTAGACATGCCATGAGACAAATTTCATTTTTCTAGCTAGTCTCTGTAGCTGAGCAGGCTGGTTTGAATCTCACTTTATCTGAAATCCTGAAGACAGGTTTTCTCATGTCGCAAC
The DNA here is from genome assembly GCA_964019695.1 of Loripinus fragilis. Classification (NCBI taxonomy): domain Eukaryota; kingdom Metazoa; phylum Mollusca; class Bivalvia; order Lucinida; family Lucinidae; genus Loripinus; species Loripinus fragilis. The sequence goes on from OZ026527.1 coordinate 11,303,263, forward strand.
CCATATGACATTGTGACAGGGAGTGTAATAACGCCATGTATTAAATTTGATAAACCACTTGTGAATTACATATATTGGTAACCATAGACTTGTAATAAAAAATACTTCACAATCTTCTTGGGGAGTGCAGTGGCTCAGTGGTAGGGTGCTTGACTCGAGATCGAAGGGCCGTGGGTTCCAATTTAGTACTGGTTAAACCCAGGGAGAACCGTCCTGACGTAACTGAAAGTTTGTTGACTGGGATGTAAAGAATCCAATCAATCAATCAAACAATCTTCTTTGAAAGCTTAGATGAGTGGTATAGGCTCGTTGAGCCTCTTCTTCCTGAAAGTTATCTTAATGTTTACTCTGAGTAACTCCAAAAAGGTGATTTTTGATAGTAAAGAGAATCAATAATGACATTTCTTCTTTTGAAAAAAGCAGGAGCAGTTCAGGATAATTTTAGCAAAATTTCATACTCCATGACTAACAAATGTTGACCTGATTTGGTATAGGTCAGCCATTCATTAAAGTGATAGAAAGATATGGGGTAGCACACCTGTAGAAAACTAGTCACAGTAAGGAAAGAGTGCTTGTTAATTTATTTATAATATATTTTGTTGAGAGATGATGAAAATTCTAAAGATAAATTTGTTTAGCTGGAGTTGTGCCTACATCCATATTCTTGAGCCAGTTTGTGAGACTTTGGTACTTATAACATTGGCTAAATCCATTTCACATGTATGTCCAACTCTCTTGTGAGGCGAGAAGTTCATCCTTTTGAGAACTGGAAACCCCTAAACGTGTACTGTGGCAAACAGTGAAGACCCTGATGAAATGCCGCATAAGGCGGCATTTCATCAGGGTCTTCACTGTTTGCTAGGACAAAATCAATCTTCAGAGAAAGAAATTTAGTTTTTTTGAAATTATAAACAAACCCCTCAATATATATACTTAACGCCAGTAAAAACGCAACTTTTACAATATAACCTACCCTAGATTTAAAGTTCTGTAAGCATTCGTATTAAATGAAAAGCACAAAACTATAGTCGCGATATCAAGGCTTTATCATTTTGGTACTGATAAAGCAGTCCAGATAAGCCGGGTTGTATGTTGTGATAAAGGAACACAACCCCAATACTTTAAATAAAAAAGCACAATCACCTTATTAATCAGTACATCAGATCTTAATATTGTCTGGCTGTTTAGGTTTCAAACTTTCTGAAAATTTCAATAATGCTCTACGTTTTAACCACACACAACTGGAAAAATGTGTCTGGAAGCTTTAACATTTAAAATGGCCACCAAAGCTTGAGCATGAAAACTGGAAGTTGACGAAAATGTGAGATTTTCAATGGTTGATATTGTGATAAATCATAACCATATGTAACGACTAAACAACTTATGTATGCCAATTTATGAAATGGTTCAATTTTGTTGAAGTTATAGTCTTTTCTCAAATTAAGTGAAAATTACGCGAAAAACTGAACTTTAAAACATTTTTTTGCCCCTTAGGTAAAGGAATTTTGTCTTGTATTCCGTATTTTTGTTGTTTGAGTGAAACAACGTTCATTCAAACTGAAATTGAGTAGAATTTAAAGATGAAAGAAGGTTTACAAAATGTTTTGATGAATTATATATTTTTCACCAAATTTTTTAGCAGATGTGCGCAATCAAGCTCAAGTTTTGCTAAAACGTTCTTGTTCGTTAGGGAAGCTTGTAAATACATAGACAACGGAAATTACGTTACTATGTATAGGAATAAATAACATTTGTATCAGTTGCATTTTTAATGGCTTTAAGTATACTATGGATCATCTCGATCTTCACTGTATCAAACTTCAAGAAAATACCATTCGTCTTAAGAGGGTTAATATATAGTCTGAGCCTTGCTCTAATTCTATGGTAAAGGCTCAGATGAGACGGCCTTTACTACTTGCATATATGCCATAACTGTCCAAATCTTCTGAACTAGTTCATTGGTCTCCAACTGCAGATATGGGTCTTAGAGCTATTCAAGTGTAAATACTGTCATTTGTACATATTTTAGAGTTTATATCAGTCACTTATCAACTTGAGAAAACTTATTGCTGAAAATCTCATAATTTTTGTGCAAAAACTTGGTTGCACTTACACGGAATAAGACATTAATCATACAAGCCTTAATGGGAGAAAAACAGGTAACTCTTATAGGATCTACTCAGCCACAGAGACTAGCTAGAGTTTTGTTCATTTGTATGTAGCATCTCTTGCTACTTATTTCACCAGAAAGACAATTTCAAATAAGCTGATCAAATGTGTATGTGTGAATTTGTTGTTTACACACAAATCTGGTTTTCTTGTAAACTGGCTTGTAATGGTATAGCATACCCTGGTAGAATTTGTTGTGGCATAGTTCTGTTTACCCTATAGCACTCAAAATGGAGTTTTGGCCACTTTGAGTGCTATGGGGTTCAAACAGCAGTGGCGGATCCAGAGGGGGCTCAAACCCCCTCCCTGTCCCCTGTTCTTTTAACATCCTATGAAAATGAAATAATTTGGTCTCAATGGAATATTTAAGAAAAATTAGATAAAATCAGCAACACGAACCCCCACCAATTTATACATATGAAACCCCTTTGCAGAAATCCTGGATCACCTTCTGATGGAGTTTTGGTATAGTGCTATAGGGTTCAAACAGCAACAAACAAAACAAGAGATTTTCTCAAGCATTGTTTTTTCAACCTGATAATGAAGTGTTCTGTCTGTTTCTTTAGTGCCATTTTGTTACTCTTGTTATTTATAGTTTATTAAGGACTCGGGGTTGCCACCTAATAGGGGATCTTACTGGAGTGCTCATGTTTTATTGAATTTATTAAACAAGTTGGGGAAAAGAGATAAAAATGCGAGGCTTGCCGAGCAAAATATTTTATCTCTTTTTCGCAACAAGTTTATTAAATTCAATAATACAGGAGCACGAATGTTGGATTCTATTTATCATATTTCACTAAAATTATTTTGAAATCATATTTTTGGCGTGAAAACTTTAGGGTTTTGCCGTATGTGTGACGTTAAAAGCGTCATTTTATAACGTTTCCCGAAAATCTGTAAACCACTAGTGGTTTATCGATTTTAATGCATGGCGTTATTTCACTCCCAGACGCGACATCATATATGATAAATATCCTTTTCAAAATTTCCTGACTTTTTCAATGACTTTTGACCATTTTCCAGACCCTTTTGGAAGGCTGATTTCAGCCATTTTCATCCATCGACAATTCAAAAAATATGTACAAATATTCATGCTTGCTGATTTAATCTTTTAAAGGAAAATCTCAAACCATAATTATAAGAAAAGGAATGTTTCTGAACATAAATTGCCAAGCAATTTATGTTCAGAAACACTCCTTTTCTAATAGTGCTTGCAATGTATAGAATTCCTTTTTTCTAGAAGCCTGTTAACTAGCAACTTTTTGGGAATTTTTTTTAATTCCCTGACTTTTCCCTGACTTCTTTCATTTTTCTAAATTTCCCTGACTCAAAATGAAATTCCCTGACTTTTTCTTGACCTGGAAATTTTTTCATTTTCCAGATTTTTCTCCCTGACCGTGGCAACCCTGATGGTTTATGTAGCACTGTGAGATCAGCAGAAGGAAGTTAAGACAAGTAGAACCTCAGCACTTAGTGTTTGGTCAGTTAACCCTGAAAGCGCCTGCAAAAAAAATCATCTGAAAAAGGCTGTCTACTGCATATTTCTACAAACATTATATGACTTATGTAAGTTAAGGGACAACCAGTGTGTACTCAGATCAGACTGCTCCTATAGGAGCAGTCTGATCTGGGTCGACACTGTTTGTTTGTGAAGGCTTCAAAGCAATTTAACAGACGACAAAAGCAGATAACTGTCGTGATTGGCGCTTTAAGTGTTCACTAGAAGTAATTTGGTAACTTTTTGACAGCCCTGAAGACTCTCCTAGTTGTTGCTCTGGTGTGTCTATACAACTTTCTTTGCTAGCAGCGACTTTGGTCTTCTCTTGATAACCTTTGCAAACAGTCTGAACCCAGAGCAGGAGCAATGGAATGTCAGTCCTGATCTGGAACCATACCATATGACACTGAAAGTGTTCAGAAAGATAAATATGTGAACTTTGAAAAATGTCAGCAGATGACAATTAAAGCATGCAAAGTTACCCAGCATGTACATAGTTAGTTAGGGGATAACTGTATTCAAAATTTTCATATGGGAAGGTATATCGTTGGATATAGGGTCGGAAATTTAGTTTTATGGTGACACGTAAGCTGAGCGGTAAAACGTGATTTCCAAAGGTATATCCGACAATATACCTCCCCAAATGAAAATTCCCTTTTCTAATGCACTATTAACATTTTTCCTTCAAAAAAACAGTGAAAATGTGCTTTGTTGGGCCTACATCTACCGGCTGCCAGCTGCATAAAACAGCTTGCCAGCTGCATATATTCACTTGTAAACCAATGAAAAGCGACGTTACCTAATAAGGTCAGGTTTGCGACAGTATATCGCAGGATATACTGTCGCAAATTTTTTCACGTTATCCAATCAGACATCGTGTTTCAAAATCAAGTGCATTAGAATACACTATATACGGTAAATGTTCTAAAATTTCGCACACTAGTTGCCTGCCAAAAAGGCTTAGACAAACAGAACAGACCCATATCAGACTGCTTCTGAAGAAGCAGTCTGATCAGGGTCTTCCCTGCTTGCTATTCTGACAAGCATTTTATGAATTCCACCCCTGATTACCAGCATTTTATTTGAGGACAGGAAGAGAAAAGTTTTCGAAATTTTAGATCGTTTACCGTATGTACACAGTAATTCATATGACATGTTGACTTCCATGTTAAGCATGGACAGTCAATGCAGTCATTTCGTTTAGCAATATTTGCATGTCATACTTTATGTTCCAGTATTTTCACCATCTTAATAGTAAAGAAGACAAGATTATAGCCAAATCTACCAGTGGATGATCTTGCCTTGTATCACTTATTGCATCGTCTGCCGTACTTCTGATTTGGCTTAACTCTTTGTCTGCAAGTGGTGAATTTTGCCGTCTGCTGAAAATCTTTGCAAACAGTTCGGACCCAGATCAGGCCCCAAGGTTATAAACTTATTCCGTGCTCAACTCAACTGAGCACTAAATTTCAACAACTCGTAAAAACTGAAAAAAAAAATACCGATAAATAAAGAAGTTTCTTGCTGTCAGTCTCTTAGATGTTGTATTTATCATGCTAATAAATGTTAAAATGCCATCGACTGTTGGCTTTTTAACATTTATGAGCAGAATAAATTTCATGCTAAGCTGAGTTGAGCATGGAAAAAGTTTTATAACCTCAGGACCAGGCATGACAGATCCAAATGAACTGGATCTAAACTTTTTTACGCTTGGATAGTGCTCCTGAAAGAATTTTTTGAAAAAATTAATTTTGAAAAATAACTGCAGACGACAAAAAATCATGAAAATTTGCCTAGTTAATATTTTGTGTTTTGACTGATGAAGCAGTAAAAAAATCATTATTTTTGGGCTTTTAAAAACTCATTGTTATTTGGAATCTTATTTTCTGGTCAAGTTAGTCTATAATTTTCTGGCAACTTCTTTGTTCAAGTCCAATCATACAAATATGTGTTATGTTTCTTTTCAGTTCTCCAGGCCGTGTTAATGTTCTCAATTTTGAACACTTTTCTTCCATTTTCTTCATTTAAACCTTTACTTCATAACGCCCTTTGAAGCTGTTGAATTATCATATATTTGAAATTATTATGGAAAATGGAGCATTTGCTCTTTTGGAGCAAATGCTCCATTTTCCATAATTTTTTCAAAAGTTTTCATAATTTACAATTTTTTTCTGGAATTTTTTCTCTGTTTTCTAAAAACAGAAAATAATGTCATGATCTTAATATAGCCTATGCAGTAAAGGGCTAAAAAGTTATTTGATTTACAAATCCTGACAGAAAGCAAGATGTGAATGCTTGATTTGACTGATGCCTCCCTCAGGAGCATTCAAGTCTACAGTCTACTTTCTCTGCCTCCCTCAGGAGCATTCGAGTCTGCAGTCTACTTTCTCTGCCTCCCTCAGGAGCATTCGAGTCTGCAGTCTACGTTCTCTTGTTTCTTAATCTTTTTGTGTGCAAACTATTAGAACATTTATCAGACACCATAGATATGTTATAATTTTTGTTTTTGTTAACAGCTGTATTGTTTTAGAATTTAATTTCATTAGATTTAATTTATTTCCTCATTTAGGAAGAAATATGTATTTAAAGAAGCTCCACCGTTGACTTTTTAAATATAGTATAGTATTGCTCGAGGTCTGTCTTTTTTCTGTCCCAGTGGACATATTAAATATACTTTATATGATAAACTCAGTGTTAGAGAGTTGGGATTGAAGAGTTACTAGTTTGAGACTTTCATTCTATAATAGATTTTGAATTTAGGCAAATTATGATAGAAAGACTACACCATTTTGGGCATACAGAGAAATGTTCCCCACCTCCCCCCCCCCCCCCCCCTCCCCACACACTCCCTCAAAGTTAACAGCATTCGAATTGCTTTTTTTTGCCAACAGTCAGTTATTTCACTTAGAATTGCAAGGTAGACAGTTGTCTTGACTACCACACTAAGGTGTTAATGTTCAAGAATGATACAATAATATAGACACATTTTCATAGGCAGACTTGGCTGTTCTAGAAACCAGTAAATGGTTACACTGACAAACCATGCAGACCCAGATGTAGTGCTGCAGAATGCTACATCTCTTCAGGGTCTGCACTGTTTGCTGAGATAAAACAGTTTTCAGAGACATGAACACAGTAGAAGTTTGAATTTCTAACCTACAATCCCTTTGGCTAGAATTTTTTTACTACTTGATTTACAAATCCTCCTACTGTAATTTTCCGGAATGTAGGAAAACAAATTTAATTTCTAAAAAATGTTTTTTTATCCGCTGACCTTAACTATTATTTGTTTCATTGAAAAAAAAAATTTTTTTGAGGCTCTGTCTGTGTATTTTTGAGAGTGACATTGTTAAAAGTGATTGTCCTATGCAGATTTTTAGGAACGTTATGAAACATTTAAAGATTTAATACAGACTGTTTGTTTTCTTTACTAGTGTTACTGTTTGTTCTGGAGATATTAAAAAAAAGCTCTGAAGATTACCAGTCAACTGGTCATTTTCTGAGTTTTTTTCCCCCGTCCCCACCGACCCTAAATCTGAAAAAAAATTCCTGTAAATCAACTAATAAAAAAGATTCTGGCCTTATAATATGGACCTTATTGTGAGCTTTTTTCGGAACTTTAGCCGGAAATCTTTGGAAATCAACATAAAAAGAGGAGAAAACCTCAAGTCTTTTTATTGTTACTCATAATATTTCAGCTTCGCATACCGGGAGGAACCTCTTATAATCTTGTGTATGTTCAGAATAAATTTTATGGGCTGTAGTACCTTTGAAATAGTGCTAAAATAAAGCCTCGACAACATAACTTTGTATTTCCGTCAGTGACCAGTCCATTTATACTGGGTCCTTATTGGGAGATGACCTGTGAAGTGATATTGGTGAATAATGTCTAGAGTTTGGATATTGAAAAACGTCAACTGTTGAGTGTCCTTTCAAATAATTCTATTAACCCTTTGTATTCTAATGGATTTTCCCATACATTAAGTATGGGACTGCCCATTGTCATTAAGGGGTCTCAGGTAGAGTTTTTCAAAGTATTATGCATTTCTATCCCTGAAGATCGTTTTAATCGTAGCAAACAGTGCAGACCCTGATGAAAAGCAGCATTATGCCGCATTTCATCTGGGTCTTCACTGTTTGCCAAAGTTCCCGTTTAGGGGTATCCAAGATACCATTGGTTAAGAACTATATCAGGGTTGTTAAAAAAGTTGTATGAAATGAAGTCTCAGAATAAAGGGTCTGCCCATGGCAAGTGATTACACATATTCATGTATGTTTTTCTCGAGTTCATTGCTATTGCTTGTTGCTTGATTTGTTTTTGTTAGAGCTATATATATATTTTTAGGTCACATACTGTCATGGTGTAAAAAGTTGCATATTCTGTCATGAAAATTGTGGAGTAAAAATCTTTGTTGTTAAGATAAATTTATTTTTTTCTTTCTCACCC